>OU342742.1:405955952-406350051 GCA_910589775.1 Avena eriantha
CATGTGTAATATCCGGTCTCGTACACAGCATGGCATACATGATAGAACCTATGGCTGAGGCATAGGAGATTTTACTCATCTTATCTCTATCGTCTGCCATAGCTAGACTTTGAGTCTTACTCAAGGTTCTACCTGGCAACATGGGCAAGAACCCTTTCTTGCTTTCTTCCATTCTAAACTTCTTTAGAACCTTGTCCAAGTATGTACTTTGTGAAAGCGCTATTAAGCGTCTTGATCTATCTCTATAAATCTTGATGCCTAAAATGTATGCCGTTTTGCCAAGATCTTTCATTGAAAAACTATTATTCAAATAGGCTTTGACACTTTCAAGAAGTTCTATATCATTCCCAATCAAAAATATGTCATCCACATATAGTACTAGGAATGCTACAGAGCTCCCACTCAATTTCTTGTAAATACAAGCTTCTCCATAAGTTTGTATAAATCCAAAGTTTTTGATCACCGTATCAAAATGTTGATTCCAACTCCGGGATGCTTGCATCAGTCCATAAATGGAGTGCTGAAGCTTGCATACCTTGTCAGCATCTTTAGGATCGACAAAACCTTCGGGTTGTACCATATACAACCCTTCCTCAATGTTACCATTAAGGAATTTTGTTTTGACATCCATCTCCCTAATCTCATAATCGAAATATGCAGCGATTGCTAACCAAATTCTCACAGACTTTAGCTTCGCTACTGGTGAGAAAGTCTCATCGTAGTAAACTCCTTGAATTTGTTGGAACCCTTTCGTGACAAGTAGATCTTTATAGACAGTAACATTACCTTCAGCGTCTATTTTTCTTTTAAAGATCCATTTGTTCTTGATAGCCTTGCGGCCATCCTGTAAGTCCAGCAAAGTCCATACTTAGTTTTCGTACATGGATCCTATTTCAGATTTCATGGCTTCTTGCCATTTGTCAGAATCTGGGCTCATCATAGCTTCCTCATATGTCGCAGGGTCGTCAATGTTGTCCACCAACATGACATTCAAGGCAGGGTCATACCAATCAGGAGTGGTACAAACCCTTGTTGACCTGTGAGGTTTAGTAGCAACTTCGTTCAAAGTTTCATGATCATCATCATTAGCTTCCTCTCTTATTGGTGTAGGCGGCACAGAAACATCTTCCGGTGCTACGCTACTCGCAAATCCGAGAGAAGGTTCAACAACCTCATCGAGTTCTACCTTCCTTCCAGTCACTTCTTTCGATAGAAACTCCTTCTCAAGAAAGGATCCATTCTTGGCAACGAAAATTTTGCCTTTGTATCTATGATAGAAGGTATACCCAATTGTTTCTTTTCGGTATCCTATGAAGACGCATTTTCCGCTTTGGGTTTAAGCTTGTCGGGTTATAAATTCTTTACATATGCTTCACAACCCCAAACTTTAAGGAACAAGAACTTAGGTTTCTTACCAAACCACAATTTGTACGTTGTCGTTTCAATGGATTTAGATGGTGCCCTATTTAAAGTGAATGCGGCTGTCTCTAATTCATAACCCCAAAATGATAACGGTAAATCTGTAAGAGACATCATATACCGAACCATATCTAAGAGAATTCGATTACGATGTTCGGACACACCATTACACGGTGGTGTTCCCGGCGTTGTCAATTGTGAAAGTATTCCGCATTTCTTTAAATGCATGACAAACTCGTAACTTAGATATTCACCTCCGTGGTCAGAACGCAGAAACTTAATCTTCTTGTTACATTGATTTTCTACTTCACTTTGAAATTCCTTAAACTTCTCAAAAGTTTCGGACTTGTGTTTCATAAAGTAGATATACCCTTATCTACTCAAGTCATCCGTGAAAGTAAGAACATAACGATATCCACCGCGCGATGCTACACTCATTGGTCCGCACACATCGGTATGTATTATTTCCAATAAGTCCGTAGCTCGCTCCATTATCCCAGAGAATGGAGTCTTAGTCATTTTTCCCATTAGACATGCTTCGCATCTTTCATGTGATTCAAAATCAAGTGATTCAAGAAGTCCATCGGAATGGAGTTTCTTCATGCGCTTCACTCCAATGTGACTAAGACGACAGTGCCACATGTATGTAGAATTATCATTCTTTTTCATTCGTTTAGCATCTATGTTGTGAACATGTTTATCACTGCTATCGAGATTCAATAAGAATAAACCATTCATCTCAGGTGCATTACCATAAAAGATATTACTCATATAGATTGAACAACCATTATTCTCAGACTTAAACGAGTAACCGTCTCGCAATAAACAAGATCCAGATATAATATTCATGCTGACGCAGGCACCAAATAACAATTATTCAAATTCAAAACTAGTCCCGAAGGTAGATGAAGAGGGAGTGTGCCCACAATGATCACATCAACCTTGGAGCCATTTCCAACACGCATCATCACCTCGTCGCTCGCTAGTCTTTGTTTATTCCGCAGCTCCTGTTTCGAGTTACAAATATGACCAACCGAACCAGTATCAAATACCTAGGCACTACTACGATTACTAGTAAGATACACATCAATAACATGTATATCAAATATACCTTTCTTCTTGATGTTGCCATTCTTCAGATCTGCCAGGTACTTGGGGCAGTTGTGCTTCCAGTGACCTTCACCCTTGTAGTAAAAGCACTCAGTATCAGGCTTAGGTTCAGCCGTGGGCTTCTTAGTAGGCGCGGCAGCTTTCTTGCTGTCCTTCTTGAAGTTGCCCTTGTTCTTAGGCTTGCCCTGTTTCTTGAAATTTGTGGTCTTATTGACCATCAACACTTGGTGCTCTTTCTTAATCTCCACTTCAGCAATTTTCAGCATGGAGAAGAGTTCAGGCAACGTCTTGTTCATGCAGTGCATATTGTAGTTAATCACAAAGTTCTTGTAACTAGGTGGCAGTTATTGGAGGACACGATGGATCCCCAAGCATTAGGAATCGTTATTCCCAATTCTTGTAGCATGTTCGTGTGCCCAGACATTTTGAGAACATGCTCGCTAACGGAGCTATCCTCTTCCATTTCGCAGTTAAAGAACTTCTCGGAGGCCTCACAGCTTTCCATGGCCGCATGAGTTTCAAAAATCAGTTTGTGCTCATTGATAATTTCAAAAGGGGCGTGGTGCTCAAAGCGCTTCTGAAGCTCTGATTCTAAACCATATAGGATGGCACACTGAACTTTGGAGTAGTGATTCTTCCAAGTGAGGAAAACATTTTAAACATCATTGGGAGCATCCTCTGCAGGTGGGTCACCTAGCGGTGCATCGAGCACATAGGTCAACTGACCAGTGCTGAGGACAATCCTCAATCCATGGAACCAGTCTATGAAGTTGCTTCCATTGTTTTTCAGCTTTTCTTTCTCTAGGAACGCATTAAAGTTGATGGAGGGGCTCGCCATGATCTACAACATATTTGTAAAGAGTTTAGACTAAGTTTATGACAAATTGAGTTCAAATTTAATTCTTAAATTAAGTAGGTGAACTCCCACTCAAAACAATATCCCTCACGTTTCCTTAGTGATTGCACAAACCAAATCCACTACACCAAGTCCAATCTTCAAGAGAGAAGATGTACCTTCAAAGGCGAACAATCAACATGTTCATCATATCATTCATATGACTCATGCTTTACCTTTTGGTAGTCCGTGTTCTGAGACCATGTATGTACATGCTAGGCTCATCAAAATTAACCTTAGTATCTGCATGTGCAAATCTGGCTTTTACCTGTTGTATGCACACGTAGAATCTATAACACCCGATCATCATGCGATGGTTCGAATCGACAAGTCTTAGCAGCGGTGCCTACTGATGACAAACACTTTATTACTTGATATTTTAGTGAGAGGGATCATCTTATAATGCTACCATCACGATCTAAGAAATACGAGATGCAAATAGGATTAACAACACATGCAATTCATAATATGTGACATGATATGACCTTTCTTCATATGCCTTTGATCTCCATCTCCAAAGAACGAACATGATCTCCATCATCACCAGCATGGCGTCAAGGTCAGTGGCACCGCTTCATGGTTGTCCATCACTAACTACAACTATTACAACTACTTGGAATAAAGCTATTACATGATGAATAGACACACATGTCTTAACGAATTTACAGACAACTGACGTCGGATTAAGGACAAGTACACCATGAGGGGGTCCTCAAGGCGTGTGAAAAGAGAGGGGTGTGAGTCGTACGGTGTTCCGGGACAGTGAGCACACAAGTTTACCCAGGTTCAAATCTGCCGATGGAGGACTGATCCTACTCCTACTAGCAATCCAGTAATACGACAAAGCCAGAATATGGGTTACAAGGGTTTCACTTGTGTGTGACACCCCTAGGATTAAGGCTAGACAAATCCTAGACCTCCGTCTGATCATAATCCTAACCTAAATCTCGGAACTATACATAGTAAGAATCGGTAGCATTATAGTGACCCTACGGCACAAAAATTATTTCAGCAAGCTCCTAACTCAGCAAAGAACCAAAATATTACAAGCATAGGTCATTGACCACAAACATTAAGCAACGGAAGGCAAATTATGCTACTAAGTATAGCAAACTTAACAAATGGCCTAAGAGGCCTGAAGCATAACGATGATGTCCCATTCCATAGATTCCAGGCTGCCGACCAGGAACCCCAAACTACTCGTCGATGTCGATGTTGTAACAAACTCTTCTTCTATGGTAACACTTACCTGCTGCAAAAGTATCAACAAAGCAAGGCTGAGTACAGGGTGTACTCCGCAAGACTTATGGCTGGTGGGGTTATTTTGCATAAAACGAACTTTCTTTGTAAAAGAGGGAGGAGAAGCTCGACTAAATAGAACCTTTTAAAAGGGGATAAGAAAACGATATCTCTAGCTTTGATCTTCTTTGATATCCACCGAATCTTTATCAGCTGAACCTACTAACTAGGATCACCACCTCGATCCCTGAGGAAGCATCCTTAAACACACCTCACTTCTCTTGTCAAGTTTTAAGATTAGGTTATTCTTCTCTATGATCTTTGAAACCGTTCCCAAGTCGTCCATAACCGTGGACACGGCTTTTGGAAAAGATTAATACCCTGCAGGGTGCACAACTTTACCCACATGTACCAACAACCTCTTAATGCCAACGTGTTAGCCCTCTTCCTTGGAAGGCCGGTAGAGGGTGGTTGACCACAACCTTTACCTTGCTTTCACCGAGACCATGAGTCACGCCCTAAGGAGATGCCGCCGTAATGGGTCAAGTCCCAAAGTCTGTCCCTAGAGATGTGAACAGGATTTGAGATTATGGAGGCTTTGCCTCTCCCATTCCCTACCACACTTACCTACCTGGATGAATGCACCTCCTTCACCCCTTCAAGAACGACCAGAATGCATATGTCGAATGGAACGCCCGGACTATGTGACTCATGGAATCTACTAGGGAAGTTAGTTGGCCGAGGGGGTTTCTAGGCCCCCGTGTGGCTGTACGGTCGTCTTGGTTCAAGAGGCAAGAACTCATGTCCTAGTAGTGGCAAGTATGGGACTGCAAAAACCACAACCCGACGTGGCCTCCCATACAATATTTAGCAATGTTTAACTTTCATCTCTAATCATACCACATCATCCTATCCAACTAGGTTCATTCGAAGCTCTAATTCATCAACCATATGGACCAGCGGTAACAACTAAGCTTGGCTAAGCACAACAGATATAACAGCTCTAGCAAAGCTCATAAGCCAAACCCTAGTTATGCTAGGAGAATTGGATCAGGGAAATATAGATGATAAAGGAAACATGCATCAGATAGGGTTAATCTATCTATCGATAAAAGACTTTGGAATTGTATGCACATGACAAGAATGAAATACTTTGAAATCATAGGATTATATCATGTGTGGGGCTATGCCTGCTTTTTCCTGTTGATACCCAACTAAGGAGATATTCGGACTTCTAGTACTTGACTTGATTATAGTTGGCTAGATATTGATCTTTAGGCTTCGATGGTGTTGATCTCGGTCTTCAATCTCGATATCGTATTCTAGCGGGAAGAAGCAAACACCGGAAAGAATGGGGGAAACAATCAACACATCGCATCGATGCAATTCTCAAGCAAGGATGATGATATGACAAGTTAAAGTGTAATGAAAATGAAACCCTAGACAAGATCATCACTTTTTAAATGGGGTCCTTAGGGTTAAACCCTAGTATTTGGAAAGCCCCATATGCATATGAGAAGGTTTAAATGTTCTCCTAATTAAACTTGTCATGTAAGTTGCTTAACAATGCATGATTATAAGTCTATTGTGTAGATCTCATTTTTCTGAATATTTTGATATATTATACATATTTTCTGACTTATAAATAATTCGATATTGAATTTATAAGATTTACTCAATTTCTAAAATTATTAAAACAATTGATTAAACTTTATTGCATCAGCACAGACGCAAGGCTGACATCAACAGCGGGGAGGAGTTATTTCTCACCACGATAGGGGCTAGTCTCTGAGGCTGACTACTGGGCCCGAGGCCATGTCACAAGCCACGCAGATAGAGCGGGACCCACAATGTTTGACTGGGTTGACCCGGTCATGCTGAAAGCACGATGACGTCATCGCGCCGGTGACTCCCAGATCGGCGGCGGGGACGGCGATAGGAGGCTTGCGGGGATGCGCGGTTGGTTCCATTGGACTCAGCGTGTTAGGGCGGGCCTAATGGTGGCGGCGCTGCCTGCTATTGGTCACCAGAACTAGGCTAGCATCAAGCTACTGCAGCGAGCGGCGGTGACACATGATGGAAAGGCGAGCAAGAGGAAGAGGGAGGAATCAGGGAGGTGCTAGAGCACCACAGGCTCACACTGATCACGATTGAAGGGTCGGGGAGGCGTCGCAAGTTTGTACGGTGCCGGAATTGATGACGGTGGCTGCGACGGCTGGCGGGAACTTGGTGGTGATTGAGGCAACTACGGGCACTCCGGCTTCCATGGAGTGGCTAAGGAGAACGAGGACAGGGAGTGGAGCTCGACGGTGGCATTGGTTGGTTCTGGGGCGGTCGAAGACGAAGGGGATGGTGACGAGCGGCTGGCTAGGGTTCCAGCCAGCCCGCATAGAGGAATGAGGAGGCACTAGGGGAGAGTGAGAGGGAGGCAGGGAAGAGAAGCACGGCGTAGCTCAGTCTTATCCTCCCCCGGGCTACGACGGACGATGGTGAGCTCGCGGCGTGGATCGACGGCGGATGCAATGACACGGAGCTGGTTCTCCGTCGTCGACGAAGACGATGCGGCACCTGGACACCAAAGTGTATATGAGCCAGGCTAGGCCAGCTGATGAGCTGCAGAAAAGTTTGGCCAGCGTCTACTGGCTACTGCGCGTGGAGACAATGAGGAGATGGAGAGATGGGCCGGCCTGGCTTGCTCTCTGGGTCTATTATTTTTTCCTGAAAACCCCTTTTCTATTTCTTTTTTTCAATTTTCTCTTTGCATTTTGAATTTCAAAACTATTTTGGATATTTCCAAAATACCTAAACTTTTGTAAATATTTAAAATACTGTGGGGAATCTTTTATACTATTTGGGGCTCCACAGTTTTGATCTTTTCAAAATACAAAAACCATTTTGAATTCATTTTAGAGAGGGGAAAATAGCTAGGGTTAGGGTTTTGCATTAGTTCTTCTTTCTTGCATGCATTTTAAAGTAGATGATGCTCATGATGCACAAAACAAAACCCTTAAGGATCACTAAATCTAGGGGTGTTATAGTTCTATCCGCCTTAATAGAATCTCGTCGCGAGATTCCTAGGTAGGAAGATAGAAGGAATAAGGTCACAGTAAACTTCGATGATCTTCCCAAAGAGGTTGATGCATGACACCATTATTGAATGAATGAAGCGCTTCATTTCTTCGAGGTAGCTACACACACTAAAGATGAGAGGAAAGGACAGAGAACCACAAACAAAGTATCTCATGGTCAACTCGTGGATAGATGTTTTAACATCTCTGGAGCTAATGAGCATGAAACACGTCAAAGTAGCGGAGGAAACAAGATGAGGTGGTTTCAAGGTGTTAGGTAGCTGGTCTTCATAAGGATTGTGACCATGGAGCTTCAGAAGAGTTTGAGCTTCTGAAAAGGAAAGCGTACAACAGAAAGAACACGACCACAAACTTCGAAAGATGAAACTCTTCTAGACAGCTTAAGTAGAGCTTCTAGGGATACAGAGATATGCAGAACCAAGTTGTTGAACTATTTTTGATACAGAAGGATCACTCTTTGTTCAACAAAAGGCCAAGACATAAGGTTGTTTTTTGGCAAGGACTCGTAAGAGTCACAAGGAACATGTAACAAGAGGAACTGATGTTTACCAAAATCATGGTCACTCTTCGAACATGTTAGAAGAACCAAAGGAGACTCTTTATTCATCCATCTTTATCAAAATCTTTGCCAAATATCGTGATATCACTTTACACCACTAGACGAATAGATAAAAAGATTCTTGATGACACGAGGAAAAAGAAACTTCATTCTCAGACTTCAATTACTTGGCACAACAAGACACTTACCAACATAAAAGGGTCTAGAGGATCAACCGAGAGACATTTAACAACTCTACTTCAAATGTTCTCCTTGATGTTTGATAAATCAGACATCAAGTAAAGGTCGGACTTCATTTACAAAGGAAACCATAAGCACAACCCCTATAACAAATCATAGAAGATGCCTCATGAGGAATCGAGAGAAGGTGACAAGAGTTCTTCCGACTGATTGTGTCAACCACTACATCAATCTTGCCAGGTTTACAAAGAAACCTATGTCAATTCCTTGAAGAACACCAACCATCATATCTACTTGAGATTCAGATTTGGTTCGGTGGAATGATACTTTAGACTCAACATGTCTGAATAGAAAGTTTGCAACATTTAGCACAAGGATAAAGTTACTGGATTCTCAAGTCATGGATTACATTGTCAAGCTCCAAATGAATGAGCTAGGTTGCAAAACTCATGTATTAGCAAGTAATCAAGGGGTAATTGCCCCTACATGAATTGATTGCAATGAAACACAATGCATCCTTATTGTTGGGAGACATTTAGGGGGATACTGAAGTTTGTAGAACTTATTCTCTTCCATGACAAATCAGTCAGTGGCTTAGCATGCTTAGATGATGTTCTCGAGATGGAAAGGTATCAACCTACGATATCAACAATACTTCACACATGCTTGACTGACTTGAAATGATTCCCAAGAAAATAGAGATAACTCTTCTCAAATCCACAACGACATCTTTCAACACTTGCACGTGAATCGGAGAAGGTTACTTCTAACATCCAGAACACATACTTCAAAATGACACGAAGAAGTTTCTCAAAAGTTTCCAACATTAATGTTAATTGTTCCACATGAATCCAATCTAGCATGGGGAAGATAAGGATATCATCGATGGGCTCAACGACAAACTTATCAAGACACTCCAAGTAGATAGACGCACATGTGGTATGAACAAACAACAATATTGGTCAGACTAAAGGACATGAAGATGTACTTAAGTGAAACATCATGAGTAAATACATCATCAGGATAGACCCTGGGACTAAGTTTGATTTGACGATAGCCCGTATCAAATCAAAGGTGGGATCGATAACATTTCCATGAAGGAACACACTATCTTTCTTTAGCATGAACAAAACTAGACATCCCTTTAAGATGAACTAAGTCGGATAGAACTTTTGTCTTACAACTCTCCAGGTTGTTGTTTAAGCTCAACCAACTAGTTCAGGGTATCCAGTACGGATCCTTGGAGAAAGGAGCAATTCAGAGAACTTGCTTGCTCAAGAACTTGACATTACGGTCATGTGGCAACAAGGAAATACTTCTAGTAGACATCTAGAATATCATGATCCACCGATATGTCACTTAGTTTGAGAGGAATCTTGCTTGGTAAGGCAAGAAGACATAGTCTAAGAGCTTCGGCACAAGCCTAACTCTTTGATCCAAGAGAGTGTACAAGAGTAGTGGACTTGGTAACGTAATCATCCTTTGCTTTATGATAGAGTTAACCATCACGCTAAGAATGACACAAATGTCCTTGTTGAGGTCCAAAGCAATAATGATTGCTAAGAATCTCAGATGGCCCCATTGTTACGCACACGCATCATTCACGAGCACAAAAGCTCGAAGGAAGGGTGGGTAAATATGTGTAAGAGCATCACTTCATTGAGAAGGTTTTATAAGTCAACATAACCTCTTAGTGTAAAAGGGTGTGATACTCTAAGGTAGAACAGATAGAAGCAAATCATGCCTCTTAATCTACGGACTAACACTTTGACCTGGTCCTAGAAATTACGAGGTACTAGAGTTTGTTTCTCCTAGACATCCCGAAATGGTTTGTCTTGACGAACCACAAGAGTATCTTGCATCGGAAAACACCAATGCAAATTTACTACTTGGATACCAACTGGTAGACAAAGGTCGGAAACAACAAGGGAAAAGGAACATGCTCAGGATGGAATCCTGAGATATGGATGCATAGATTATCATTCTTCCAAAAATCAATGCATAGGATAGGTAAGGTGTGTCAGAGTCATAGGTACATATGCGAGACTCACGAGGAGTACTATTTTCGTGATCTATTTGGTTCCATTAAAGAACATCTGACATAGCATGTGGTAGGGGAAGTCCTTTGTTTGTCGTAATTTAATCACGAAAATGACCACAAGACTGAAGGCTAGAGTAGAAGGTACTAGCCATCCTGAGGTAATGTTAAACATTAACAATAGGGAACAATAAAATGGATCTTGGGTTAAAGGTCATCTTCATGTGCAAGATTCATAACACCAGGATCCAGCACAATCCGGGATCTTTGGTTCAAGTCCAAGGGTTAAAACCCGAGAAATGAGTAACTACTATCTTAGTAATACAGAGGGTACTACAAGGTATTAATCACGAGGTAGCTTCCAAGAGAAGAAACAACTTCCGAAGTACCCAAACAAATGAAAAGGAGGCACCCAAGACAAAATGGAAACTTCGAGGCCTAGAACGGATCACTGTGGAACCATCAACATAATGGTGTGGGCCCATAATATAGAGAGATCATGATGGAAAGGAATCTCTCAAACGAAGCAGCGCAAAGGGAAACAAGGAAGACACACACCAAACTCTACAAAACTAAGCACTAGGCCAACTGTTTCAGAAACGTCATGCCAAAATGGCACCTAAGCTTTGAAAGACGAGACGAGATAGCAAAACCTTTTCCAAATCAACACAAGATAAGGTGACCCAGAGTTAGAGAGAATCTGGATAAAGAGAAAAGGAAGCATACTGGAGTTTTCACAAATACTTTACAGCTTTCAAATAGTTTTCGCAAACACTAGACTCAACATCGACCAATAGAAAGGTTTTCCTACAGTCGGTACTACTCTGATACCAAAACCCATGACACCCCTAGGATTAAGGCTAGACAAATCCTAGACCTCCTTCTGATCATAAGCCTAACCTAAATCTTGGAAGTGTACCGACGAGGGTTTAACTCATCAATGCCCATTGTTATGGACTTGTCTACTCATGGAATTAACGAAGGAATCGAAGATTACAATGGTGCGTAGATGCAATCTGGTGAGGGTTGTGGAAAACTAGGGTTGCATGTGTCCTCCTCACCGCCCCGACCTAGCCTTTATATAGATAGGCTAGGTCTCGGGTAGCAGCCTAACACCCTCAAATCGGCCCTATGCAAGTTTCAGCGCTTCCCGCCAAACCCGCATAGAAACAATTCAAGGACGCCCACCATGCACTTTCATGTGGGTGGAAAACGAAGTAATACCATTACACATTAGTCCACGATGGAACCCACAGAACATATATATACAACAACGACTCCATGAGTCAAGAATACAGATATATTATACAAATATTCAAATCACCTTGAAAACGATAGAGCGTCCGACTACGGACAAGATGCAAATGGGGCTAAGAGCCCTGAAGAATAACAAATGGCATCCATAACCCTGCCCAGGCCAAGCCGGAAGGGTAACCCTGCTAACGACGTCGATCACAAACATGCTAAATAAAAGGGGGGTGCCGACAAAGGGCAAAGGAAAAAGAGGAGCGTCAGTACTGAGGCCAGTACACGGCGAGGCTAGAATTCGGCGACTCTCGCCTACATAGGTATGGTGGACTGAAGCGGCAGCGCAGCATGCACTAAACAACCTATAGAGACTCGATTCATTTGTCGGCTATTAGAGAGGGGTAAGAAAGACCTATCCGAATCCAACCTGATACTACCACCAATCATAACCATCCTGGTATTCCCCCTCGAGACCAAACGAGGAATTCAAACCAAGGAACTCACACAGTTGGCAGTTTTATTCATTCCATTATAGTTGTAGCACTTACTAGTCAGATATACATATTAGGAGTCGTTCTGAAGCATAAGTAGTGGGCCATTTTAATTACCATTCCGTTGTAGTTGGAACATTTACTAGTCAGATATAATTGTCCTAAGGAATCCCAAAACCCAATAGTTGTTGGCACTTTTATCACATTCCATTGGAGTTGCAATACTTACTAGGCAGGTATAGCATGACACAAAACAACCCAGATCCACCAGCTGTTGGCATTTTTAATATCCATTCCGTTATACTTGAGCTGATTACTAGTCACATATTAAGTCAAATTTATAGCACTACTTTAGTTATGCTTGTCTATGATCGAGATACTGTGCTCCAAGTCGTCCATAACCGTGGAAACGGCTTTCAGAAAGATTTACCCTGCAGGGGTGCACAAATAGCAACACACACACGATCAACCTCGGAAAAACCAACTCAAAACCCAACGAGGCTTTCACGACAAAGCAATCACAAGATTCATAAAATATTTCAGGGGGGCACCCCACTAAGCTACCCGCAACGAAGTTGGCAGGCTCCGGAACGGACCCAGGGTTTGTGACGACGGCTGTAAACGACTGGGAACCCGAAAGTGTGATTGGGCTTGTCGATACAGCGAAAACGTGGCACGATCCAAAATAGTACAGGTGCTCCATGCACAATCTTAAATAAAGTAGTAAAACATGGCATAAGTACAGGATAGTAATAAAGCCCCAAACTAGTTTGTGGCCCCAAGAAATAAGAAATGAATCAAGCTCTGGCTAAGGGGGATTCATAGTCTCCCGTATGTGGATAGTGCGAATAGTCAAGGAACAGGTATCAAGTACTCGGGGCCTACGGGACACAAGTGGGCATAAAAACCAAATAGCATATACTGCCCACCGCTGCCTCTTTTATTTGTTGTCCCAGCAATTAATAGTTGTATTTAAAGTCATGATCACCTCCACCATTAAGCATCTGAACCATTTATCATGTGCCAACTTGCCGTCAACGGTGGAACGACAACGACGCGAAGCAACACAGAAGCAAGAAACTATGACTCGCAAGGCCGACTATCTATCAAACAACAGGCAATAGGATGTGTCCGTGGAAATATAGAGGCTGCACGGGATATAACTGGTGTACGGAAACTAAAGCATCGCGACACGGGTAGCAATAGATCAACAGGAGGAAATAAAGACTATAAATGCAAAATAGGTAGAAGGGGGAGAGATGCTCGCCTGGGAAAACACTGCTGAAGGTTCATCTGGAGAACTTGTCAATACTCGCATCAACTCATTGGCCTAATCCGCGAAGAAGTAAACACTAGAAGAAACACCGGATGCAATATTTAGTACTACGGCAGAAGATCCGGCATGCTTATGATATGATGCATGGCATCGCAAAACTGCGGTGCAATTAGACAATATTAAGCGGAACCGGGGTCCCGACAATTAATTAGACGGTTCTAGTCATTTAGTTACCCCGCAATTTAAATGTTGTATTAACAATGCAAAACATGGCATCGGTTCGCTACATCAATTTAAATGGAGTCCAGAATAAGACAAAGATATCCCGCATAAACACTCCATATTTAATTATGAGGTGAATCGGCATAATGCCCCGAACCACAGACAAATATGCATGCATGAACAATTTAAGATGCGACAGTTTATAATGTCATATTATAAAAATAGGGGCTTAGGGTCACACATCTGGGTTCGAAAGATCTTGGGTTCTAGGGGTGCGGGTCTGGGTCTTCGGGTTCGGGGTTCGACGGCATCGGTCTTCGGAGGTCGTCGCAGATCTTGGTTTTGCATCGGCGGCTCATCGGACTCGCCCTGGTCGGTGTCGATCTTGTCAGGTCCGCGCACCGGGATGAGGAACTTGGCATATCTGTGTCGGCGACCTTGGCGTTCGACACCCTACGAAGTAGATCTTGGAGTTCCGCGATGATCTTGTCGATTCCATGTCGAAGGCCTTGGCGCTCCGGATCGGTCTTCGGGTCACATCCATTCGGGGACCAACTTGTTTAGTGCCACGATGATCTTGGCGTCCGGGGATCTTGGCATCAAGGAGCGAAGTACTTGGCGATTGTGGAGATCATGGGCATCGATGCCATTGTCGGGTAGTACTTGGCGAGGTCTTCGGTCGGGGCAACACATGTGGTTCTTTGGTGTGTAACTTGAAATGGGAGATATCAAAGTGTAGATGCGCGGACACAAAGTAACGAGCCTGATGATGTGTTGAGAGGCAGGAACAATAGGGAGTCGGGGATCATCAACCACACCACTGCAGCTTCACGAGTACCACTCCCCATCAACACAACATAGGAGACATGACAAACAAGCAGCAAGATATCTCTGATACTTTCTTCTCTAGCTAAACACCGGCATGCACGGTGGCAGCGACGAGGTACTGCCGGGAGAACACAGGCCAACATGCCACAGGGATACGTGTCATAGATGGTGAACTCGTGATGGAGTGTGCGACGCGATAAAGAGGAGGCCGACACGGGGATTGAGGCCCGGACGATGGCCATTGCAGGGTGTGCATGCTCGTGTGTGGAAGGCACGACAGCAGCCGAGACGGAAGACTGCGGGACAACGCCGATCGAGAGGTCGGCGACGCTACAGGTGGGGTCGAGGGCATCCCTTCCCTAGAGCCGCACGACGAAGGACGACTAGACGAGGAGGGGCCCGGCACGGAGGTCGCGCATCTGGGAGTAGCAGTGGTCCGTCGATGTGGCGACGATGCTCTACGAGGTGGAGGTTGAGGGAGAAGGAGGCACGGCCAGGGGCAGAGGGTGGAGCCGGGGGAGCACCGACGAGGTGGGGGTTGACCGGAGCAAAGCAGAGGCGACGGGGAGTGGGGCGGACGAGGAGGGGGACGCGGTCTGGGTCGAGGACGACGGTTCTGGACGGAGACAACCGGGGCGGAGGCGGCCGAGAGGGAGACTGGCAGCCGCAGGAGGTGGAGCCCACGAGGAGGCGACGCGGCCGTGCTGCGGCACGCCATGGCGGCGGCCGAAGGGGAAACAGGAGGAGGTGGGGAAGGAGAGGACCAGCGGGAGGCGGTGATGCGTAGGCCGCCGGCGGGGAGCTTGGCAGCCCAGGCAAGGTGGAGGAGCATCCACGGATGAGGCCGCAGCCGGCCGACGCGGAGCGGTAGGTGGGAGAGGGAGTCGGTGTGGTGTCGCGTGCGAGAGGGAGTGCTAGGCAGGCAAGGGAGAGCGGGGTGGAGGGACAGGAGGTGGGCCCGGTGTCCGAGGTAGGAGGCGGCGGGCTCTACCGCATGTGCGTGTGGTGAGCGCGGGATCGGGCGGATTGGGGGTCGCGCCCAGGGGGCGGCAGGTGGGGGCCTGGGTGGGGCCAGGTGGGGTGAGGTGGCGAGCAGGGAGTGGACTGGGTGAGGTGGCGTGTGGGCTTGAGCGGGAACGTGACCAAGCGGGGGAAAAGGGGTGGCAGGGGCAGCGTGTCTGGTGCATGGTGGGCCAGGCGGCAGGAGATGGAGGTGGGACCACGGCAGGTGGGTTGGGGTGTGGCGGCTGGTGGATGGGGAGAGAGGGTAGGGGTAGGTAGGATTAGGGTTAGCTGGTTGGGTGTTTTGGGGTGTGGCCGGCTGGGCCGGTTTGGGCCTGGTTCGGCTGCCCCCTAAAAATAATATAAATATTTTATTTGTTTAAAATGGGGCTTTTTAAATCCGATTGTAGACGAAACAAAATATTCCGGACAAGCCCGGGGTTTTGTATTTGAATAAAGACGGGGCTTATTTAGAAAAACAAAATAGGTTTTCGAAAATAGTTTTGTACAAACACATGCATAATGATGACGATGCTCAAATGCAATGTGGCATGATGACATGAGCATGCGGTCATGATGATCTAATGCACAAAAACACAGCGATTTTCTAGTAGTGGTTTTAGCGGGATGCCACAAGCAGGTCGAGTCAGTTACAGGTTAGGGTTTTCCCTATAAACTTTCTATCTTTAGCTTCTCCTTGTTCTGCAAGCAATCGAGAGTCCGTAGATTACTCGAGTTCTCCATTTGGGCCTTGGCAACAGCGCGGGCTTCCACTGTATTCAGGCTGTATATACCAAGCTCGAGTACCTATAGGGTATACCCATGTCAGTAGCCCCCGAGTGTCTAGTGGAATCGCATATTCGATTGGGGACTTTATGAAGCCTTTCGATTACATGACTGAGTATTTTTTCTACTGCTCTATTTGTGTCATAGGGATTTTTGATGTGCGTGCCTGATTTAACCGATGTATCAGTGTAACACCCCGTCCACTCCCGGGCCTGGGGGGTGTCACTCTTGGCAGCTTAATAGGATATCTAGACTGGCCCCACAGACCAACACTAGTCTTTTATGCACACTTTGTCCTCACTCGTGCGCACCCGGTTACCCACTTCCCGGTCGGTCACCCATCCTAGAATTGCTCTAGGCCAAGCACGCTTAACCTTAGAGTTCTTTTTGAATGAGCTTCCGCAAAAGAAGTTGCAATTTGTTGATATGGGTATCCTATCAATCCTATTAAGCCATGTGCCTGGATCTCACATACACCCACCCTTTAGAAGATCGATGCCCTCATCGATCAAGCACACCCCAGGAACATTCCCTCTTGGCACGCGTCTGTGCGCCCAGTGCCGGCACATGTGCCATGCCGTGTCCACTCTGGGCCACACGCGCCATGCTTCACATGTCCCGCCACTAACGCGCACACACCCGTTTAACCGCGAGGATCGGCTCTGATACCAATTGTAACTACCTCGGTGAATTACGCTCTTAGTTACATGCATGGATGAGCGAAAGTGGTTAAAATAGTACGGTGCGGCCGGGGGCCACTCACGGTAGACCTTTCGGCCGTCCTAACCACTTTCATAGCATCGGGACAAGAACGAGCGGCGTAATCGGCAGGCGAAGGGATCAACTACATACACAAGTGAGTATGTATGCAAGCCACATACAACAGTCCTCAAAGCCATTCCATCTAAAAGAAATAGAATATATTGCAACGCCATACGGCAAGATTCAAATATCCTGGATAGAGATAATACTTTAGGATAGCTCCTCATACATCAAACATCAGAGTATCAGGCGGAAGCGGAAAACAAGATCCGAGTACGGATAAGAATCAAATCGGCATAAGATGCCACATAAATAAACACATCCCGCGCACAGATCTCACGGATCCCCGTTCCCGGAATCTCTACACCGAATGATCATTGCCAACATCATCTGTCTCCTCCACCCAGTATCCATCTTGCGAGTACACCTGTTCATCTGAATCAAACAATTTATCGTGTGAGACCCTAGGGGTACTCAGCAAGTCTTTATGCCACTAAAGGGGACACAACCTGGGGTGACTCAATTGTAGCAAAAGATAATAACTAACAAGTCTATAGATAATCGCTAACCATCCGCCTAACAAATGATAGACGGATGTCCGTGAATTAAGAACAACAGTTATAACAGTATAATTAACAGATTTATCCTCCTCCTTGCTTACCAACGAGGAAGTGGACGAACAACCCCCATCCGTTGGCAGTTTTATTAACCATTCCATGAGTATTGCACTGCTTACTAGTCAGGTACTTAGTCAATTTAAAAGCGGTACTTTAGTGAGACTTGTCTATGATCGAGAAACTTTGCTCCAAATCGTCCATAACCGCGGACACGGCTTTCAGAAAGATTTACCCTGCAGGGGTGCACAAATAGCAACACACACTCGATCAACCTCGGAAAAACCAACTCAAAACCCAACGAGGCATTCACGACAAAGCGATCACAGGATTCAGAAATATTTCAGGGGGGCACCCCAATAAGCTACCCGCAATGAAGTTGGCCGGCTCCGAGACAGACCCAGGGTTTGTGACGACGGCTGTAAACGACTGGGAACCCGAAAATGTGACTGGGCTTGTCGATACCGCGAAAACGTGGCCCGAACCAAAACAGTACAGGTGCTCCTCGCACAATCTTAAATAAAGCAGTAACATGGCATAAGTACAGGATAGTAATAAAGCCTGAAACTAATTGTGGCCCCAAGAAATAAGAATGAATCAAGCCCTGGCTCAGGGGGGTCCATAAGGCCTCCCGGATGTGGATAGTGCGAATAGTCAAGGAACAGGAATCAAGTACTCGGGGTCCTACGGGACACAAGTGAGCATGAAAAACCAAATAGCAGATATTGCTCACCGGTGCCTCTTTCATTAGTTATCCCATTACTACTCAGGTTATGTTGTTTAGGTACCTCTTTATCCATCAGACACTCACATACTCTACACATGCTTTTCTATGACTCGCATGGCTCAAACAACTCCTGTAGTAATGCCTCATGGGATGGAGGAACAAGCTTCGATGGGGTTTAAAAGTAAAGGCTATGCAGTACTTGGGATTCAATTTAATGCAATCGCGACTCAATGATGCAAGAATAAGATAGAGGCAATAGGTACTATATGTATGCAAGCATGTGGTAGTGCTTGCCTGGCAGCTCAGTTGAAGCGAGAGATGGATCTAGGTAGAACTCATGTGATTCCTGGTAATTCTCCTGCTGGGCGTCTATTCGAAGAAGAACCAAACAAACAAGGGCCAACATAAATAAAGTGCACAAGCATATGAATTAAAATGCGACAAGCAAACAAGCATGCCATGATGAATAATGCACAATTTACATGGCATTAAAGTAGCATGGCATGGTGAGGTGTGAGGTACAAGAATAAAGCATTTTATTATTTATTTAGTCAAATTTTATTGCCATAAATAGTTCTGATTTTTAACTAAGGCATGATGCATGCTTCAATTCAGAACAAGTAATGCATAGATAGAACGGGCTCGTCTCGGTAATCGATTTAGACATATTATTTGTTGAATTTGGAGTTACAGAATTAAAGTTATTAATTTATTAAAAAAAGGGCATTTTATTTGTAATTTTAATCATCTCGAGAATTTAAAGTGGTCAAACATTATTTTTAATAGCATATTTGAATTCCTCACATTTTCTGATTCAAAAACATATATCATTTGTATTATTTGGATTTATAATTTAAAAGTTATTTAAAATCTACTTTGAATTTGTTTTTAAGCATTTTTGAATTTGTTTTGTTAAAACAGATAAATAGGGAAACTTTTTACACCCAGACGAATTCAACCCAAGTCACTGACGGGTGGGCCGCCGCTGACTGGGCGAGATCCGCACGCAAAGCTTGTTACACCGCGGGTTTACCTAGCCACTGAGACTTCCAGGTGGGACCAACGGGTTATGGCCCAGGTGCCAGTAGCTGAAACCCGCAGAGGCTGACAGGTGGGGACGTGCTGGAGTGCGGGTTGAGTGTACAAAACTACGGGTGCATTTTTGTAAAATTTCCATAGGCACGGACAGGTGGGGTCTCGAGGAGCGTGGGTTGAGCGGTAAAAAGTTTGGGGGGGGAATGCAAAGCGCGCCGCGACACTGTTCTTCTTCCCCTCATTCTGTCGAATCTGACAGACGCGCGGCGCGGCGAGACGGGGATTCGATCTGTAGACCTGTGGCTCGCGCGCGGGGGCGGTAGCCACTGTGATAGGTGGGGGTTGCTGGCAGGACAGGGGAACGCGGCTAGAACTACCTCTGCGACACCACGGTTTGGAAAACGAACGCAGACGCCGGCGTGCAGAGAGCGTTCGACGGTACGCCCGGCACGACCAGGACACGACTGGGACGGCAAGGATGTCTGGGAGGGTCGAGCGCTTACCGCGGGCTCGTTGGAGGGCTTGGAGCGGGACGGGGAGTAGCAGATCATCGACGGAGCTGCCGCCCCGGATCTAGGGTTTGCCCCGGAGCGTCGATGGCTCCGGTGGTCCTGGTTCTCCTCCTCCTCGTTGGCGTGTACTGGGCGACGCAGAAGACGGCTACGGCCTTGCCCGACAACCACGTTCGCCAGGCCACCGACTTGTACGAGAAGTGGAGGTGGAGGCCGACGGTGTACGCCGGAGTGGGAGGAGAAAAAGAAACCGCGGGTAACTGGGGAGGAAGGGCGCGGCCTGGGGTAGATCTGGCGAGGCAGAGACGTGGGGAGGTGGATAAAGCGAGGGAGAGGGGGAGGATGCCGTGGAGGAAGCGGGTTAGGGATAAAGGTGGCTTCGGCCACCTTTCCTTCTCCTTCTCTCACGTGCTCGACGTGAGCGGCCAGGGCAGGGTAGGTGGAGGCTGCCAGGGGGCCAGGGAGAGAGAGGTAGCTCGGGGTGGGACTAGCATGCAGGAAGAGAGGGAGAGAAAGAGGGTCGGGTTAGCTAGGGTAGATTAGAGGGGTGGGGTTAGGGCTGATGCTAGGGTTGGGGTAGGAGGGTAGCTCGGCCAGGGAGAGTAGGGTGGCAAGGTGGGGCCTTGCTGTCCGAGAGAGAGAGAGGAATAGCTTCGGCAAGGTGATCATGTGATTAGGGTTTAGTTAGAGTTTAGGGTTTTGAGAGAGGGATGGAGATTAGGGTGGCATGGACTTGGGGTAGGGCTAAGGGTTTTTCTTGATCCACACATTAGAGTGCCAAGGGTGGCATGGTAGTTAGGGTTTTAAGGTTGATCCACATGAGCTTGAGCATGAGGATGGCAAGGTGACATGATGAAGAGGGGCTAGGCGAGTGGTTAGGGTTTAGAGCATGAACAAAAATAAGGAGCAAGCAAAAGGGTGGGGTTTGGTGATGGCTAAAGAGAGTGAGGGTGAAAGAGAGGAAAATAGTGGTTTAGGGTTGATTCAACTCATCCAAAACCAATGATATTAAAAGTGAGAAAAGAAGGAGGTGGAAACAAATGTGCATGGCCCATGCATGATAAATAATTGCCATGTTTTAATCTTGTGAAAACAATATAATTAAACATGGCATTTATACATGTGCATTCCCAAGATATGGAGTAAAGCCAAGCTAAAAGAATTAAAGGGATGCTCCATGTAGAGTATAAGGGGATGACCATATTTGAATAAAATTGGGACATGCTAGTGTGTATGTTCCACTAGATATTTAGTAAGCCCAAAAATATCCCAACATGAGCATAAACCCCAAAACCACCCATATGGAAGCTAGAAAAAGGTTCCACTCACAAGGCATGCAAAGGTGGCCATGTGGCTCTCATAAACCAATAATGTGGAAACAATATGGTGCAAACATGAGAGCATGTGGAGTTAGAAGTAGATCCATCCCAACCTATATGAGCTAGAGAGGAAAACAAAATAAGATGCAAAGCTCACATGTAGTAGGATGGTGGAATTATGGGGTGGTGACAAGAAAGGTGGTGGAGTTAAACAAAAGATATGCCCCCAACTCAACTTGGGCATTAAACAATATATCAATAACCAAATACAATATATCAAGAGGCAAATACAATTAATAATGCATATGAGAGAAGAACCAAATGGGAAAAGGTTTTATATGATGCTCAAATGCAAGGTGGCATGATGACATGAGCATGATATAATTATGATGCAACAATTATATGTAGCAAGTAGCCATTATATTACTAGACCAAGTAGCATTACAATTGATAGACAATTGGGGTGCTACAACTCTCCCCCACTAAACAGGAATCTCGCCCCGAGATTCTAGGAAAAAGAAGAAGACTCAAAGAGGGTAGGATACTTGGCACGGAGTTCATCTTCATGTTCCCAAGTGGCTTCATCAACGGAATGGTGCGACCACTGCACCTTGCAGAACTTGATGGACTTGTTGCGAGTCCTTCTTTCTGCGACTTCAAGGATTTTTATGGGGTGTTCTTGATAAGACAGATCTTCTTGGAGATTGATGAGTTCATGGTCCACGGTCCTGCCGGGATCCTTGAAGCACTTCTTGAGTTGAGAGATATGGAAAACATCATGGACCTTGAGTTTTTCAGGGAGCTCAAGAGCATAAGCAACTTCTCCTCTTCTTCCACGAATTTTGAAAGGACCGATGTATCTAGGAGCCAGCTTTCCTTTGATACCAAAACGATGCGTGCCTCTCATGGGAGTGACACGAAGGTAAACAAGATCACCAGGAACATACTCCATGTCTGTGTGCTTTCTGTCATAATTGCTCTTCTGGCGACTTTGAGCAATCTTCAGGTTTTCAAGAATGATGTGAACCTTCTCCTCCGCTTGAGTTACAATGTCGGGGCTAAACAATATTCTTTCACCTGCGCCCGACCAACCAATCGGAGTTCTACATTTGCGACCATAGAGAGCCTCAAATGGTGCCATCTTTAGAATTTTCTGGAAGTTGTTGTTGTAAGAGAATTCAGCATAAGGAAGGCATTCTTCCCACTTCATGCCGAAAGAGATAACGCAAGCACAGAGCATATCTTCCAGAATCTGATTGATCCTTTCAACTTGTCCTTGCGACTGAGGGTGGTAAGTTGTGCTGAAGTTCAATTTTGTTCCCAAAGCATTTTGGAAACTTCCCCAGAACTTGGAAGTGAAGATGCTTTCACGGTCTGAACTGATCGCAAGAGGAACCCCATATAGAGAGACAATTCTGTTGATATAGAGCTCAGCCAACTGAATTGCAGAAATTGTTTCCTTGACTGGAAAGAAATGAGCTACTTTAGAAAGCCTATCGATGACAACAAAGATTGCATTGTTGCCCTTCTGCGACCTTGGAAAACCAGTGATGAAGTCCATCTCTACTTTCTCCCATTTCCATTCCGGAGGCTTCAATGGCTGTAGAAGACCGGAAGGTTTCTGATGGACAGCTTTAACTTTGCGACAGACATCACACTCCGAGACATACTTGGCACAATATCGTTTCAACCCAGGCCACCAATATTGTGTTTTCAATTCCATGTACATCTTAGTGCTGCCAGGGTGGATAGAAAGAACAGAATCATGCGCCTCCTTGAGAACTTGCTCTCTTAAACCCGGGTAGTTCGGAACAAACATCCGGTGTTCAAAGAAAAGAGTGCCTTGGTCGTCAACGTGGAAAGACTCATACTTCGGAAGATGAATGTTGGAAATGATCTTTTTAGTGTAAGGATCGCCAAGTTGAATGGAGCGAACTTTTTCTTCCAAGAGCGGTGTTGCTAGAAGGTTCAGAAGATACCCTTGATCCACAATTTCAAGGTTGAGCTTCCGGAATTCCTCGCACAAGAGAGGCTGTTGTTCTTCTACCATGAGATTGTTGACATAAGCTTTTCGGCTCAGAGCATCGGCCATGACATTAGATTTGCCCGGAGTGTAGTTGATGGTCAAATCGATATCATTGATTGTTTCAATCCACCTCCTCTGACGAAGGTTGAGATCAGGCTGTGTGAAGATATACTTCAGACTCTTGTGATCGGAAAAGATCTCAAAACGGTTGCCCAGCAAGTAATGCCTCCATACTTTCAAAGCAAAGACAACTGCTGCGAGTTCGAGGTCATGTGTAGGATAGTTGATCTCATGCGTCTTCAACTGTCGATAGGCATAAGCAACAACTTGTTTTTCTTGCATAAGGACTGCACCCAATCCTTGCAATGAGGCGTCACAGAATATCTGGAAAGGCTTTGATGTATCTGGAGGAACCAAGACTGGTGTGGAAGTGAGCTTCTCTTTGAGTGTTTCAAAGCTTGCTTGACATGCAGGAGTCCAAAGGTATTTCTTTCCTTTCTTGAGGAGATCGGTAAGAGGCTTCGCAATCTTCGAGAAGTTTTGAACGAAGCGGCGACAGTAACTAGCCAAACCAAGGAAACTCCGGACTTCTTTGACATTTATGGGTGGAAGCCAGTCCATAATTGTCTTAATAGTTTCTAGGTTGACGGCAATGCCCTTGGCGGAGATGAGGTGACCAAGGTAGGTGACTTGAGGCAGCCAAAACTCACACTTGGAGAACTTTGCATACAGGCGGTTCTCATGAAGCTTGTTTAGGACACACCGAAGGTGTTCTTCATGTTCTTCCTTCGACTTAGAATAGACTAGAATGTCATCCAGATAGACCACAACGAATTTATCAAGATACTCCATGAAAACCGAGTTCATAAGCCTCGAGAAGGTGGCAGGTGCATTGGTGAGACCGAAGGACATGACCGTGTACTCATACATGCCATATGAAAGCTGTTTTAGGAACATCTTCCTTGCGGATCTTGATTTGATGGTATCCACTTCGCAAGTCAAGCTTAGAGAATACCACAGCTCCAGCTAGCTGATCGAAGAGATCATTAATACGCGGAAGGGGATATTTATTCTTGATGGTTTTAGCATTGAGTTCCCGATAGTCAACACAAAGTCTATCAGTCTTGTCTCGCTTTTTCACAAAGACTGTTGGGCTACCCCAAGAAGAAGTACTGTGCTGAATGAAACCCAACTTCTCTTGTTCATCCAGCTGACGTTTGAGTTTAGCCAACTCAGCAGCACCCATTTTATAAGGCCGCTTGGAGATAGGAGCGGTACCAGGTTCAAGTTCAATGACAAACTCGACCTCACGATCAGGAGGCATCCCCGGTAACTCTTCAGGAAAAAGATCTGGAAACTCACAGACTACCAGAACACTCTGAATACCTTCCATAGCATCATCATTCAGAGCCGCCAAAGAGTAAAGCTGAATTGCAGGAGTTAGACTTGGAGAATAGACTATATGGCCTTCAGGAATTTTCAGAGAAACCGAACGTTCAGCACAATCAATCACAGCTGCATTTGCTGTTAACCAATCCATGCCCAAGATCACATCAATGTCAGAATTTCCCAGAATAATTAAGGAAGCCGGAAACGAAGATCCACCAATCTCAAATTGATTGCCATGGCTGATTTTAGAAGCCCTCATGTTTGATCCAGGAGAGTGCGCCACGAGGCGAGTTGGTAAAGCATCAGAAGGTAACCCATTACTCTCCGCAAACTTGTATGACACGAAAGAATGTGAAGCACCAGAATCAAATAAAACTCGTGCAGGAACTGAGTTAACAGGAAGCATACCCATGACAACTCCAGGTGCATGCTCAGCTTGAGCGACGTTGACACAGTTGGCACGAGCAACCGTAGACCCAGGCTTGGTGTTGATGTTGAGAGCCCGAGGTGGAGGTGCACGAACCATAGGAGAGCTTGCCACAGGTCTTGGAGGTGGTGGTGGAAGAGCTTTGTTGTTCATAGGACAATTCCAGTGCTGATGCCCAGTGTTTCCACAAGTGTAACAAGCACCAGGTGGACGTGGAGCAATGTAGCTAGGGACTTCCGCAAGGCGCTCCAAGATAGTTGTGGTTGTAGCCCCTGGGAGCCGCAGTGAAGGAGTTTGGTGGCCTTGCCGCGTAGCTTGACGGTCTTGGTGGAGCAGGGAGCGACGGTGGGGTGTTAGGAACCCAGACACGACGCTTAGAAGGAGCTGTCATAGCAGAAGAGCTTGCTGTATCGCGGCTGTGTTTCTTTGACTCCTCAAACACTTGCCTACTTGCTTCTTCCTGCAGAGCTGTGTGTTGGAGTTCCAGAAAAGACCCCGGCCTTGCATGAGTGATTGCATATTTAATGGAAGCATTGAGTCCTTGCCTAAACCTCTTCTGATTCTTCTTGTCATCGGAGATCTCATTGCCAGTGTCCTGCTTCAGGTTGAGAAACACTTCCTTCATCCTTTCCATGACACTTTCTGACAGATATTGCTCTTTGAAAGCCGCGGTGAATTGCTCCCAAGTAGGTTGAAAACCAGAGAGGTTGCCTTGAGGAAATTTTCCCACGAGAGAGCTGCATCTCCCTTCAGAAGGTGAGTGGCACATTTGACCCATTCTTGCTCAGGAACATCCGCAGTCATCAGCAACCTTGATATTTCACGCAGTCAGTCATCAGCATCAAGTGGCTGATCAGACACCTCAAATTGGCGTGGGTTAAACTTGAGAAAACTCTTGATGTCTCCCCGCTTGGGAGGTGGAGGTAACGGAAAAAACTCGTTCCTCTTGACACTTTCTTTGAATCGCTGCTGGTTCTGCTGCATAGTGCCCAAGGCATTTGCAATACTTGCCAAAGCAGCCCCCAGTTCAGGTGGTATGTCCTCCTCAGAACGGCGTGGTGGTGCCATCCTGTGAATGATATAAAACACAAGTCAGTACTATAATGGAGAATGATAATAATCCAAAATAGTACCTAAATGGAATTAATCGAGATTAAAGGATACAATTCACTGAGATGATATTAAAATATCAACAAAGTTCAAGGCACCTAGAAGCTATTAAGCATAACGCACACGACTGAACAAGGAGTGTGGTACACAAGCTAACAAAGAAAAAATTCCGCAAATTTCGGCATTAAAATACCACTATATGCGCAAAACCACTTAACGAATCAAGATTAGTAACTCTACTAGTTCAATATACAAGAGCAAATGATAAAAATAGTGGTATGGTCGCGACTCCATCCCGCACTCAAATCATTACTCCGCACATGAATCAGTAAAACACATATCCCAACACCTTCTTCTTAAGATGAACCTAAAGATTAGTAACTACGGAAACGAACACCCCAACCAAGATAATGTCGGATGAAAAAGAGTAAGACAGATCGCACCGGTATAAAACGAATCAGATAGATCGCGCCGGTTTACCAAGGTATGTCGGTGTGGAATGTACCAACAATTGATAACCAAAAGGCAGATAGAGATAACATTTGGATGCAATAGATAGACAAAGAATTCACACACACACACAAACACAACCTATGGTACTACAGAACTCAGAACACGTGAATCCTAGTTTGAATTTTTAGAAGAGGATTGAAAACGTTACACTTCCTTACCAGAAAAGGGTTGGTGGGTGGGTAAGAAGAAGAATGGAAGCAGTCCTACTCTCACGTTTTGTTTTTCCCTAGTATACATAGCTATGAAAAAAATTTGCTAGACTGACAACGACCATTTGGCTGAGACCCTGAAGGGCGGGATGGCTCTGATACCAATTGTAGCACCCCGTCCACTCCCGGGCCCGGGGGTGTCACTCTTGGCGGCTTAATAGGATATCTAGACTGGCCCCACAGACCAACACTAGTCTTTTATGCGCACTTTGTCCTCACTCGTGCGCACCCGGTTACCCACTTCCCAGTCGGTCACCCATCCTAGAATTGCTCTAGGCCAAGCACGCTTCCTTAGAGTTCTTTTTGAATGAGCTTCCGGAAAAGAAGTTGCAACTTGTTGATATGGGTATCCTATCAATCCTATTAAGCCATGTGCCTGGATCTCACAATCAGTATCAGTTAACTACCTTAGGGTAAAACAACGCAATCTACTCGAACTCGAGTCCCCGGACTTGAATTCGGAAAAGTGCTGGTGTAATTCGACTCAAGCCGCGGAGGTCTTACAGGAGTCGAATTCCAGTATATGGGTGTGAGCACTCGACGTGTCCGTCAAGGCATGTTCATCGTACCTGTAGGCACCGATATATTTCTGGTAGTGCGCATCGAATGCGTTGCCAGGCCTTATTCAGGTCTTATCTTCACGCTGCAATTGCAGCATCCAAATTTGTCATCGCGAAGATGATTCGGGTGACCCAGGAGACGCGGTCTCTTTGTAGGGAAAAATTATGAGGCGGTGTCACCATAAACTTCGAGTGTGGATGTTATCGACACACAGTACGACATACAAATAATCATAGGGTGCGCGACCAGCGCTCCCTATGGGAGTAGCCCCCGAGTGCTTGGTTGAGTCGAAGACTCAAGCGAGGACTAAAGAACTTTTGCGACTGCTGTTGTCTTTTGTTTGCTTGTTTTAGTCGAATTTATTTCGGGCGCTCCCTATCGGAGTAACCCATGTCCATAGTCGAATCGTGGATTCGAGTGATTGGGTATGCTTTGAATATCCATATTCCTGCAGAAGAGAGAAAAAGAAAAGAAAAATCGTAGGGTGCGCGACCAGCGCTCCCTATGGGAGTAGCCCCCGAGTGCTTGGTGGAGTCGAAGACTCGAGCAAGGACTAAAGCAGTCAAAACCTTCAGTTGTTGATGATGATGACATTAGTGCTGACGATGTGATGATCTCAATGGCCCGCGTGAGTAGCTTTGACGGGACGTGACGAGCGGTGGGTCCCATTTTCTGACCCTAATTTGACCGGGTGTGCGTAATCTTTGTTTTAACCATGCCTCCTCGATTTCTGCGCGTAATGGGGGTAGTGGGGGACGGTTCGTGCTTCAGGTCCTCCACGTCTCGATCACGATGTGCGCCACGCGTCTGATAGGGTTTCTGTTGGCCGTTGGATTACATCTTCCAGGGGGTTAAGTAGCAGCGCTGCAGTGGTAATTTTCCCATGTGCTCTTTTCTCTGCCTTTACCTCCATCGCCATTGTTGCTGCTCCTCTGCTCCCTAGAGTTCATCCTCTTCACGGCGCTGGACCAGCTCCGCGTATTCCCTAGTTACTTCCTCCGTTCACATCGCCACCGCAAGATGGGAAAGAAGAAAGGAGGTGCCGCCGTTGAGTCCGCCGCCGCCATTGCTGCTGCCAAGAGAAGGGCGGCTCCGCCGTTGTGGGCACCAGCACCACCGTCGCCAGGAAGAAGAAGGGCGCTAGCACTCACGTCACCAATGGTGCGTGGCATGCGTCCATTATCAAGTCGTCTAAGCTCTATCTCCTGCGCCATGACGGAGTTCTGTCCCCCGCGGTCGGTGCCTCGCGAGTCCCATGTGGTGAGGTAACCCCTTGTCCTCCTACTGGTTTCCGGGTGATGTTCCTAGCGTTCATCATCCGCGGTCTTTCTATGCCCCTGCATCCTTTCTTCAGGGCCTCCTTTGTTTCTATGGGTTCCAGCTACACCAGCTGTCCCCCAACTCCATCCTCCATGTTGCTTGCTACATTACACTTTGCGAGTGCTGGCTCGGAATCGAGCCACACTTTGGTCTCTGCAAGCGTCTCTTCAAGATGAAGCGCCAGTCGGCGTCTGGCTCCGTAGTCTATGATGTAGGAGGCTACGGTATCCACGTCGACTCCTCCATCACGTATTTTGACATCAAACTCATGGCGTCTGTCCAAGGGTGGAGGGACAAGTGGTTCTACATCCATGACGAGAAGGCCGATGGAGACCACTTCGGACTCACGCCTTTCGATCCCGCGGTGTCGTGCAAGAGGAGGCACTCCTGGAAGAACGTGGTGATGCCCGACGTGTCTGAGGAGATAGATGTGCTTACGAGCGTGTCTGTGACCTCGAGAGTCGCATGGGTAAAGAAGAGGGAGGCTGCGCCCTTATTCACACGTGGTTGCGCTGTCCGGTCCAGCCCCTGCAAGCCAGAGTCCACCCTATGTTCCAGTGGGCTGGCGTGGACGATGTCACTCGCGTATCTACCGATGGCATTTCCGCGAGTGAAGTAGATAAAAGGGTGCAACTGGTCACCAAGTACACCGCCAAGGATGTGCTCCCTGGTGAACCAGTGATACCTCCATTTGATGATGCTAATCATCCTCCTGCGGTACGTTTGTGCTACGAAGTAGCTTTGTTTGTCGAATGCTTCTTTTTTCTTGACTTGTGCTGACTTGCTTCCTGTATGCATGATTGGAAGGTGTCTCCCTGTATGCCCCCTCTCCCTGAGGGGGTTATTCCTCGTGTAGCCTTAGAAGAGGACGAGTCGGAGTCGACCGCCCCATCTGAGGGGGAGGAGGAAGCCCCTGAGTCCAGTGGTCCGGACACTCGCAAGCGTTCGCGCAGCAAGGATTCGGATGCATCATCTCCTTCGACTCTGGAAGGCCTAGTTATTGGTGCGGAGTCACCCATACCTGTCGTTCCTGTGAGTGCTATGGCGCCATCCTCCTGCAAGAAAATTCAGCTGCCGAAGGAGTCGTCGTCAAAGTCAGGAGGCCAAACCTTCGATTTTGACAAGTTTGATTGGTGAGTATACAATTCTTCTCTTGATTCCATTTTTGGAGTTGCATTTTCCTGATGTTGATTTTGCTCTCTAGTCAACCGGCGTCGTCATCTTCTGGCGACGTCTAAATTTTGAAAGAATCTTGAGTCACGGACTCCAAAGCCAAGAAAGTGGCTGAACAGACTCCGTCTCCTCCATTGATGGCCCACTCTGGGCACAATTCATCAAGTTCTCCACACGATGTGGAGCATCAGATGGTTGTCCGGATGGCTGCGCATCAATCGATTTCGGAGTCACTAGAGGATCATGTATGTGTAATGTTGCTTCTTCTGATTTTTGCAGTCGAATTTATCATCCATACCATCTGCTGATCCTTTGCTGTTTCTCCCATCGTAGCTTATTGTGAAGGAAGCTACTCGCCTGGCGGAGCAGGTGCTTGCAATGGGTCGCCAGCATGCCATGTTGGACAATCGCCATCGCGTGGTTGAAAGTTAGTGTTTTTTGCTTCTTCTTTTTTATCCTTGTGAAATACTTGACTGACGGTCTGTCTTTATTTGTTTCGCAGCTGAGCATAATGCACTCCTTCGCGATACCGCTTCCCTCGAAAAGGCGCTCACCGCAGCGGTGAAGGGTCGTGATGAGGCAGTCGCAGCACTTGACAAATCATGGAAACACGAAGAGGATTTGTGCGCCTCCATCATGGCTAGGGAGAAGTTGTTCGAACAACCACTCTTCTCGATTCCCAAGGCTCTTTCAGGTATTCCCTCGTCTGGATTTCCGCCGTGTCTCTTCTTTTGAATTTGTTATCGTGCTGATTTTTTGTGCCAACACTTTGCTCTTGTGTAGATACCGGCGGTCTGAGTTTCGACGCCCAGGCACTCGGTCATGATGATGCCTTGGCAGGTGCCATCTCGGCAGTCGAAGATCGTAGTGATTCCATCCAGGGGACGCTGATCAAGGCCAAGGGCATACTCAGTCGCCTCCGCGAGGAGCTGGCGCCCAAAGTTGAGCTGATCGAAAATGTAGATGATCTGGTGGAGTCCCTTGCTGGAGGCATTCCTGCAGGCTTCAAGAACTCACTCCGTGCGGCTAGTGCTTCGATGTCACTCGTGATGGTTCAAGCCCATGGAGTCGAGGTTGATCCTGCTACGGTCTCCAAAGAAATGCCTATCAGCGCGGCGACCCTACATGATCGTGCTTCGCGAGTGCTTCATTTCCTAAAGAAATCGCAATCGTGTTTAAGGAATATTATCAGACAATGTTCCCGCTGGATGTCGTTCCATCGAGCCTGCTGGCCCTTGTTGCAAAATTTCAAGACTTGAGTGCAGTCTGCGAGTGTGTACGGCAATAATTAGTGGTTGGTGCCAAGGCTGCTCTATCGCTGGCGCGACTGCACAGACGTGATGTGGATGTTGCAGCGGTTGCTGCTGGACCGCCAGCGCCACCAGCAGGTTCGACCTGGAATATGGTTCCTCACTACCAGGTGGTGGATCGCCCAGCAGAGGAAATTGTCGACTTCTTCGAGGAGTAGACAAACGTTCTTTTGTTGCAATAGTAGTTTAGTGTGTATCCTGCACATAGTTGCACCAGTGTTGTAAAGTTCATATATATAATTGATTGACATTGATGTATATAAAGAGCTTGTTAGCTTGTATGTTTTGCGAGTGTGTTACACTATGTGATTCCTTTTTGTTAGCCTGACTGGTGTTTATCTCAGCACCTTGCCAACTTGTCAGGTGCGTTGCAACTGAGTTGGTGTTTGTCAAGGGTTCGATTAGCGCGTCAGCTACTCAGGATATTGCGTTGGTTCGTAGAACAGATGTGTACAGGGTGGCGCATCCCCCGAGTGGATAAGTTGCAAAAAATAAATAAAAGAACGCAGAGTTTGGGGCACTTAGCTTTATTTATTCGTAGGATAGTACGAGGTACAATGTGTTGCTAAGTAGCCTTGGCCGAATAGCCTTATTTGCAATGTAAAAAATAAAAGACGACTAGGGGTAGAAGCGCCGCAGTTGCGCGACGTTCTAGGGGTTAGAGTACGCGACTCCTGTCTTGAAATTTTTAAGGTGATAGGCGCCACCTGGGATTACTTCTGTAATCACGTACGGTCCCTCCCAGGGGGACTCGAGCTTGAGATGCCCTTGTTGTTTCAGTTGCTGGACCAGGTCTCCTTCGACGAAGGACCTGGGGCGTAGCCTTCTGTTGTGGTAGTTATGTAGGTTCTGCTGGTAGATCATTGATCTTTCCGCGACGATTTCCCGTGCCTCATCAAGGAGGCCGATGGAGTCTTCGAGTGCAATTGTTGACTCCTGCTCGCTGTAAGCGACCACTCGCGGTGCCTTGTACCGTACCTCTGCGGGTAGCACTGCTTCGGCACCATGCACCATGAAGAACGGGGTGTATCCCGTGGAACTATTTGGGGTCATGTGTAGGCTCCAGAGTACGGATTGCAGCTCGTATGTCCAGCATCCTGCGGCTTGTTCGAGTGACTAAGGAGTCGCATCTTGATTCCACCACAGACGAGCCCGTTGGCCTTTTCGATCTGACCGTTGGTCTGTGGATGAGCTACCGAGGCATAGCTTACGTTGATTCCCAGGTTCTCGCAGAATTCTCCTTGGATGTGAAGTTTGTCTCGTTGTCCGTGATGATGATGTGTGGTACTCCGAAGCGATAGACGATAGACTCGAAGAACTTGACTACGCTGGCTCCTGACTGGTTAGTCACTGGCATGGCCTCTATCCACTTGGTGAATTTGTCGACTGCGACCAAGAGGTAGACGTAGCCTCCTCGCGAGGACCTTAGGAGCTTGTCGACCATGTTGAGCCCCCATTACGTGAAGGGCCATGCCAATGGAATTGGCCGGAGCTCCGCGCTAGGTGCATGTGGTTTGTCCGCAAATCGCTAGAAAGCGTTGCATTTTTGGACGATGTCCTTGGTGTCACGCATGGCTATAGGCCAGTAGAATCTAGCTCGTAGAGCTTTGGCGACGAGGGCACGACTGCCGACGTGGTGCCCGCAAGTCCCTTCATGGATGTCGAGGAGAACAACTCTTCCATTAGCATTGGAGACGCGTCGTTGGAGTACTCCTGTGATGTTGCGCTTGTATAGTTCGCCGTTAATAACAGCGTATGCCTTGGATCGCCACGCAATGTGCCGTGCGTCAGTTGGATCATCCGGTAACCTCTTGCTGAGAAGGTATGTGATGTACAGTTGAGTCCAAGATGGCTCGATCATCATGACACTCATTGGTCATTCGAGTCCTGTGTCAAGCTCCAGGTCGTCGAGTGCCATTGGCTCATTGGGCGGCGCAGCCCCCGAGTCCATTGTTGCGCTTGTTTTCTTCTCTGCGGCCTTTGGCTTGATGGAGCGTTCGCAGATGCGCTCGAGAAATACCCTAGGTGGTATGGGGGTGTAGGTAGAGCCAATGTTGGCGAGTGCGTCTGCTTCTTCATTGCTTTCGCGGCCTATGTGCCGCAGTTCGCAACCATCGAAGTCCCCTTCGAGTGTGTCGTAGAGGTCGCGGTAGGCGATCATATTGTCGTTCAGAGCGTCGCACTCGTGCATTGTCTGGTTGACGACCAGCTTAGAGTCGCTGTATATTATGAGCCTCTTTACGCTACAGGCTTTTGCCATCCCCATCCCGTGTAACAGGGCCTCGTATTCAGCTTCGTTGTTGGAGGCGGTGAACTGCATTCACAGAATATATTTCGGCTTGTCTCCCTAGTGCGAGGTCAGTATGACACCTGCGCCATCTCCGTCCTTTCGCTTGGATCTGTCGAAGTGCATTGTCCAGAGGTAGGACATATCTGGTTTTTCAGGGAGCTGATTCTCCATCCAGTGCACGAGGAAGTCAGGGAGAACTTGCGACTTGATTGCGTCACGCTTTTCATATGTAATGTCTCGTGGAGACAGTTCGATTCCCCAAAGTGCGACTCGTCCGGTGGCGTCGGGATTATTGAGGATATGTTCAAGCGGGGTGTCGTCGACCACCACGATTGGGTGTTCCTGGAAGTAGTGGTGCAGTCGCCTGGCTGTCATGAAGACGCCGTACGCCAGCTTCTGGTAGTGCGGGTACCGCTTCTTTGGTGGCGTGAGCACCTCGCTGAGGTAGTAGACTAGGTGTTGTACCCCGTGGACTTTGTTTTCCTCGGCTCGCTCTACCACGAGCACCGTGCTGACCACCTGGTTGGTGGCGGAGATGTATAGCAACAATGGTTCCCTTTCGCGTGGGGTCACCAGTACTGGTGAGGTGGACAGTAGACGCTTGAGATCTTTGAATGCTTCCTGTGCCTCATTGGTCCACTCGAATTTGTCAGCTTTGCGGAGAAGTTGGTAGAAGGGCAGTGCCTTTTCTCCCATTCAACTCATAAATCGAACGAGCGCCGCAATTCGCCCAGCCAGCTGCTGGACACCTCTTATGTTCTTCGGCTTCTCCATGGACAGTATGGCCTTTATTTTCTTCGGGTTCGCCTCAATCCCTTTCGCAGAGATGAGATACCCGAGTAGTTGCCCAGATGGTACACCGAAGGCGCACTTGTCTGGATTGAGCTTGATTCGGTAGCGGTCGAGGTTGGCGAAGGTTTCACGTAAATCATCAATTAGTGAAGCTCCCTCTTTTGTGTTGATTACGATGTCGTCAACATAGACTTGGATGTTGCGATCAAGTTGGTTCTTGAGGTAATCCTACATGCACCGCTGGTAGGTTGCTCTTGTGTTCTTTAGCCCGGAGGGCATTGTGTTCTAGCAGAACACACTAAAAGGCATTGTAAATGCCGTTTTCTCTTGATCTTCCTCCTTCATTCGAATCTAATTATAGCCTGAGTAGGCGTCGAGGAAGCAGAGGCGCTCACATCCCTCGGTGGAGTCGATGATTTGGTCGATTCGCGGTAGCGAGAAGTGGTCCTTTGGGCAGTGCTTATTTAGGGAGGTGAAGTCCATGCACATCCGTAGGATATCCGTGTCTTTTTTAGGCACCAGCACCGTGTTAGCAAGCTAAGTGCTTTCCTTGATCTCGCGTATGAAGTTGGCATCGAGGAGTATGTTGATCTCCATTCCGACTGCTTTTGCTCTTGGTTCAGATAGTCACCGAATTGTTTGTTTGACTGGCCTTGCGTCTGGGTTGACATTGAGTGCATGCTCGGCGAATTCCCTGGGAACTCCTGGCATGTCCGTTGGACACCAGGCGAAGATTTCCTAGTGCTCACGGAGGAATTCGATGAGCGCGAGTTCCTATGCGGGACTCAAGTTGTTGGCAATGAGGGCCGTCTTGGCTGGGTCCGATGGGTGGACCTGAACTTTCTTCGTCTGCACCGACGAGTCAAAGGACAGGTCGGGTGAACTTGGCAGGCTCAGGGGAGGCAGACTGTTGTTTGTCGACTCCTTCAATCTTGCGAGCTCTTCATGCATGCCAAAGGACTAGGAAATTCTGTTGAATTCCCTGTCACAACTGTCAGACCACTCGAAGCTCTCGTTGATTGTGATGGTGCCGTTGGGGCCTGGCATTTTCATCTACAGGTACGCGTAGTGCGGCACTGCCATGAACCTGGCGAACGCGACACGTTCGAGGATGCAGTGATATTGTGAGGGCCAGTCGACGACTTCGAAGTCGATGCGTTCGCGTCGAAAAAAATTTGGCATGCCAAAGGCCAAGGGGATATACACCCTTTCCTGGGACGATGCCGTGGAATTTTTTGTCCGAGACCTCTAGGCAGGTCAAAGGGATCCTCATTACTCGCAAGGTACTTGCGAACATGAGGTTAATGCCGCTTCCACTGTCCATTAAGACACGACTCATGTCGAAGCCTCCAATTTGTGCCTCAAGTACGAGGGGACAGTGGCCTGGACGAGGTACTTGGCGCGGGTGGTCGCGCTTGTCAAAGGTGATGTAGGAGTCACTTCCACTGAGGTACTCAGTGGTGGATGGTGGTGAGTTTGTCGCCAAATTGACTTGGCGAGTGATGGCTTTTTGCACCCGGTTGGACGGACAGCCCTTTTGGATCATCATGGTGCCCATGGCCCATGGGTACGGCTCGCCTTCGTGATGCTGGTCAGGCGCAGCTGCGGCTGGCGGTGGTCCAGGTGGTGGTGGAGGAGCTCCGTGTGCCACGGTGCCAGGGGCGGCTCCTAGCCCCTGTTGACCGCGTCGTGATTCATTTGAGCCAGGCCCTCATGAAGCTTGAGGAATTCGCGGCAGTCCTTGAGGAGGTGGCTGGATTTCTTTTTGCCATCATGCTTGTCGATGTAGAAGTGCACGGTACATGGCCCGGACAGCTTATCCTCAATGGATGTTGCGGGTACTTTGTCGTGAGTGCGGCCCTGCCATACTTGCGTAGTTTTCCCGGAGTTGCGGTGTCCACCTCTATGGTAGCCGCTATTGCGGTTGTCGTCATGTCTGTCAGCGTAGCCGGCTGCGACCATGTTGACGTCGTCGCGCTCATCGTAGATGCGCATTCGACGTTTGCTTCGGTGATCGCGTCTGCGTTCGAGTTCTGCTTCATCATCAGAGTAAACGCGATTTTTCACCGAATCCTCTCCATCTGCCCACCGATTTGTGATTTCCATCAGGTGGTCAATGGTTTTGGGCTTCGAGTGGCCCAGCTCCTCCCTGAGCTCTATGCGACGAACACCGCCGTTGAATGCATCAATTGCCCCGTCCTCCGAGATATTTTTCGTGGAGTTCTTGATGATGGACCACCTCTAGATGTACGAGCGTAATGATTCGCCCGACCTTTGCTAGCAGCATCTCAACTCTTCGATTGATGAGGGCCTTTTGTAGGTGCCCTTGAAGTTACGCACAAAGCTGTAGACCAGCTCGTCCCAACTGCGAATGGATCCGCGTGGGAGGTTATTGAGAGAAGCTCGGGCGGCGCCCTGCAGCTGTAGCTGCAGGCATTGCATGGCTGTGCTTCGACTCCCACCATGGACCCTGACGGAGGAGATGTGTTCTTCCAACCAGCTTTTCGGGTCCTGCAGGCCATCAAACTTTGGGTTCTCTGATGGGAGCTTGAATCCCTTGGGCATTCACTTTTGCCTGATGGCCCTGCTGAAGCATCTGGCGCCTCAGAGCTCCACATCTTCGTCTTCTGAGTCAGTTGATTGGGCGCGTTGTGCCCTTGACTTGTCGATCTTGTGCTGCGTGATGTCATCACATGCGTCGTAGTCGTGGTCATGTCGCCATGAGCGGCGACGTCGAGATAGATCGTGACTGTCGTTGCTGGATGAGGGTGAGGAATAGTGTTTTGCTAGAGCCTTGTTTTTCTTCAGCTCCGGCGTCGGATCTTTGTCGAGAGCGGCCTCGATTAGCCCCAAGCCTGCGATCATAGATTGGTGCATGGTAGCTCGAAGATCTCTAGTTGGCGGCTGGTTGTTGAGGTGGTACATGGTGGCCGCCATTGCTGCAGCTTGTGGCATTTTTGGAAGCACGTTGCCACGCGTATCCACCGTCATGGAGCTGAAGTCGAGGACCTTTGCGGCTTCTACACGCTCTTGTTCAGTGAGGTGGGCCAGTCGAGATCGCCTCTTATTAGCGATGTACTCGTTGCACTTGGAGGAGGATCCTCCGTGGGAGGAGAGCCCAGCTCGCCGGATGCTTGACTCGTCTGCTGCCTTTTTACGTGCCTCGAGTTGCACGAGTGTATATAGTTGGCATTTGTATTCCTCCTTCAGGAGCCAATGGTAGCCCATCAGCAGTTCTTGTGGGGAGCCGAAGGGTAGAGGGTGGCCTCGTAGGGCTTCTCGGCAGCGGGCCCACTCGAGATCGTTGAGCTTGATCACGACACGTTGACCAGTTTGCTCGTTCACCATGGTGGGGGGTTCGACTGCCCCTCCATTGTTGACGGGGGCGCCGTTAGTGGGGCCGTCATTGGGTGGTCCGCCATTAGGTATGCCACCGTTTGGTGGGTTAGTTCCATTGCCTCCGTTGCCCGTGTTGTCGCGATTGGCAGAGGAGTTGCCAGCATTGATGACGGTGCACATGAAGTGGTTGGGGAAGCTGCTGCTGCTCCCGCAACTTTCAGATCCGGAACCGTAGGCTCCATCTTCAGTTGCTAGATCGCCCAAATCGGATTCGCGACTGTTGTCGCTGTCCGTATTCTCGACAGTTGTCGAGGCATTGAGCTCACTGAGGGTGCCGATCGGTGGAGGGAACCACGACGCTGGAGCAATCGATGGTATTAACGGCTGGTCAGGCATGCGAAGCGTGCCCATCTGACCAACTTGGAAGCTGAAGCTCCCAATCTCCAGGCTAATTCCATCGCCCACGAACTCGAAAGCTGGGCGAGTGGCTAGCGTGTGGACGGTGAAGTCGAACGCGCTGAAGTGCTGGCGAATCTCCGCTATTGCGGAGTTGTAGATCGCAGTTGATGGGCGAAGAAGCCGTAACATCAGCACTCCCAATTCCCACAGACGACACCAATTGACGAGGGTTTAACTCATCAATGCCCATTGTTATGGACTTGGGTTTTGGAGAAGGAGGGAGCGCAGGAAGCATCAATCGGCTAGCAAACAAGCACACAGGGACGCAAGGTTTACCCAGGTTCAGGCCTCGTAGAGGTCCCTACTCCTGCTTGTCTGGTCGTGGAATTAACGAACGAATCGAAGATTACAATGGTGCGCAGATGCAACCTGGCGAGGGTTGTGGAAAACTAGGGTTGCGTGTGTCCTCCTCGCCACTCCCTCCTAGCCTTTATATAGATAGGCTAGGTCTCGAGTAGCAGGTCGAGTCGGTTACAGGTTAGGGTTTTCCCTTTAAACTTTCTAGCTTTAGCTTCTCCTTGTTCTGCAAGAAATCGAGAGTCCGTAGATTACTCGAGTTCTCCATTTGGGCCTTGGCAACACCATGGGCTTCCGCTGTATTCATGCCGTATATACCAAGCTCGAGTACCTGTAGGGTATACCCATGTCATGTACAAAGGAAGAATCGGTAACATTACAGTGACCCTACAGCACAAAAATTATTTCAGCAAGCTCCTAACTGAGCAAAGAACCAAAATATTAAAAGCAGAAGTCACTGACCACAAACATCAAGCAACGGAAGGCAAATTATGCTATTAAGTATAGCAAACTTAACAAATGGCCTAAGAGGCCTGAAGCATAATGATGACCTCCCATTCCATAGATTCCAGGCTGCCGACCGGGAACCCCAAGCTACTCGTCGATGTCGATGTTGTAACAAACTCTTCTTCTATGGTAACACTTACCTGCTGCAAAAGTATCAACAAAGCAAGGCTGAGTATAGGGTGTACTCCGCAAGACTTATGGCTGGTGAGGTTATTTTGCATAAATCGAACTTTCTTTGTAAAAGAGGGAGGAGAAGCTCAACTAAACAGAACCTTTTAAAAGGGGATAAGAAAACGATATCCACTGAATCTTTATTAGCTGAACCTACTAACTAGGATCACCCCCTCGATCCCTGAGGAAGCATCCTTAAACACACCTCACTTCTCTTGTCAAGTTTTACGATTAGGTTATTCTTCTCTATGATCTTTGAATCTGTTCCCAAGTCGTCCATAACCGTGGACATGGTTTTTCAAAAAGATTAATACCATGCAGGGGTGCACAAATTTACCCACACGTACCAACCGACTCTTAATGCCAACGTGTTAGCCCTCTTCCTTGGAAGACCGACAGAGGGTGGTTGACCATGACCTTTTCCTTGCTTTCTGCGAGACCATGAGTCACGCCCTAAGGAGATGCCACTGTAACGGGTCAAGTCCCGAAGTCGGTCTCTAGAGATGTGAACAGGGTTTGAGCTTACGGAGGCCGTGCCTCTCCCATTCCTTGCCACGCTTACCTACCTGTATGAATGCACCTCCTTCACCTCCTTCAAGAACGACCAGAATGCATATCTCAAATGGAACGCCCTATGTGACTCTTGGAATCTACTAGGCAGTTAGTTGGTCGAGGGGGTTTCTAGGCCCATGTGTGGTTGTACGCTCGTCCTGGTTCAAGAGGCAAGAACTCAAGTCCTAGTAGTTGCCAGTATGGGACCGCAAAAACCACAATCCGACATGGCCTCCCATACAAGCCTTAGCATGTTTAACTTTCATCTCTGATCATACCACATCATCCTATCCAACTAGGTTCATTCTAAGCTCTGATTCATCAACCAAATGGACCAGCGGTAACATCTAAGCTTGGATAAGCACAATAGATATAACAGCTCTTGTGTAACACCCTCGAATCGGCCCTATGCAAGTCTTACCCCTTTTCGCCAAACCCGCATAGAAACGATTCAAGGACGCCCACCAGGCACATTCATGCGGGTGGAAAACGAAGTAATAACATTACACAACAGTCCTCGATGGGACCCACAGAACAGATATATATACAACAGTGACTCCCTGAGTCAAGAATACAGATATACAATACAAAGATCCAAATCACCTTGAAAACGATAGAGCGTCCGACTACGGACAAGATGCAAATGGGACTAAGAGCCCTAAAGAATAACCAATGGCGTCCATAACCCTGCCTAGGCCAAGCCGGAAGGGCCCTGCTAACGACGTCGATCTCAAACCTGCTAAAACAAAGGGGTGCCGAAAAAGGGCAAAGGAAAAAGAGGAGCGTCAGTACTGAGGCCAGTACACGGCGAGGCTAGAATTCGGCGGCTCTCGCCTACATAGGTATGGTGGGCTGAAGCGGCAGCGCAGCGGCACTAAACAACCTATAGAGACTCGGTATCACTAGGGGGTTGGTGGGGATTCCATCGGGGGGGGAAGAGAGAGATGGTGGTGGGGCCAGGCGCGGGGATCGGGGCTAGGCTCTATCCATCGCTGGGTGGGACCGGCTGATGACGCGGGCAGGCGGGGTGGGTCTGGGTGCCTGGGCGCGTGGGTGGGAGCGCGGGAGCGTGCGTGCAGGTGGCGTGGGGATTGAGCGGGGTTGGTTCAAGTGGTGGGCCAGGGGAGGCGAGGTGGCGGGCGGTGAGTGGATGTGGTGAGGTGGAGGGGTGGAGGGATGTGGGGCTGGTCGGTAGGTGGGAACCAGGTGGGAGTGTGGGCAGGTGGGGACAGCAGGGTGATGTGGCGGGCTGGGAGTGGGTGGAGTGAGGTGGAGGGTAGAGGCACGTGGCGGCGGTGGGAGTGGGTCGGCTGGGTGTGGGTTGGTTTTAGCTTTAGGGTTTGGAGGTGGCCGGCCGGGCTTTCGGGCCCGGCTGGCTGCCTCCCAAAAATAATTAAATAATTTTATTTATTAAAAACAAGGCTTTTGCAAACCGTATTTAGGCAAACCAAAATATTCCGGAGGCCCAGGTTTTAGTTTGAATAAAGACGGGAATATTTAGAAAACAAAACTAGGCGTTTCGAAAATAGTTTTAGACAATCCATGCAAGATGATGACGATGCTCAAATGCAATGTGGCATGATGACATGAGCATGCAGTCATGATGATGCAATGCACAAAAACACCGCAATTTTCTAGTAGTGGTTTTTGCAGGGCGCCACAATTCGACACCACGAACAATGGATCTCGCCCTCGAGATCCGCCTCATGGTACCGGGGAGAAGACTGATGATCGGACTCTTCTCGCTTCGTGTCGATCCTCGTGATACCACTAACAAAGATTCCTTCTCCATCTTGAAATCAGCAGCACCACCAACAAGGGGTCGTTGCTCACGTTCGTCGAGAGAACACTCCGGGAACAAAGGGCGAAGGTAGAGGTATTAACAAATAAAGCCACCTCTAGCTTCCGTGTACGGAGTAAAATTGCTAGATCCACCAATTCGATGTACAAGAGCGAATGATAAGAGTAGTCGGATGGTGATCAGTCCATCGCGCACCCGAACCATTACTCTGCACATGAATTGAAGATTTTCGCAACCAACTCTCAGAATTAGACTGAAGATCTCGACAAGCGAGGTTCGGAAATAAGGAGGGATGGAGACTCTGCATCGGATCTGGCATAGATGATGTCGTCGCGTCGGAAAACACCGGAAAGCACAGCAAGGAACAGAGAGAACTCCAACAGATGAAGGGTTCCTCAGATAGCACGAAGACCGGATGTAGAAGCACCATTACCAAAGGAGGAAGCGAAACCCTGGAGGTACGACGGAAACCCAACCACGAGAATTCCTGGACTCGAATAAAAGATAAGAGAGTAGATTCAAACACGTCGAGGTAAGAGGAGAACAGCAGAGGGGTCAGGAGTAAAAACAGACCTAATCAGATCTATCCAACCGATTTTGCAAAAATAGTTTTGACACTCTACTTCGGTCATTAGCTAGGTTATCCTACAGGCTGGACTTGTGGGGTATCGCAACTCCTGAGCTCTGATACCACTCTGTAACACCCTCGAATCGGCCCTATGCAAGTCTTAGCCCTTTCCGCCAAACCCGCATAGAAACGATTCAAGGATGCCCACCAGGCACTTTCGTGCGGGTCGAAAACGAAGTAATAACATTACACAACGGTCCTCGATGAGACCCACAGAACAGATATATATACAACAGCGACTCCCTGAGTCAAGAATACAGATATACAATACAAAGATCCAAATCACCTTGAAAACGATAGAGCGTCCGACTACGGACAAGATGCAAATGGGACTAAGAGCCCTGAAGAATAACCAATGGCGTCCATAACCCTGCCCAGGCCAAGCTGGAAGGGTAACCCTGCTAACGACGTCGATCTCAAACCTGGTAAAACAAAGGGGTGCCGACAAAAGGCAAAGGAAAAAGAGGAGCGTCAGTACAGAGGCCAGTACACGGCGAGGCTAGAATTCGGCGGCTCTCGCCTACATAGGTATGGTGGGCTGAAGCGGCAGCGCAGCGGCACTAAACAACCTATAGAGACTCGGTATCACTGGCGGCTATTAGAGAGGGGTAAGAAAGACCTATCCGGATCCAAACTGATAGTAACACCAAACATATCCATCCTGGTATTCCCCCTCGAGACCAAACGAGGAAGGCAAACCGAGGAACACACACAGTTGGCAGTTTTATTCATTCGATTATAGTTGAAGCACTTACTAGTCAGATATAGATAGCTTGAGTCATCCTGATAAGTAGTGGGCAGTTTTAATTACCATTCCATTGTAGTTGGAACATTACTAGTCAGATATAATTGTCCTGAGGAATCCCAAAACCCAGCAATTGTTGGCACTTTTATCACATTCCATTGGAGTTGCAATACTTACTAAGCAGGTACAGCATGACATAGATCACCATAGATCCACCAGTTGTTGGCATTTTTAATATCCATTCCGTGATAGTTTAATCTGATTACTAGTCATATATTAAGTCAAGTTTATAGCACTACTTTAGTTATGCTTGTCTATGATCGAGATACTGTGCTCCAAGTCGTCCATAACCGCGGACACGGCTTTCAGAAAGTTTTACCCTACAGGGGTGCACAAATAGCAACACACACTCGATCAACCTCGGAAAAACCAACTCAAAACCCAACGAGGCATTCACGACAAAGCGATCACAGGATTCATAAAATATTTCAGGGGGCCACCCCACTAAGCTACCCGCAACGAAGTTGGCCGGCTCCAGAACGGACCCAGGGTTTGTGTGGACAGCTGTAAACGACTGGGAACCCAAAAGTGTGACTGGGCTTGTCGATACAGCAAAAATGTGTCATGATCCTAAACAGTACAGGTGCTCCACGCACGTAAATAAAGCGGTAAAGCATGGCATAAGTACAGGATAGTAATAAAACCCCAAACTAGTTTGTGGCCCCAAGAAATAGGAATGAATCAAGCTCTGGCTCAGGGGGATCCACGGCCTCCCGGATGTGGATAGTGCAAAAAATCAAGGAACAGGTATCAAGTACTCGGGGTCCTACGGGACACAAGTGAGCATGGAAGAACCAAATAACATCTATTGCCCACCGATGCATCTGCATTAGTTATATCTAGCAATTTAATGGTTGTAATTAAAGACATGACCACCTCCACCACAAACATCTCCACCGATAAACATCTGCCAGCATTCCAACAACTGTGGTACTTGACAACACGAGATCGCACCTGAGCAAGCAACTACGACTCGCAAGGCCAGCTATCTACCAAACACGAGTAATAGGAGGTGTCCAAGGCAATATAGAGGCTGCACGGGATATAACTGGGGTACGGAAACTAAAGCATCACGACATGGATAGCAATAGATCAATAGGAGGAAATAAAGACTATAAATGCAAAATAGGTAGAAGGGGAAGAGATGCTCGCATGGGAAACACTACCGAAGGATCATATCCGGAGAACTTGTCGGTACTCGCATCCACTCATCGGTCTAATCCGCGAAGAAGCAAACACTAGAAGAAACACCGGATGCAATATTTAATACCACGGCAGAAGATCCGGCATGATCATGATATGATGCAAATGCGGTGCAATTAGGCAGTATTAAGCGGAACCGGGGTCCTGACATTTAATTAAATGGTTCATGTTATTTAGAACCCCCGCAATTTAAATGTTGTATTAACAGGGCGAAACATGGCATCGGTTCGCTACACAAATTTAAATGGAATCCGGAATAAGACAAAAGTATCTCGCATATAGACTCCATATTTAATTATGAGATGAATCGGCGTAATGCCCCCAAACCATAAACAAGTATGCATGCATGAACAAATTAATGCGACAGTTGATAATGTCATATTATAAAGATAGGGTCTTAGGGGCACACATCTGGGTTCGGAAGATCTTGGGTTCGGGGGTCAACGGGATCGGGTTTGGTATCCAAGAAGGAGGTCTTGTCGGATGGATGGTTCGGGGTCGGAGCACTTGGCGTGCCCGGGTTCGTTCTCGACAGGATCGGTCTTCGGATCTAGGTCCGGGGTCTTGGCATCCGAGAGGAAGTACTCGGTGGTTCCGGGAAGGAGACCTTGATGCGCCAGGGTTCGGTCTTTGGGGTCCAGAACTGGGTTCGACCTTCGAATCCGGGGTCGGGTCTTTAGGGTTCGTGAAGGAGTTCTTGTCCGACATTTTCTCGAGCACCTTCGGTTGGGTACGGTCTTCGGTTCCCGTGAAGGGGATCGTGTTGTATGGTGGACTTAGGTCCCATGTCAGCATCTTCGGTACATCAGATCCCTGAAGATGATCTCTAGGTTTTGACTGGTTCATCTGTGGAGGCTCGCATCAGAAGTCGTTGAGCCAAGGTCGATCTAGTGTACAGAAAGGCTTGCAGTAGCGTCACATATTATACACACCTTCAACAGTACCAATCAACATGTCTCAGACTGCAAAGGGCGAGGAAATAGTACATGATAGAGGCGGCGGCAGCACGTTCGTCGTCAGGGTCCATACGGTGAACAGCTCCAGTCGGCGGAGCTCCTGCAGGAGGTTGGAGACGCGGCGCTACCGCCAGGGCAGGAGCTCGAGGCATGCTTGGTGGCGGCTTGCAGAGGTGCGCGAGGTCGAGGGATGATGACACACTGGCGGCCGGGGCAGCGCTGTAGAGGCGGCCGCCGGAGCAGAGACGGCGGCGGCGCGGGGTAGGCCGAGGTCGGCGGGGCGGCCGGCGAGGGATGGGGTGGTCCGAGAGGGGGGCTCGTAGACGGAGGCGACCTCGGCGGCGGGGACGACGCCGGGAAGGAGAGCGCGGCCGGTGAGGAAGAGACGGCCACCAGCGATGGGGCTCGGGCTCCGTGCCGAACGGCGGAGTGGAGGAAGCAGCGGCGGCGAGGACGAGAGCCGAGAGGCGGGGAGCAGGGGCTTAACCCGCGGCATAGGGAGAGGTAGGCGGGGAAGGCGTAGTAAGCGGCGGGGAAGGGGGCCGACGTGGGGGGGAAGAGAGAGAGGGGCGAGGATGGAGCGGACGGGGCACGCGGGGGTTGGTGGGGATTCCATCGGGGGGGAAGAGAGAGATGGTGGTGGGGCCGGGCGTGGGGATCGGGGCCGGGCTCTGTCCATCGATGGGTGGGACCGGCTGATGACGCGGGCAGGCGGGGTGGGTCTGGGTGCTTGGGCGCGTGGGTGGGAGCGCGAGAGCGTGCGTGCAGGTGGCGTGGGGATTGAGCGGGGTTGATTCAGGTGGTGGGCCAGGGGAGGCAAGGTGGCGGGCGGTGAGTGGATGTGGTGAGGTGGAGGGGTGGAGGGATGTGGGGTTGGTCAGTAGGTGGGAACCAGGTGGGAGTGTGGGCAGGTGGGGATAGCAGGGTGATGTGGCGGGCTGGGAGTGGGTGGAGTGAGGTGGAGGGTAGAGGCAGGTGGCGGCGGTGGGAGTGGGTCGGCTGGGTGTGGGTTGGTTTTAGCTTTAGGGTTTGGAGGTGGCCGGCCGAGCTTTCGGGCCTGGCTGACTGCCTCCTAAAAATAATTAAATAATTTTATTTATTAAAAACAAGGCTTTTGCAAACCGTATTTAGGCAAACCAAAATATTCTGGAGGCCCGGGTTTTAGTTTGAATAAAGACGGGAATATTTAGAAAACAAAACAAGGCGTTTTGAAAATAGTTTTAGACAATCCATGCAAGATGATGACGATGCTCAAATGCAATGTGGCATGATGACATGAGCATGCGGTCATGATGATGCAATGCACAAAAACACCGCAATTTTCTAGTAGTGGTTTTTGCGGGGCGCCACATCTAGGAAAGCTCATAAGCCCAACCCTAGTTATGCTAGGAGGAATGGATTAGGGAATTATAGACGACAAAGGAAACATGCATCAGATAGGGTTACTCTATCTATCTATCGATAAAAGACTTTGGAATTGTATGCACATGACAAGAATGAAATACTTGAAATCATGGGATTATATCATGTGTGGGGCTATCTCGCCTTTGCCTGTTGATACCCAACTAAGGAGATCTTCGGACTTCTAGTACTTGACTTGATTATAGCAGGCCAGATATTGATCTTCAAGCTTCGATGGTGTTGATCTCGATCTTCGATCTCGATCTCGATATTTTATTCTACCGGGAAGAAGCAAACACCGGAATGAAAGGGGGAAACAATCAACACATGGCATCGATACAATGCTCAAGCAAGGATGATGATATGACAAGTTAAAGTGTATTGAAAATGAAACCCTAGCCAAGATCATCACTTTTTAAATGGGATCTCTAAGGTTAAACCCTAGTATTTGGAAAGCCACATATGCATATGAGAAGGTTTAAATGTTCTCCTAATTAAACTTGTCATGTAAGGTTTTTAACAGTGCATTATTATAAGTCTATTGTGTATATATCATTTTTCTGAACATTTTGATATATTATACATATGTTTCTGACTTATAAATAATTAGATATTGAATTTATAAGATTTACTCAATTTGTGAAATTATTAAAACAATTGATTAAACTTTATAGCATCAGCACAGACGCAAGGCTGGCATCAGTAGTGGGAGGGGTTATTTCTCACTGCGGTAGGGGCTAGTCTCTAAGGCTGACTACTGGGCCCGAGGCCATGTCAGCAAGCCACACAGATAGAGCGGGACATGCAACGTTTAACTGGGTTGACCCGCTCGTGCTGACATCACGATGATGTCAGCGTGCTGGTGACTCCCAGATCGGCGGTGGGGACGGTGATAGGAGGCTTGTGGGGATGCGCGGTTGGTTCCATTCGACTTAGCGCGTCAGGTCAGGCCTAATGGTGGCGGTGCCGCCTGCTATTGGTCGCTAGAACTGGGCTGGCGTCAAGCTACTGCGACGAGCGGCAGTGACACACGACGGCAAGGCGAACAAGAGGAAGAGGGAGGAACAAGGAGGTTCCAGAGCACCAGAGGCTCATGATGATCGCGATGGAGGGGTTGGGGAGGCGTCGCAAGTTCGTACGATGCCGGAATTGATTACGGTGGTTGTGACGGCCGGCAGGAATGAGGTGGTGATTGAGGCGACTGCGGGCACTTCGGCTTCCATGGAGTGGCTAAGGAGAACGAGGACAGGGAGTGGAGCTCGACGGTGGCATCAGTTGGTTCTAGGGTAGTCGGAGACGAAGGGGACGGCGATGAGTGGCTGGCTAGGGTTCCGGCCAGCCCGTAGAGAGGAATAAGGAGGCACTAGGGAGAGAGTGAGAGAGAGGCAGGGAAGAGAAGCACGATGTGGCTCGGTCTTATCCTCCTCCAGGCTACAACGGACAGTGGTGAGCGGGTTGCGCGGATCGATGGCGGCGGCGATGACACGGAGCTGGTTCTCCATCGTCGACGAAGACGATGACGCGCCTGAACACCGGAGGGGTATACGGGCCAGATGGGCCAGGCTGGGCCGGCTGATGGGCTGTAGCAAAGTTTGGGCAGCGTCTACTAGCTACTACGCGCGCATACAGAGAGGAGAGGGAGAGATGGGCCGGCCTGGCTTGCTCTCTCGGTCTATTATTTTTTCTAAAAACCCCTTTTCTATTCCTGTTTTTCTATTTTCTCTTTGCATTTTGAATTTCAAAACTGTTTTGGATATTTCCAAAATACCTAAACTTTTGTAAATATTTAAAATACTATGGGGACCCTTTTATACTGTTTAGGGATCCACACTTTTGATCTTTTCAAAATACAAAAACCATTTTGAATTCATTTTATAGAGGGAAAAATAGCTATGGTTAGGGTTTTGCATTAGATCTTCTTTCTTGCATGCATTTTAAAGTAGATGATGCTCATGATACACAAAACAAAACACTAATTAAGTATTACTAACACTAGAGGCTTATGTCGACAAGTCTTCTGGGCCTTCCCGTGGCCATACTAGACTCTGTATCTTCTCTCTGACTGGGCCGCCCGTGAAGCAAAGCTCTAACCCGAAGTGGGCCACCCTGGTCAGCGAGGCATAGTGAGGATACCCGGAAAGTATATCCCTAACAGCAGCCCCCGGAAGCCTCCAAGATCCAGAGTCAGATTTCTTGTCTAGCTTTATTTATCTTCGGCTTACAGAATCTTGAAGGGTTCCTAAAAGTAAAAAGAAAGGATAGGATGCGAGTCTCAAAATAAGTCGGACCTATGAGTACATTATTCGGATTTCCAGCTTGAAATTCAAACTAAGCCGAAACTTGGTCTCTAACATAACCTGACATCAGTCAAGGTCAAGTCACATCACTGACAGACATTCCTGACAGCACAACCGTTGGTGGTTCAGCCTTTCGCGGAACCGAGGCATCATTTTAATGCGTGCGCGGAGATCGAGGCAATGTAATCCTCGCGAGGAGGTTACGTAGCTCCTTCCACGACACGTGGCATGGTTACTGTTTATGTTGCACGAATCTTAGCCCAGGTGAGGGATATAAGGGGTCAAGATTTCCTCTTTTGTAACATCCCAAAACTTTAATCCAAGTGATCAAGATCCAAATCATCAAATTAAGAGTTAACAAAACTTTTCCATTTAAAATTATTAAAGCATTCATATGTGTGTGCATTTAAATTAGGAGTTGATTTGAATTGCCATGATTAAGTGATCCATTGCTTGTAAAATGATTCTTAGGTGAAATAAACATCATCTAGATCATTCCCAAACAAATCTCAAAGAAAAACAAATCAAAATGAATAAAAGAAGCAAATGGTCATTTGTGCCATTTTAATCAACATGCCTACTTTGGCTATTCCTAGAACTCAAAACCTAACAGAAACAAATGTGGATCTTTGCACCCCTTGCTAGTACATGTAATGATTTACCAAGGCCCACTTTGTGATCTACCAAAAAAAATTCAAACACTAATTTTAAATGGCATTTTAAAATTGAATGTAGTTCATATGAGAAGATCCCACTTATTCAAAAACCACTCAAATGACCTCCATTTTCAAAACCCAAGCACACCTAGAAACTCAAGCATGTGATCAACCACTCCACCAAAATTCAGCCCAAAATTCAAATAAAATTTTCATGCGTCCATTGTATCGAACACCTTGCAGGCAGAATCAAACTAAGCCTAACTTATACTATTTTGATCAAATCTTGTCGAGCATCTAGAGCTGCATTGATCACCCTTGTCCCCCCTGAGACCAACCAAACCCTCACTGGCCTATCCCTAAGCCGCAGCAGAAGTGGAGCCCTGCCCCTTTTTGGTCACCGCCGGCCAGAAGAGGGGAATGCGCCACAGACCACGCCGCACCGTTCCAGCACCACCACTAGCTCCGCTAACCCTACCACACCTCCCTCCCCCTTCCCCAAGCCCAGCTAGACCTTGGACCACACCCCAGCACCACCGCCCATTCTCTGCGCCGTGCTTAGTGCGCGCCAGAGCGCGATCATCGCCAGCACGCAGCAGACCGCCACTGGACATAAAATCCCGCACGCCCCTCCGCCTCGATCCTAGCACCCCGCCAGACATGGCCGTGCGCCGCCGCGCGACCCACAGTTGTCGTGCGCCGTGTCGAGCACCGCCTCTGTCTCCCAGAGCGCGGGATGCTCCCGACCAAATGCCACCGCCCCTAGCCACGCATTAACACCGTAGAGCATTGCCAGGAGGCAGGCCACCGTCCGCCTACGCCGCCCATGCCTCTAGCCGCCTGTATCAGTGTCATCGACGAGCTCGCCATCGTACCGCTCGATCCCCTCGTCGCCCTATAAAAGGAGCCCTCCTCAGCACCAACTCCTCACACCACTCCACTCCCCTCTCCTCACTGATCCTTCCCCACCTCTCGCTGGAGCCACTCGAGCCATAGTTCGCCGGAATTGCACCGGAGGAGCCCGCTGCAGAGGAGGAGAAGGCGTCGTCGATTTCGTCCACCCTAGGAGCTGCCGCGACCTCGCCTGAGCTCGCCGTCGTCCACCAGTTTGTTTGCCCACCTCGCCGTAGTAGTTGGATCCATGGTACGTCACTGGTAGACCCCCGCTGGCCATTTAGGGTTTGGTCTCGCCGGCAACGAGTCCGTCGTTGATGACGACTATGAGCCGTCGATCTCCGTTCTAATCGTGTGGCCCAGATTGATAGATACCGTTTTGGGTTTTAAGTCTCACTGACAAGCGGGACCAACCTGTCAGCCGCCCTCTGCGCCGCGGAGCACCACTATGCCGGCCCATTTTCTTTCCCGCGATAGCCCGTCAATTCAAATATAGATTTTTCTATTTTAGTTTGAACTCACTTACGTCCCTTAGTTTAAAAATCAATCCCAGAAGATTTACTGAACCAATTTGAGTGATTCAAATTTTGTTAGAAAGCTACTGAAAAGATCTATCCAAGCCGGTTGGATTTAATTCATTTAGAGTTAGAGATCTCTCTTAGTAAAAATAACAAGACAGAAGCATTTGCACATTCAAACATTTTTATAAAATCAACCATGATAGCTTTTGAGTTGATTCCAACTCTCAAAAATCACATTTAACCATACCTATCTAAATATGTAATAATATTAAGGCTTACATGCAGTGACTTTGGACTAGTACCAAAATAATGCTATATAGGCATTTCTAGTCACTTTAAATCATTAAATTCTAAACTTAAACTTATTAAAAGATGATCCAGACCTTAAATAATGTTCCCACATGTTAGAATATGTGGTGAGGACATGTGTCCACATGATCCCATATTTTAAGTGGTGAATATTAAATCTTAGTTATTTTCAATGAGTAGAAATTACTTTTCTTAAATAAAAAGAATGAAACTAGTTAATAAAATCTTGTGATGCTTGTGATGATAATAGATCATCAAATGTGTGCCTTAGAGTGCTAAGTAGACTAGTTAAGTATTGTTTGGTGATTGTGTGTACCGTTTGTATTTATAGACGATAGTACCGACCAAGCTTTCGAGGAGGAGGAGTTCTACCAAGAGGAAGAGGAAGAAAACTTCAACCACTACACCAACCAAGGCAAGCTAACACTTGCAAGTATAATGCTTAGCAAGCTAGAATTAAGTTAGATAATCTGAGCTAGATGCACAAGGCATGCTTTGGTTATACCACTTTGATTAGTACCTATTCCAAGTTTATTTCCAAGCTTTACTTTCTTTACTTTACCAAAGTCCTTTACTTGTTTTGAAGGTAGCATAAAGAGTATAAAACTTGACCTATCTAGATAACTTTAGACGTCATTCTATGGCATGAGATTGATCCTATCTTTCCACCTTAGTGAACACTCTTAACTTAGTAGTTTGAGTTAGATAAAAACTTGAGTCACTTTAGATGGGAACACTTGGTGAAAATGAATTGTGAAAACCTTGGAATGATGAGTCATTCTATTGAGATGTTTTGACATGTGTTGAGAAACACAAATGGTTTATGTTGATGAAAATGTTGAGGCATGAGCCTTAACCCTTTAAAAACTGATGGTTGGATTCGGATGCGATACCATTCCAAATTTTACCGTACAACCACAATACCTGAATTAGGTAAGGCTTAGCCGGAAGTTTATATGCATTAGTATTAGTTCCCTCGAGGGAGAGGTTTGAGCTGAGGCTACCTCTCAATGTTGTCCACCTTTGCAGTGCCCAAGATGACAGATGGTCATGGTTGGGAGGCCATGCTCATAGGAGAGGTGCTTATACTAGGGTGTGTAAAGGGAAGGTTATGTTTGATTATCTGCATACTAAGTATGATGATTTAGGGTTACCCCTGACAGATTTATCGAATCTTGTGGTGAAAGTGTACCACCTCTACAGAGTGTCAAACTATTTGAATAGCCGCGTCCGCGGTGATGGACAGTTGGAATGGCCATACTGTTTCGTTGTCAGATGCTTTCTAAATACTTTGAAAAGAATGATGAATCTTGACTTGACCACAACAGGGTTGTGTTTATGACAATAGTTTTTCCCAACTTAAGTGATTCTAGAGTTTTACTTTATCTTTCTTTGCTTCAGAGCTCAGCTTAGGTTTCAAACTTAACTTTATAGTTAAACTTAGAGTTAGCACTTTAACTTAGAAGTTTATACTTGTTAGTGGTAGTTTCCGAGTACTTAAAGAGTACTCATTGCTTTTGTCCCTGGCTATTATCATGGCCAGACTATGAAGGAGACTATCAAGATGATGGCCAACAGGACGACTATGATAACTAGGACTATCTGCCTTCGTCAGCATTGCCTGTGCCCCTGAAGATGGACCCTACCGCTACGCTATCTTTTATTTTTCCGCTACTTGTTGTATTAAGACTGGATCATGAGATCCTTATTTGTGTAAGACCTTAAGTATGGTTTGTAATGGATGATGTACTGTGATATCCAATCCGTTATGTCTCGCAAAAATGGTAATCCTGGGATTGCGAGGTATGGCATAACGGGCATCTGGAATTAAAAATCCGGGTGTTGACAAGTTGGTATCAGAGCCATCCTGACCATAGGAGACCCTAGTTAGAATGGACGTCCGAACAAAAACTTAGTGTCAAAAACAAAAGTGAGTACTTATGAAAACTACTTCCTCTCTTACCCTTGGGAATTCATTCTTTCTCAAAAATTCATATTCCTCAAATTCTTACATTACTACCTAAAATTTGACACACTTGATCACTTCACTAACTTTCTCATCCTTAATTCTTGTAGATGGAGACTCAGTTCAGCAAGTTCTACCAGTTGGGCAATAGAGGCCAACTAATCTTCGAGAGTGATCTAGACTCACTGTCGGAGTTACTGGGACGCCCACATCCGGAGTTTCTTGGAGCTCAACTTCCAGGACCCCCAGGAGGAGATTTACAGTGGCTAGTCACCGCTGATCTTCGAGTACGCATCGAAGCACCAACGTCTGGGAGAATCCAGTTCTCCGTAAGAGAGAACAACTGACTAGATGGATTAGCCAGGGCAATTCATGAAGCTCTCGCACGTCTATGTGCCCTTAGCGTCAACCAAATCCAAGGAACCCGTTTTGCTCACTATGCAAGACGTGACTTCATGGGAATGCCGATGGAGATGCCAAGTCACCTGGAGTTGAAGCGTCAGGTGGAGAACCTTGACTTCCTGCTGTACGATCGCTAGAAGGAATTGGACAATGCTAGGGAGTTTGCCAACCACAACCGTGCCATTGCCGACCAGAAGGCCCAGACTTTCTCACTGCTAGTCAAGGACCGTCAGTCTCTTCACCTCCAGCACGAGAAGAAGGATCGCACCATCGCCCGTCTTCGCAAGAAGGTGGCTGACCTCGAGAAGACCGTCAAGGAGCAAGAAGCTCAGCTTGCAGCAAAGGAGGAAGAAGAGGAGGGTGAAGACATCCAAGAGAGATGGATTCTTACCTCAGCAATGACGATGACTTTCTGGAGGAGGATGCCGTGGACTTCTACACTGACGATGAGGACTCTGACTTCATCGACGATGAGTAGATACACTAGAGCACTGTCATAGCATGAGATGTATCGGTCCCAATGTATCGTAGCTTATAGAATGGTTCTTAAAACCATCTGTTTTCATTGTTGTGGTGTGTGTGTGTTTGTATCGTGTGCTTGTTTGAGTGAATGAAATTGAGTTAGTTGCAAAACCTGAGTCAAACTCAAAGTTTTAGCTTGAAACCAAAACCATGAACCTTAGAACTTTCCCTCTTACCCCTTTATCTACCTCAATCTTCAGATGACTCGTGGAAACCCAGGAGGGAGCAGCTCATCGCAAGACCCAATGTTGTAGATTATGCAGATGTTAGTTGCAAACCGTGAAGCAAGCAGGGCAGAGCGCCAAGCCAACTTAGCAACATTCCAGCAGATAGCTCAGATGGCCCAAAACAACCAAGGGCATGGAAACCAGGATCACCATGGATCCAAACTCAAAAACTTTCAGAATACCAATCCCCCAATCTTTAACCAGGCTAAAAACCCATTGGATGTTGATGACTAGTTACAGACAATGGAAAACAACTTAGAAGTAGCAGTAGTTGATGACAACGAGAAAGTTCTCTTTGCCACCCACTACCTGGCAGGATATGCAAGAGCTTGGTGGACTAGCATCCGTAACATGAACCATGGTCAAGTGATGACATGGGAAGCCTTCAAAATCAAGTTCAGCCGCACCCACATGCCGCAAAGTCTAGTCACCAGACTGAGGGATGAGTTCTACGACTTGAAGCAAGGCAGAATGACTGTGGTGGAGTACCGTGACAGATTCCTGTCGCTTGCAAGGTACGCCCCTGATGAGATTAACACGGAGGCCAAGAAGAAGGAGAGATTCCTAAACGGACTACATGACGAGATGCAGACTGTCCTCGTCAACATCCGCCTCGAGGATCTCGAAGAGCTAGTCGACTCTGCCATTCAGATGGAAGGGAAGATTAACCAGGCAAACGACAACCGCAAACGTCGTATAATGCAGCAATCTGGATCCAACAGTCACCAGAAGTACCGTCCCAACCCCTCACTAGGATATGCACCTAGACACAACCGACCTCCAATATCTCGCCCAAGCTACCCCAACCGTAGCGGAGGCAATGTGAAGTCCGGAGGAAACAACAACTACTTCGGAAACACCAACCATTTCAACCGTGCCCCTCCCAAGAACAACAACAACAACCACAACAACAACAACAACACTGCACCCAGAACTGGCAGCAATGTTGTGCCTGTCACAGTAAAAGACAAGTCCCAGATAACTTGTTTCAAGTGTGGAGTGAAGGGTCACTATTCCAATGAGTGTCCCAAGAAGACTGTCGCCACTGCCAATGTGAACGCCCCAGCTCAACAGCAGCGTCGTGTTCAACCCGGGAGAACGTTTGCCCCAAGGAACTCTCACAACCGCAACAGTCGTCTCTTCCACATGAACGCCGAGGAAGCCCAAGAAGCGCCAGATGTAGTGCTGGGTATGTTTTTTGTCAAGTCAGTTTTAGCAAGGGTATTGTTTGATTCGGGAGCATCGCATGCATTTGTCACCGAAGAATTTGCATGCACTAGTAAGATTCACCCAACCAACTTGAAGCATGTTGTCAACACCCGGATTTTTAATTCCAGATGCCCGTTATGCCATACCTCGCAATCCCAGGATTACCATTTTTGCGAGACATAACGGATTGGATATCACAGTACATCATCCATTACAAACCATACTTAAGGTCTTACACAAATAAGGATCTCATGATCCAGTCTTAATACAACAAGCAGCGGAAAAATAAAAGATAGCGTAGCGGTAGGGTCCATCTTCAGGGGCACAGGCAATGCTGACGAAGGCAGATAGTCCTAGTTATCATAGCCGTCCTGTTGGCCATCATCTTGATAGTCTCCTTCATAGTCTGGCCATGATAATAGCCAGGGACAAAAGCAATGAGTACTCTTTAAGTACTCGGAAACTACCACTAACAAGTATAAACTTCTAAGTTAAAGTGCTAACTCTAAGTTTAACTATAAAGTTAAGTTTGAAACCTAAGCTGAGCTCTGAAGCAAAGAAAGATAAAGTAAAACTCTAGAATCACTTAAGTTGGGAAAAACTATTGTCATAAACACAACCCTGCTGTGGTCAAGTCAAGATTCATCATTCTTTTCAAAGTATTTAGAAAGCATCTGACAACGAAATAGTATGGCCATTCCAACTGTCCATCACCGCGGAGGCGGCTATTCAAATAGTTTGACACTCTGCAGAGGTGGTACACTTTCACCACAAGATTCGATACATCTGTCAGGGGTAACCCTAAATCATCATACTTAGTATGCAGATAATCAAACATAACCTTCCCTTTACACACCCTAGTATAAGCACCTCTCCTATGAGCATGGCCTCCCAACCATGACCATCTGTCATCTTGGGCACTGCAAAGGTGGACAACATTGAGAGGTAGCCTAAGCTCAAACCTCTCCCTCGAGGGAACTAATACTAATGCATATAAACTTCCGGCTAAGCCTTACCTAATTCAGGTATTGTGGTTGTACGGTAAAATTTGGAATGGTATCGCATCCGAATCCAACCATCAGTTTTTAAAGGGTTAAGGCTCATGCCTCAACATTTTCATCATCATAAACCATTTTTGTTTCTCAACACATGTCAAAACATCTCAATAGAATGACTCATCATTCCAAGGTTTTCACAATTCATTTTCACCAAGTGTTCCCATCTAAAGTGACTCAAGTTTTTATCTAACTCAAACTACTAAGTTAAGAGTGTTCACTAAGGTGGAACAGATGGGTTAAATCTCATGCCATAGAATGACATCTAAAGGGTTCTAAATAGGTCAAGTTTTATACTTTTTATGCTACCTTCAAAACAAGTAAAGGACTTTGTATAACCTAAGAAGGGTAAAACTTGTAACTAAGACTTGGGGTATTAATAGTCAAAAGGGAGTGTGATCAAAGCATGCTTAGGGCATCTTTTCTAAACCATCTAGTTTGATTCTAGTTTGTTAAGTACTACACTTGCAAGTACTAATTTGCAAGGGTAAATCTTGGAGAGTGCTAGCTTGCCTTGGTTGGTGCAGTGGTTGAAGTTTTCTTCTTCTTCTTCTTGGTAGAACTCCTCCTCCTCGAGAGCTTGGTCGGTACTATCGTCTATAAATACATAGGGAGTGCACAATCACCAAACAATACTTACCTAGGCTAAATAGTATTCTAAGACACACATGTGATGATCTTATCATCACCAACATCACAAGTTTAAATTTCAAAAGCTTCATCCTTTTTATTTTAGAAAAGTAATTTCTACTCATTGAAATATTAACTAAAATTTAATATTCACCACCAAAATATGGGATCATGTGGACACATGTCCTCACCACATATTCTAACATGTGGGAATGAAATTTAAAGGTTGGATCAACATTACTTTGGTTCAAGTTCATTAGTAAATGATTTAAAGTGACAAGAAATTCCTATATAGCATTGTTTTGGTACTAGTCCATAGTCACTGCATGTAAACCTTAATATTATTACATATTTGGATAGATATGGTGAAATGTGATTTTTGAGAGTTGGAATCAACTCTCAAACGCTAACTTGGTTGATTTTATAAAAATGTTGCAAGTTGCAAAAGCTTCTGTCTTCTTATATTTATTAGGAGAGATCTATAACTCTAAATGAATTAAACCCAATGGTTTTACATAGATCATCTTAATACCTTTCAGGAAAAATTTGTTTCATGCAATTTGGATTTGTAAAACTCAAAGAATTAAATTTTGAAATACTAGACAGAAACTAGATTTAACTAAAAAGAAAAATCCAGATTTGAATGGGTGGGCTAGCGCGGGAAAAGAAATGGGCCGGCCCAGTGGCACTCCGCGGCGCGGGCTCAGCTGACAGGGGGTCCCGCTTGTCAGCGGCACTTAACACGTGAAACGGTGCGCGCGCTGTGGGCCGTAGGATTAGAAGCGAGATCTACGGCTGAGGGTCGTCGTCGACGACGAACAGGTCGCCGGCGAGCTCGAACCCTAGCGGCTCGGTGGGGGTCTACTGGGGGCGTACCAGGGATCCAGCGGGGTCGGCGAGGCGGGCAAACGACATGGAAGGCGAGGGCGAGGCGAGGCGTGGTCGCGACAGAGCTTGGGGTGGTCGCAATCAACGGCGCCCTTCTCCTCCTGCCGCGGCTGCTCCGGCTCCAATTCCGGCGAGGCAGAGCTCGCCTTGCTCCGGCTAGAGGTGGGGGAGGTTCAGAGAGGTGAGGGGAGTGGAATGGTCTGGAGTGGAGAGGCTGGGGAGGGCTCCTTTTATAGGCCCGACGGTGAGACCGAGCGGGATGGGCAGTCGATGGTGGCGACATGGCTACGACGGGGTAGAGGCATGGCTGAGGGTGGCGATCGACGTGCTATCCCCTGGCGGTGCTCTAGGCATTGAATGCAGACGTATGGGCGGTGGCACGCGGTCTGGGCGAGGTGGCGCTCTGCGCGGCAGAGGCGAAGGTGCCCACGGCGAGCGGTGGCTGTGAGGCGTTGGGCGGCCAGCGGGTGTGTCTGGGGTGTTCTCCAGGTCGAGGCGGAGCGGGGGCGCGGGCTGGTGCCAAGGGGCGGTCTAGGCGAGCGGGGACAAGGCGTGCTCTGGGGGCGGCATCGGCATGCTCGACCAGCTCCGGGTGCGGCGGTTCCTGGCCGTTCTGCCCTCTGTCTCTGGCCTGGAGCTGGTTGGGCGGTGTAGGTGGACCACTGGCGACGTGCTAGACATGGCGAGAGGGGTTGGCGGCTGATGTGGCGCGATGTCGCCGGTGGGGGTGCTCATGGTGCTCGGCCTTAATGGCCATGACCATTTGGTCGTGTGCACAGGGTGTGGCTAGGCTAGCAAAGGGTAGGGCTTGTACTGAGGGAACAAGGGGACAAGGTTAGGCACAAGTGGTGACCAAGATCACTGCTCAAAACAGTGTTTTAAATTTGGCCAGATTTGTGCACACAAACTGTTTGATGAAATGGCCGAAAGAGAAAAAGTTTTGAATTTTGGTTTCAAAATTTTTGAGTGATCTCCACTAGTGATAGGTAGTCTCTGGTTGCAAGGGTTTGGAAAGTGGAGCTCAAAGAGATGGTTTTTGAAATGGGGGTGATCTCTGCATATGCATTAGATTCAATTTTAAACTGTCATTTAAAATAGTTAACAGAATGTTTTTAGCATATCACAAGGTGGGCATTGGTACCTCATTATGTGTACTAGCAAGAGGTGCAAAGATCAAGAATTGTTTCTATTAAATTTTGAGTACTAGGAATAGCCAAAGTAGGCATGAGTGTTAAATTTGCCAAAATGACCATTCCTCCTTTTTAATTCTTTTTTAATTGATTTTCTTTAGGCAAAGTTTGGGAATGATGTAGATGATGTTTAAATCACCTAAGAAACATTTTACAAGCATTGGATCACTCAATCATGGCAATTCAAACAACTCCTATTTTAAATGACACATATATGAATGCTTCCATATTAAATTTGGAAAAGTTTTTGTTAACCCCATTTTTGGTTGATTTGATCTTTGATAAACTTGGATTGAAGTTTTGGGATGTTACAAACCTTCCCCCCTTAAACAAAATCTCATCCATGAGATTTACAAAGAAAACTAGGAACTAAAGAGATATGGGAACTCTATCCTAATGTAATCTTCACGCTCCCAAGTAGCTTCCTCTTCGGTATGGTTGCTCCACTGAATCTTGAGAAACTTGATACTCTTGGTCCTGGTGGTTCTGTAGGCTTCTTCCAAGATACGGATGGGCACTTCCCGATAGGTCAGGTCATTGTTGATTTCCACAGCTCTGTGATCGATGTTCTTGAAAACTTCAGTCTTCTCTGGCACTTCCAGACATTTGCGAAGTAACGAGATATGGAACACATTGTGGATAGCTGACATCTCTTCAGGCAGTTCCAGTTGATACGATACTTCTTCTCGACGGTTCAGAATCTTGAAAGGCCCGATATATCTGGGAGCTAACTTTCCCTTCAGACTAAAGCGTTGAGTTCCCTTCAATGGTGAAACCTTGAGATATACAAAATCTCAGACATTGAAAGTCCCGTCTCTCCTTCTTTTGTCAGCATAGCTCTTCTGTCTGGATTGGGCGGTCTTGAGGTGCTCACGGACTTTGTGAACTTTCTCTTCTGCTTCTCAAAGAATGTCGGGTCCGAAGATCTGACTCTCTCCTACTTGCGACCAATTCAAAGGGGTACGACACTTTCTTCCGTATAGGAATTCAAATGGTGTCATCTGCAAACTAGCTTGATAACTGTTGTTATATGAGAATTCTGTGAAAGGCAAACAGTCTTCCCATTTTGATCCATATTCCAACACACAAGCTCTAAGCATATCTTCTAGGATTTGGTTGACTCTCTCAGTCTGTCCATCTGTTTGCGGGTGATACGTGGTACTGAAGTTCAACTTGGTTCCTAAACCTTCCTACACTTTCTACCAAAATCTTGAGGTAAACTGGGTTCCTCGATCTGATACGATGGTCTTGGGGGTTCCATGCAGACTAACAATCCTAGCAATGTATAGCTCTGCTAACTTTGCACTCTGGTAAGTGGTCTTGACAGGTATAAAATGGGCTACCTTGGACAGTCTATCAACTATGACTGAGTCATTTCCCCTACTAGAAGTAGGTAAATCGGTGATAAAGTCCATTCCGACGGAATCCCATTTCCATTCCGGAATCTACAATGGTTGCAACAGTCCTGCAGGTCTCTGATGCTCTGCCTTGACTCTTTGACAGATGTCACATTTGGCGATGTAGCATCCGATCTCTCCCTTCATCTTGTGCCACCAAAATTGCTCCTTCAAATCCTGATACATCTTTGTTCCTCCGAGGTGGATAGAATAAAGTGTATCATGAGCTTCCTGCATGATAACTTCCTTCAGCTCCGATTCTGCTGGGACACAGATACGTCCTTTGTACCACAGTACTCCTTCTTCGTCTTCGGTGAATCTAGGTACCTTTCCTGTACCAATACGACGTTTGATTCCGTCGATACTTTCATTCCCTTTCTGGGCTTCCTTGATTTGGCTAATCAAAGTGGGTTGGAGTTCAATGCTTGCTAAGAATCCTTGGCTAACTAATTCAGTCCTAAACTGCTCCAACTCCTCATACAAACTGGGTTGCTTCTCCTTGATCATGGTGTTAAGCCTACACGGTAATCTGCTAAGAGCATCCGCTACCACATTGGCTTTGCCGGGGTGATAGTGAATGTCAAGGTCATAATCCTTGATTAACTCTATCCATCTTCTCTTCCTCATATTCAGCTCCTTCTGAGTGAAGATATACTTCAAGCTCTTATGATCTGAGTAAATCTCACAGCGATTACCCATCAAATAATGACGCCAGGTCTTCAGTGCTAGAACTACAGCTGCTAGCTCAAGATCATGGGTCAGATAGTTCTGCTCATGCTGCTTTAGTTGTCGAGACAGATACGCGATGACTTTTCCTTCTTGCATCAATACACATCCTAGACCAATCTTGGATGCGTCACAATACACATCAAAGGGCTTCTTGATGTCCGGCATGACTAAAATTGGGGCTGATATTAATCTCTTCTTCAGCTCCTGGAAACTGGCTTCACATTTGTATGTCCATTCAAACTTCTTGTCCTTCTTCAACAATTGGGTCATTGGTCGGGTTATGCTCGAGAATCCTTCTACGAACTTGCGGTAATATCCCGCTAATCCGAGAAAATAACGGACTTGGGTTTGAGTGGTTGGGGCTTTCCATTCCTCGACGTCTTTGATCTTGGTGGGATCAACAGAGACTCCTCCGACAGACACAATATGTCCTAGGAATCCTACTTCTTTCATCCAAAACTCACACTTGCTGAACTTGGCATATAGTTGATGCTCTCTCAGGGTTTCTAGGATGATTCTCAGATGTTGCTCATGCTCTTCTTCTGACTTGGAGTAGATAAGGATGCCGTCGATAAACACAACTACAAACTTATCTAGGAAATTCATAAAGATCTTATTCATGAGATTCATGAAATAAGCAGGGGCATTGGTTAATCCAAAAGACATAACCGTATACTCGTATAAACCATAGCGAGTAGTAAAGGCGGTCTTCGGAATATCCGTTGCACGAATCTTAAGTTGGTGATAACCAGTCCTAAGATCAATCTTTGAGAATACGTGAGCTCCGGTTAACTGATCAAATAGATCCTCTATCTTTGGCAAAGGGTACTTGTTCTTGATAGTAACATCATTCAACTTTCGGTAATCTGTGCACAGACGGTTGCCTCCATCCTTCTTGTCGACGAATAACACTGGTGATCTCCATGGCGATGCACTTGGTTGAATTAAACCTTTGGCTAGCATAGCATCCAACTGCTTCTTCAGTTCCACTAATCTGATGGGTTCATGCTATAGGGTCTCTGGGCTATAGGTCCGGTTCCGGGGATTAGTTCGATAATGAACTCAATATCCCTATCCGAGGGCATACCTAGCAATTCATCTGGGAATACGTCGGGGTATTCACAGACTACTCTGACTTGGTCTATGGTGGGCAAGGCTACTGGTTGCACTTGAATTGGCGGGGTAAGGTTTCAGAGATATGCTCTACTGTGACTCCAGAACTACTGGTCATGGTGATGGCTTTTTTAGCACAGTCTATCCATCCTTTATGCCTTGACATCCAGTCCATACCTAGTACTACTTCCAAACCTTTGGTTCCAAGTACAATTAGGTTGGCATAAAAATCTATCCCATGTATTCTGATAGGTACAGCTTTGCAAATTTTTCTAGCTTTTGTTGTTGAACCGGGGATTTGAACTATCATGACATGCTTCAGGTTGGTTGGACGAATCTTACTAGTGCATGCAAATTCTTCGGTGACAAATGAATGTGATGCTCCCTAATCAAACAATACTCTTGCTAAAACTGAGTTGACAGAAAACATACCTAGCACTACGTCTGGCGCTTCCTGGGCTTCTACTGCATTCACGTGGAAGAGACGGCCGTTGCGGTTGTGAGGGTTCCCTGGGGAAAATCTCCTTCCTGGCTGAACACGGAGCTGCTCCTGAGCTGGGGCATTCACATTGGCATTGGCTGCAGTCTTCTTGGGACACTCATTAGACCCTTCACTCCACACTCAAAACAAGTGATCTGGGACTTGTCCTTGACTGCGACAGGCACAACATTGCTGCCAGTTCTGGGTGCAGTGTTGATGTTGTTGTTGTTGTGGTTCTTGGGAGGTGCACGGTTGAAATTGTTGGCATTACCGGAGTTGTGATTGTTTCCTTCGGACTTCACATTGCTTCCGCTACGGTTGGGGTAGCTTGGGCGAGAATTTGGGGGTCGGTTGTTCCTTGGTGCATATCCTGGTGAAGGGTTGGGACGGTACTTCTGGTGACTGTTGGATCCAGACTGCTGCATCATACGACACTTGCGATTGTCATTTGCCTGGTTAATCTTCCCTTCCATCTGGATGGCAGAGTCGACTAGCTCTTCGAGATCCGTGAAACGGATGTTAACTAGGATAGTCTGCATCTCATCATGCAGTCCGTTCAAGAATCTCTCCTTCTTCTTGGCCTCCGTGTTGATCTCATCAGGTGCATATCTAGCAAGTGACAGGAATTTGTCATGGTACTCCACCACAGTCATTCTTCCTTGCTTCAATTTGCGGAACTCATCTCTCATCCGGTTGACTAGACCCTGCGGCACGTGGGTGCGGCTGAACTTGACTTTGAATGCTTCCCATGTCATCACTTGACCATGGTTCATATTGCGGATGCTATTCCACCAAGCTCTGGCATCTCCCGCCAGATAGTGGGTGGCGAAGAGAACTTTTTCATTTTCATCAACTCCTGCAACTTCGAGGTTGTTTTCCATGGTCTGCAACCAGTCATCAGCATCTAGTGGGTTCTTAGATTGGTTGAAGATTGGGGGATTAGTGTTCTGAAATTTTTTGAGTTTGGATCATTGGTGGTCCTGATTTCCATGTCCTTGGTTGTTGAGAGCCATTTAGGCGATCTGTTGAAGTGTTGCCAAGTTGGCTTGGCGCTCTGCCCTACTTGCTTCATGGTCTGCGATGAGATTCTACAAGATTTGCAACATTGGGTCCTGCGATGAGCTGCTCCCTCCTTGGTTTCCACGAGTCATCGGAGGATTGAGATAGATATAGGGGTAAGAGGGAAATTCTAAGGTTCATGGGTTTGGGGTTTTCAAAACTAAAACTTTGAGTTAAACTCAGGTTTTTCAACTAACTTCATTTTCATTCATGCAAGCAAGCACACGATACAACACACACCACAACAATCAAAGGGAAAACAGATGGTTTGAAGAACCATTCTGCAAGCTATGATACAATGAGATGATACATCTCAGGCTACGATAGTGCTCTAGTGCCTCTACTCATCGTCGATGAAGTCGGAGTCCTCATCATCAGTGTAGAAGTCCACGGCATCCTCCTCTAGAAAATCATCATCGTTGCTGAGGTAAGAATCCATGTCTCCCTGGATGTCTTCACCCTCATCTTCTTCTTCTTTTGCTGCAAGCTGAGCTTCCTGCTCCTTGACGGTCTTCTCGAGGTCAGCCACCTTCTTGCGAAGATGGGCGATGGTGCGATCCTTCTTGGCACGCTGGCGGCGAAGAGACTGATGGTCTTGGACAAGCAGTGTGAAAGTCTAGGCCTTCTGGTCGGCAATGGCACGGTTTTGGTTGGCTAACTCTCTGGCATTGTCTAGTTCCTGCTGTCTGTCATGAAGCAAGAAGTCAAGGTTCTCCACTTGACGCCTCAACTCAGGGTGGCCCGGCATTTCCATTGGCAGTCCCATGAAGTCACGTCTTGCATAGTGAGCAAAACAGGTTCCTTAGGTCTTGTTGACGCCGAGGGCACATAGACGTGCGAGAGCTTCATGCATTGCCCTGGCTAATCCATCTAGCCAGTTGTTCTCTCTCACGGAGAACTGAATTCTTCCAGAAGTTGGTGCTTCAATGCTTCCTCTAAGATCTATTGTGACTAGCCACTGTAGGTCTCCTCCTGGGGGTCCTAGAAGTTGACCTCCAAGAAACTCCGGATGTGGGCGTCCCAGTAACTCCGACAGTGAATCCATATCCCTCTCGAAGATCAGCTGACCTCCGTTTCCCAACTGGTAAAACTTGCTAAACTGAGTCTCCATCTACAAAAATTGAGGATGAGGAAGTTAGAGAAGTGATCAAGGGTGTCAAATTTTAAGTAGTAGTATAAGAGTTTTGAGGAACATGAATTTTTGAGAAGGAAGAATTCCCAAGGGTAAGAGAGGAGATATTTTTCCATAAATACTCACTTTGGTTTTGAAACTAAGTTTTTGTTTGACGTCCATTCTAACTAGGGTCTCCTGTGGTCAGGATGGCTCTGATACCAACTTGTCAACACCCGGATTTTTAATTCCAGATGCCCGTTATGCCATACCTCGCAATCCCAGGATTACCATTTTTGCGAGACATAATGGATTGGATATCATAGTACATCATCCATTACAAACCATACTTAAGGTCTTACACAAATAAGGATCTCATGATCCAGTCTTAATACAACAAGCAGCGGAAAAATAAAAGATAGCGTAGCGGTGGGGTCCATCTTCAGGGGCACAGGCAATGCTGACGAAGGCAGATAGTCCTAGTTATCATAGCCGTCCTATTGGCCATCATCTTTATAGTCTCCTTCATAGTCTGGCCATGATAATAGCCAGGGACAAAAGCCATGAGTACTCTTTAAGTACTCGCAAACTACCACTAACAAGTATAAACTTCTAAGTTAAAGTGCTAACTCTAAGTTTAACTATAAAGTTAAGTTTGAAACCTAAGCTGAGCTCTGAAGCAAAGAAAGATAAAGTAAAACTCTAGAATCACTTAAGTTGGGAAAAACTATTGTCATAAACACAACCCTGTTGTGGTCAAGTCAAGATTCATCATTCTTTTCAAAGTATTTAGAAAGCATCTGACAACGAAACAGTATGGCCATTCCAACTGTCCATCACCGCGGACGCGGCTATTCAAATAGTTTGACACTCTGCAGAGGTGGTACACTTTCACCACAAGATTCGATACATCTGTCAGGGATAACCCTGAATCATCATACTTAGTATGCAGATAATCAAACATAACCTTCCCTTTACAGACCCTAGTATAAGCACCTCTCCTATGAGCATGGCCTCCCAACCATGACCATCAGTCATCTTGGGCACTACATAGGTGGAAAATATTGAGAAGTAGCCTCAGCTCAAACCTCTCCTGTGAGGGAACTAATACTAATGCATATAAATTTCCAGCTCAGCCTTACCCAATTCAGGTAATGTGGTTGTACGGTAAATTGGAATGGTATCACATCCGAATCCAACCATCAGTTTTATAAAAGGGTTAAGGCTCATGCCTCAACATTTTCCTCATCATCAACCATTTGTGTTTCTCAACACATGTCAAAACATCTCAATAGAATGAGTCATCATTCCAAGGTTTTCACAATTCATTTTCACCAAGTGTTCCCATCTAAAGTGACTCAAGTTTTTGATCTACTCTAAACTACTAAGTGAAGAGTGTTCACTAAGGTGGAACAGATGGGTTAAATCTCATGCCATAGAATGACATCTAAAGGGTTCTAAATAGGTCAAGTTTTATACTTTTTATGCTACCTTCAAAACAAGTAAAGGACTTTGTATAACCTAAGAAGGGTAAAACTTGTAACTAAGACTTGGGGTATTAATAGTCAAAAGGGAGTGTGATCAAAGCATGCTTAGGGCATCTTTGCTAAACCATCTAGTTTGATTCTAGTTTGTTAAGTACTACACTTGCAAGTACTAATTTGCAAGGGTAAATCTTGGAGAGTGCTAGCTTGCCTTGGTTGGTGCAGTGGTTGAAGTTTTCTTCTTCTTCTTCTTGGTAGAACTCCTCCTCCTCGAGAGCTTGGTCGGTACTATCGTCTATAAATACATAGGGAGTGCACAATCACCAAACAATACTTACCTAGGCTAAATAGTATTCTAAGACACACATGTGATGATCTTATCATCACCAACATCACAAGTTTAAATTTCAAAAGCTTCATCCTTTTTATTTTAGAAAAGTAATTTCTACTCATTGAAATATTAACTAAAATTTAATATTCACCACCAAAATATGGGATCATGTGGACACATGTCCTCACCACATATTCTAACATGTGGGAATGAAATTTAAAGGTTGGATCAACATTACTTTGGTTCAAGTTCATTAGTAAATGATTTAAAGTGACAAGAAATTCCTACATAGCATTGTTTTGGTACTAGTCCATAGTCACTGCATGTAAACCTTAATATTATTACATATTTGGATAGATATGGTGAAATGTGATTTTTGAGAGTTGGAATCAACTCTCAAACGCTAACTTGGTTGATTTTATAAAAATGTTGCAAGTTGCAAAAGCTTCTGTCTTCTTATATTTATTAGGAGAGATCTATAACTCTAAATGAATTAAACCCAACGGTTTTACATAGATCATCTTAATACCTTTCAGGCAAAATTTGTTTCATGCAATTTGGATTTGTAAAACTCAAAGAATTAAATTTTGAAATACTAGACAGAAACTAGATTTAACTAAAAAGAAAAATCTAGATTTGAATGGGTGGGCTAGCGCGGGAAAAGAAATGGGCCGGCCCAGTGGCACTCCGCGGCGCGGGCTCAGCTGACAGGGGGTCCCGCTTGTCAGCGGCACTTAACACGCGAAACGGTGCGCGCGCTGTGGGCCGTAGGATTAGAAGCGAGATCTACGGCTGAGGGTCGTCGTCGACGACGAACAGGTCGCCGGCGAGCTCGAACCCTAGCGGCTCGGTGGGGGTCTACTGGGGGCGTACCAGGGCTCCAGCGGGGTCGGCGAGGCGGGCAAACGACATGGAAGGCGAGGGCGAGGCGAGGCGTGGTCGCGACAGAGCTTGGGGTGGTCGCAATCAACGGCGCCCTTCTCCTCCTGCCGCGGCTGCTCCGGCTCCAATTCCGGCGAGGCAGAGCTCGCCTTGCTCCGGCTAGAGGTGGGGGAGGTTCAGAGAGGTGAGGGGAGTGGAATGGTCTGGAGTGGAGAGGCTGGGGAGGGCTCCTTTTATAGGCCCGACGGTGAGACCGAGCGGGATGGGCAGTCGATGGTGGCGACATGGCTACGACGGGGTAGAGGCATGGCTGAGGGTGGCGATCGACGTGCTATCCCCTGGCGGTGCTCTAGGCATTGAATGCAGACGTATGGGCGGTGGCACGCGGTCTGGGCGAGGTGGCGCTCTGCGCGGCAGAGGCGAAGGTGCCCACGGCGAGCGGTGGCTGTGAGGCGTTGGGCGGCCAGCGGGTGTGTCTGGGGTGTTCTCCAGGTCGAGGCGGAGCGGGGGCGCGGGCTGGTGCCAAGGGCCGGTCTAGGCGAGCGGGGACAAGGCATGCTCTGGGGGCGGCATCGGCATGCTCGACCAGCTCCGGGTGCGGCGGTTCCTGGCCGTTCTGCCCTCTGTCTCTGGCCTAGAGCTGGTTGGGCGGTGTAGGTGGACCACTGGCGACGTGCTAGACATGGCGAGAGGGGTTGGCGGCTGATGTGGCGCGATGTCGCCGGTGGGGGTGCTCATGGTGCTCGGCCTTAATGGCCATGACCATTTGGTCGTGTGCACAGGGTGTGGCTAGGCTAGCAAAGGGTAGGGCTGGTACTGAGGGAACAAGGGGACAAGGTTAGGCACAAGTGGTGACCAAGATCACTGCTCAAAACAGTGTTTTAAATTTGGCCAGATTTGTGCACACAAACTGTTTGATGAAATGGCCGAAAGAGAAAAAGTTTTGAATTTTGGTTTCAAATTTTTTGAGTGATCTCCACTAGTGATAGGTAGTCTCTGGTTGCAAGGGTTTGGAAAGTGGAGCTCAAAGAGATGGTTTTTGAAATGGGGGTGATCTCTGCATATGCATTAGATTCAATTTTAAACTGTCATTTAAAATAGTTAACAGAATGTTTTTAGCATATCACAAGGTGGGCATTGGTACCTCATTATGTGTACTAGCAAGAGGTGCAAAGATCAAGAATTGTTTCTATTAAATTTTGAGTACTAGGAATAGCCAAAGTAGGCATGAGAGTTAAATTTGCCAAAATGACCATTCCTCCTTTTTAATTCTTTTTTAATTGATTTTCTTTAGGCAAAGTTTGGGAATGATGTAGATGATGTTTAAATCACCTAAGAAACATTTTACAAGCATTGGATCACTCAATCATGGCAATTCAAACAACTCCTATTTTAAATGACACATATATGAATGCTTCCATATTAAATTTGGAAAAGTTTTTGTTAACCCCATTTTTGGTTGATTTGATCTTTGATAAACTTGGATTGAAGTTTTGGGATGTTACAAACCTTCCCCCCTTAAACAAAATCTCATCCATGAGATTTACAAAGAAAACTAGGAACTAAAGAGATATGGGAACTCTGTCCTAATGTAATCTTCACGCTCCCAAGTAGCTTCCTCTTCGGTATGGTTGCTCCACTGAATCTTGAGAAACTTGATACTCTTGGTCCTGGTGGTTCTGTAGGCTTCTTCCAAGATACGGATGGGCACTTCCCGATAGGTCAGGTCATTGTTGATTTCCACAGCTCTGTGATCGATGTTCTTGAAAACTTCAGTCTTCTCTGGCACTTCCAGACATTTGCGAAGTAACGAGATATGGAACACATTGTGGATGGCTGACATCTCTTCAGGCAGTTCCAGTTGATACGATACTTCTTCTCGACGGTTCAGAATCTTGAAAGGCCCGATATATCTGGGAGGTAACTTTCCCTTCAGACTAAAGCGTTGAGTTCCCTTCAATGGTGAAACCTTGAGATATACAAAATCTCAGACATTGAAAGTCCCGTCTCTCCTTCTTTTGTCAGCATAGCTCTTCTGTCTGGATTGGGCGGTCTTGAGGTGCTCACGGACTTTGTGAACTTTCTCTTCTGCTTCTCAAAGAATGTCGGGTCCGAAGATCTGACTCTCTCCTACTTGCGACCAATTCAAAGGGGTACGACACTTTCTTCCGTATAGGAATTCAAATGGTGTCATCTGCAAACTAGCTTGATAACTGTTGTTATATGAGAATTCTGTGAAAGGCAAACAGTCTTCCCATTTTGATCCATATTCCAACACACAAGCTCTAAGCATATCTTCTAGGATTTGGTTGACTCTCTCAGTCTGTCCATCTGTTTGCGGGTGATACGTGGTACTGAAGTTCAACTTGGTTCCTAAACCTTCCTACACTTTCTACCAAAATCTTGAGGTAAACTGGGTTCCTCGATCTGATACGATGGTCTTGGGGGTTCCATGCAGACTAACAATCCTAGCAATGTATAGCTCTGCTAACTTTGCACTCTGGTAAGTGGTCTTGACAGGTATAAAATGGGCTACCTTGGACAGTCTATCAACTATGACTGAGTCATTTCCCCTACTAGAAGTAGGTAAATCGGTGATAAAGTCCATTCCGACGGAATCCCATTTCCATTCCGGAATCTACAATGGTTGCAACAGTCCTGCAGGTCTCTGATGCTCTGCCTTGACTCTTTGACAGATGTCACATTTGGCGATGTAGCATCCGATCTCTCCCTTCATCTTGTGCCACCAAAATTGCTCCTTCAAATCCTGATACATCTTTGTTCCTCCGAGGTGGATAGAATAAAGTGTATCATGAGCTTCCTGCATGATAACTTCCTTCAGCTCCGATTCTGCTGGGACACAGATACGTCCTTTGTACCACAGTACTCCTTCTTCGTCTTCGGTGAATCTAGGTACCTTTCCTGTACCAATACGACGTTTGATTCCGTCGATACTTTCATTCCCTTTCTGGGCTTCCTTGATTTGGCTAATCAAAGTGGGTTGGAGTTCAATGCTTGCTAAGAATCCTTGGCTAACTAATTCAGTCCTAAACTGCTCCAACTCCTCATACAAACTGGGTTGCTTCTCCTTGATCATGGTGTTAAGCCTACACGGTAATCTGCTAAGAGCATCCGCTACCACATTGGCTTTGCCGGGGTGATAGTGAATGTCAAGGTCATAATCCTTGATTAACTCTATCCATCTTCTCTGCCTCATATTCAGCTCCTTCTGAATGAAGATATACTTCAAGCTCTTATGATCTGAGTAAATCTCACAGCGATTACCCATCAAATAATGACGCCAGGTCTTCAGTGCTAGAACTACAGCTGCTAGCTCAAGATCATGGGTCAGATAGTTCTGCTCATGCTGCTTTAGTTGTCGAGACAGATACGCGATGACTTTTCCTTCTTGCATCAATACACATCCTAGACCAATCTTGGATGCGTCACAATACACATCAAAGGGCTTCTTGATGTCCGGCATGACTAAAATTGGGGCTGATATTAATCTCTTCTTCAGCTCCTGGAAACTGGCTTCACATTTGTATGTCCATTCAAACTTCTTGTCCTTCTTCAACAATTGGGTCATTGGTCGGGTTATGCTCGAGAATCCTTCTACGAACTTGCGGTAATATCCCGCTAATCCGAGAAAATAACGGACTTGGGTTTGAGTGGTTGGGGCTTTCCATTCCTCGACGTCTTTGATCTTGGTGGGATCAACAGAGACTCCTCCGACAGACACAATATGTCCTAGGAATCCTACTTCTTTCAGCCAAAACTCACACTTGCTGAACTTGGCATATAGTTGATGCTCTCTCAGGGTTTCTAGGATGATTCTCAGATGTTGCTCATGCTCTTCTTCTGACTTGGAGTAGATAAGGATGCCGTCGATAAACACAACTACAAACTTATCTAGGAAATTCATAAAGATCTTATTCATGAGATTCATGAAATAAGCAGGGGCATTGGTTAATCCAAAAGACATAACCGTATACTCGTATAAACCATAGCGAGTAGTAAAGGCGGTCTTCGGAATATCCGTTGCACGAATCTTAAGTTGGTGATAACCAGTCCTAAGATCAATCTTTGAGAATACGTGAGCTCCGGTCAACTGATCAAATAGATCCTCTATCTTTGGCAAAGGGTACTTGTTCTTGATAGTAACATCATTCAACTTTCGGTAATCTGTGCACAGACGGTTGCCTCCATCCTTCTTGTCGACGAATAACACTGGTGATCTCCATGGTGATGCACTTGGTTGAATTAAACCTTTGGCTAGCATAGCATCCAACTGCTTCTTCAGTTCCACTAATCTGATGGGTTCATGCTATAGGGTCTCTGGGCTATAGGTCCGGTTCCGGGGATTAGTTCGATAATGAACTCAATATCCCTATCCGAGGGCATACCTAGCAATTCATCTGGGAATACGTCGGGGTATTCACAGACTACTCTGACTTGGTCTATGGTGGGCAAGGCTACTGGTTGCACTTGAATTGGCGGGGTAAGGTTTCAGAGATATGCTCTACTGTGACTCCAGAACTACTGGTCATGGTGATGGCTTTTTTAGCACAGTCTATCCATCCTTTATGCCTTGACATCCAGTCCATACCTAGTACTACTTCCAAACCTTTGGTTCCAAGTACAATTAGGTTGGCATAAAAATCTATCCCATGTATTCTGATAGGTACAGCTTTGCAAATTTTTCTAGCTTTTGTTGTTGAACCGGGGATTTGAACTATCATGACATGCTTCAGGTTGGTTGGACGAATCTTACTAGTGCATGCAAATTCTTCGGTGACAAATGAATGTGATGCTCCCTAATCAAACAATACTCTTGCTAAAACTGAGTTGACAGAAAACATACCTAGCACTACGTCTGGCGCTTCCTGGGCTTCTACTGCATTCACGTGGAAGAGACGGCCGTTGCGGTTGTGAGGGTTCCCTAGGGAAAATCTCCTTCCTGGCTGAACACGGAGCTGCTCCTGAGCTGGGGCATTCACATTGGCATTGGCTGCAGTCTTCTTGGGACACTCATTAGACCCTTCACTCCACACTCAAAACAAGTGATCTGGGACTTGTCCTTGACTGCGACAGGCACAACATTGCTGCCAGTTCTGGGTGCAGTGTTGATGTTGTTGTTGTTGTGGTTCTTGGGAGGTGCACGGTTGAAATTGTTGGCATTACCGGAGTTGTGATTGTTTCCTTCGGACTTCACATTGCTTCCGCTACGGTTGGGGTAGCTTGGGCGAGAATTTGGGGGTCGGTTGTTCCTTGGTGCATATCCTGGTGAAGGGTTGGGACGGTACTTCTGGTGACTGTTGGATCCAGACTGCTGCATCATACGACACTTGCGATTGTCATTTGCCTGGTTAATCTTCCCTTCCATCTGGATGGCAGAGTCGACTAGCTCTTCGAGATCCGTGAAACGGATGTTAACTAGGACAGTCTGCATCTCATCATGCAGTCCGTTCAAGAATCTCTCCTTCTTCTTGGCCTCTGTGTTGATCTCATCAGGTGCATATCTAGCAAGTGACAGGAATTTTTCATGGTACTCCACCACAGTCATTCTTCCTTGCTTCAATTTGCGGAACTCATCTCTCATCCGGTTGACTAGACCCTGCGGCACGTGGGTGCGGCTGAACTTGACTTTGAATGCTTCCCATGTCATCACTTGACCATGGTTCATATTGCGGATGCTATTCCACCAAGCTCTGGCATCTCCCGCCAGATAGTGGGTGGCGAAGAGAACTTTGTCATTTTCATCAACTCCTGCAACTTCGAGGTTGTTTTCCATGGTCTGCAACCAGTCATCAGCATCTAGTGGGTTCTTAGATTGGTTGAAGATTGGGGGATTAGTGTTCTGAAATTTTTTGAGTTTGGATCATTGGTGGTCCTGATTTCCATGTCCTTGGTTGTTGAGAGCCATTTAGGCGATCTGTTGAAGTGTTGCCAAGTTGGCTTGGCGCTCTGCCCTACTTGCTTCATGGTCTGCGATGAGATTCTACAAGATTTGCAACATTGGGTCCTGCGATGAGCTGCTCCCTCCTTGGTTTCCACGAGTCATCGGAGGATTGAGATAGATATAGGGGTAAGAGGGAAATTCTAAGGTTCATGGGTTTGGGGTTTTCAAAACTAAAACTTTGAGTTAAACTCAGGTTTTTCAACTAACTTCATTTTCATTCATGCAAGCAAGCACACGATACAACACACACCACAACAATCAAAGGGAAAACAGATGGTTTGAAGAACCATTCTGCAAGCTATGATACAATGAGATGATACATCTCAGGCTACGATAGTGCTCTAGTGCCTCTACTCATCGTCGATGAAGTCGGAGTCCTCATCATCAGTGTAGAAGTCCACGGCATCCTCCTCTAGAAAATCATCATCGTTGCTGAGGTAAGAATCCATGTCTCCCTGGATGTCTTCACCCTCATCTTCTTCTTCTTTTGCTGCAAGCTGAGCTTCCTGCTCCTTGACGGTCTTCTCGAGGTCAGCCACCTTCTTGCGAAGATGGGCAATGGTGCGATCCTTCTTGGCACGCTGGCGGCGAAGAGACTGATGGTCTTGGACAAGCAGTGTGAAAGTCTAGGCCTTCTGGTCGGCAATGGCACGGTTTTGGTTGGCTAACTCTCTGGCATTGTCTAGTTCCTGCTGTCTGTCATGAAGCAAGAAGTCAAGGTTCTCCACTTGACGCCTCAACTCAGGGTGGCCCGGCATTTCCATTGGCAGTCCCATGAAGTCACGTCTTGCATAGTGAGCAAAACGGGTTCCTTAGGTCTTGTTGACGCCAAGGGCACATAGACGTGCGAGAGCTTCATGCATTGCCCTGGCTAATCCATCTAGCCAGTTGTTCTCTCTCACGGAGAACTGAATTCTTCCAGAAGTTGGTGCTTCAATGCTTCCTCTAAGATCTATTGTGACTAGCCACTGTAGGTCTCCTCCTGGGGGTCCTAGAAGTTGAGCTCCAAGAAACTCCGGATGTGGGCGTCCCAATAACTCCGACAGTGAATCCATATCCCTCTCGAAGATCAGCTGACCTCCGTTTCCCAACTGGTAAAACTTGCTAAACTGTGTCTCCATCTACAAAAATTGAGGATGAGGAAGTTAGAGAAGTGATCAAGGGTGTCAAATTTTAAGTAGTAGTATAAGAGTTTTGAGGAACATGAATTTTTGAGAAGGAAGAATTCCCAAGGGTAAGAGAGGAGATATTTTTCCATAAATACTCACTTTGGTTTTGAAACTAAGTTTTTGTTTGACGTCCATTCTAACTAGGGTCTCCTATGGTCAGGATGGCTCTGATACCAACTTGTCAACACCCGGATTTTTAATTCCAGATGCCCGTTATGCCATACCTCGCAATCCCAGGATTACCATTTTTGTGAGACATAATGGATTGGATATCATAGTACATCATCCATTACAAACCATACTTAAGGTCTTACACAAATAAGGATCTCATGATCCAGTCTTAATACAACAAGCAGCGGAAAAATAAAAGATAGCGTAGCGGTGGGGTCCATCTTCAGGGGCACAGGCAATGCTGACGAAGGCAGATAGTCCTAGTTATCATAGCCGTCCTATTGGCCATCATCTTTATAGTCTCCTTCATAGTCTGGCCATGATAATAGCCAGGGACAAAAGCCATGAGTACTCTTTAAGTACTCGCAAACTACCACTAACAAGTATAAACTTCTAAGTTAAAGTGCTAACTCTAAGTTTAACTATAAAGTTAAGTTTGAAACCTAAGCTGAGCTCTGAAGCAAAGAAAGATAAAGTAAAACTCTAGAATCACTTAAGTTGGGAAAAACTATTGTCATAAACACAACCCTGTTGTGGTCAAGTCAAGATTCATCATTCTTTTCAAAGTATTTAGAAAGCATCTGACAACGAAACAGTATGGCCATTCCAACTGTCCATCACCGCGGACGCGGCTATTCAAATAGTTTGACACTCTGCAGAGGTGGTACACTTTCACCACAAGATTCGATACATCTGTCAGGGATAACCCTGAATCATCATACTTAGTATGCAGATAATCAAACATAACCTTCCCTTTACAGACCCTAGTATAAGCACCTCTCCTATGAGCATGGCCTCCCAACCATGACCATCAGTCATCTTGGGCACTACATAGGTGGACAATATTGAGAAGTAGCCTCAGCTCAAACCTCTCCCGTGAGGGAACTAATACTAATGCATATAAATTTCCAGCTCAGCCTTACCCAATTCAGGTAATGTGGTTGTACGGTAAATTGGAATGGTATCGCATCCGAATCCAACCATCAGTTTTATAAAAGGGTTAAGGCTCATGCCTCAACATTTTCCTCATCATCAACCATTTGTGTTTCTCAACACATGTCAAAACATCTCAATAGAATGAGTCATCATTCCAAGGTTTTCACAATTCATTTTCACCAAGTGTTCCCATCTAAAGTGACTCAAGTTTTTGATCTACTCTAAACTACTAAGTGAAGAGTGTTCACTAAGGTGGAACAGATGGGTTAAATCTCATGCCATAGAATGACATCTAAAGGGTTCTAAATAGGTCAAGTTTTATACTTTTTATGCTACCTTCAAAACAAGTAAAGGACTTTGTATAACCTAAGAAGGGTAAAACTTGTAACTAAGACTTGGGGTATTAATAGTCAAAAGGGAGTGTGATCAAAGCATGCTTAGGGCATATTTGCTAAACCATCTAGTTTGATTCTAGTTTGTTAAGTACTACACTTGCAAGTACTAATTTGCAAGGGTAAATCTTGGAGAGTGCTAGCTTGCCTTGGTTGGTGCAGTGGTTGAAGTTTTCTTCATCTTCTTCTTCTTGGTAGAACTCCTCCTCCTCGAGAGCTTGGTCGGTACTATCGTCTATAAATACATAGGGAGTGCACAATCACCAAACAATACTTACCTAGGCTAAATAGTATTCTAAGACACACATGTGATGATCTATTATCATCACCAACATCACAAGTTTAAATTTCAAAAGCTTCATCCTTTTTATTTTAGAAAAGTAACTTCTACTCATTGAAATATTAACTAAAATTTAATATTCACCACCAAAATATGGGATCATGTGGACACATGTCCTCACCACATATTCTAACATGTGGGAATGAAATTTAAAGGTTGGATCAACATTACTTTGGTTCAAGTTCATTAGTAAATGATTTAAAGTGACAAGAAATTCCTATATAGCATTGTTTTGGTACTAGTCCATAGTCACTGCATGTAAACCTTAATATTATTACATATTTGGATAGATATGGTGAAATGTGATTTTTGAGAGTTGGAATCAACTCTCAAACGCTAACTTGGTTGATTTTATAAAAATGTTGCAAGTTGCAAAAGCTTCTGTCTTCTTATATTTATTAGGAGAGATCTATAACTCTAAATGAATTAAACCCAATGGTTTTACATAGATCATCTTAATACCTTTCAGGCAAAATTTGTTTCATGCAATTTGGATTTGTAAAACTCAAAGAATTAAATTAGATCAGCTTGGGGTGGTCGCAATCAATGGCGCCCTTCTCCTCCTGCCGCGGCTGCTCCGGCTCCAATTCCGGCGAGGCAGAGCTCGCCTTGCTCCGGCTAGAGGTGGGGGAGGTTCAGAGAGGTGAGGGGAGTGGAATGGTCTGGAGTGGAGAGGCTGGGGAGGGCTCCTTTTATAGGACCGACGGTGAGACCGAGCGGGATGGGCAGTCGATGGTGGCGACATGGCTACGACGGGGTAGAGGCATGGCTGAGGGTGGCGATTGACGTGCTGTCCCCTGGCGGTGCTCTAGGCATTGAATGCAGACGTATGGGCGGTGGCACGCGGTCTGGGCGAGGTGGCGCTCTGCGCGGCAGAGGCGAAGGTGCCCACGGCGAGCGGTGGCTGTGAGGCATTGGGCGGCCAGCGGGTGTGTCTGGGGTGTTCTCCAGGTCGAGGCGGAGCGGGGGCGCGGGCTGGTGCCAAGGGGCGGTCTAGGCGAGCGGGGACAAGGCGTGCTCTGGGGGCGGCATCGGCATGCTCGACCAGCTCCGGGTGCGGCGGTTCCTGGCCGTTCTGCCATCTGTCTCTGGCCTGGAGCTGGTTGGGCGGTGGAGGTGGACCACTGGCGACGTGCTAGACATGGCGAGAGGGGTTGGCGGCTGATGTGGCGCGATGTCGCCGGTGGGGGTGCTCATGGTGCTCGGCCTTAATGGCCATGACCATTTGGTCATGTGCACAGGGTGTGGCTGGGCTAGCAAAGGGTAGGGTTGGTACTGAGGGAACAAGGGGACAAGGTTAGGCACAAATGGAGACCAAGATCACTGCTCAAAACAGTGTTTTAAATTTGGCCAGATTTGTGCACACAAACTGTTTGATGAAATAGCCGAAAGAGAAAAAGTTTTGAATTTTGGTTTCAAAATTTTTGAGTGATCTCCACTAGTGATAGGCAGTCTCTGGTTGCAAGGGTTTGGAAAGTGGAGCTCAAAGAGATGGTTTTTGAAATGGGGGTGATCTATGCATATGCATTAGATTCAATTTTAAACTGTCATTTAAAATAGTTAACAGAATGTTTTTAGCATATCACAAGGTGGGCCTTGGCACCTCATTATTTTTACTAGCAAGGGGTGCAAAGATCAAGAATTGTTTCTGTTAAATTTTGAGTACTAGGAATAGCCAAAGTAGGCATGAGAGTTAAATTTGCCAAAATGACCATTCCTCCTTTTTAATATTTTTTGAATTGATTTTCTTTAGGCAAAGTTTGTTAATGATGTAGATGATGTTTAAATCACCTAAGAAACATTTTACAAGCATTGGATCTCATGGCAATTCAAACAACTCCTATTTTAAATGCACACAAATATGAATGCTTTCATATTAAATTTGGAAAAGTTTTTGTTAACCCCATTTTTGGTTGATTTGATCTTTGACAAACTTGGATTGAAGTTTTGGGATGTTACACATGTCATGATAGTTCAAATCCCCGGTTCAACTACAAAAGCTAGAAAAATTTGCAAAGTGTGCCTATCAAAATACATGGGATATATTTTTATGCCAACCTAATTGTACTCGGAACCAAAGGATTGGAAGTAGTACTAGGTATGGACTAGATGTCAAGGCATAAAGGACTGATAGACTGTGCTAAGCAAGCCATCACCATGACCAGTAGCTCTGGAGTCACAGTAGAGCATATCTCTGAAACCTTACCCCGTCAATTCAAGTGCAACAAGAGTCTAGCCCTACCCACCATAGACCAGGTCTGAGTAGTCTGTGAATACCCCGACGTATTCCCAGATGAATTGCCAAGTATGCCCCCGGATAGGGATATTGAGTTCATTACTGAACTAATCCCTGGAACCGGACCCATAGCCCAGAGACCCTATAGCATGAACCCCCGGAGTTAGTAGAATTGAAGAAGAAGTTGGATGCCATGTTAGCAACATGCTTGATCCAACCAAGCGCGTCGCCATGGAGATCATCAGTGTTATTTGTCGACAAGAAACATGGAGGAAACCGTTTGTGCACAGATAACAGAAAACTGAATGATGTCACGATGAAGAACAAGTGCCCCTTGCCAAAAATAGAGGATTTATTTGATCAGTTGACTGGAGCCCAGGTATTCTCAAAGATTGATCTTAGGACTGGTTATCACCAACTTAAGATTCGTGCAATGGATATTCCGAAGACCGCCTTTACTATTTGCTATGGTTTATACGAGTATATGGTTATGTATTTTGGATTAACCAATGCCCCTGCTTATTTCATGAATCTCATGAATAAGATCTTTATGAATTTCCTTGATAAGTTCGTAGTTGTGTTTATTGATGACATCCTTATCTACTCCAAGTCAGAAGAAGAGCATGAGCAACATCTGAGAACCATCCTAGCAACCCTGAGAGAGCATCGGTTATATGCCAAGTTCAGCAAGTGTGAGTTTTGGCTGAAAGAAGTAGGATTCTTAGGACATATTATGTCTGCCAGAGGAGTCTCTGTTGATCCCGCCAAGATCAAAGATATCCAAAGAATGGGAAGCCCCAACCACTCAAACCCAAGTCCATGCATTTCTCGGATTAGCGGGATATTACCGCAAGTTCGTCGAAGGATTCTCGAGCATCGCCCGACCCATGACCCAATTGCTAAAGAAGGACAAGAAGTTTGAATGGACCGATAAATGTGAGGCCAGTTTCCAAGAGCTAAAGAAGAGATTGATTTCAGCCCCAATATTGATCATGCCAGATATCAAGAAGCCGTTTGATGTGTATTGTGATGCATCCAAGATTGGTATCGGATGTGTATTGATGCAAGAAGGCAAAGTCCTCGCATATCTATCTCAAGAACTAAAGCAGCATGAGCATAACTACCCTGCCCATGATCTTGAGTTAGCAGCCGTAGTTTTGGCATTGAAGACATGGCATCATTATCTGATGGGTAATCGCTGTGAGATTTACTCAGATCACAAGAGCTTTAAGTATATTTTCACTCAGAAGGAGCTGAATATGAGGCAAAGGAGATGGATAGGGTTAATCAAGGATTATGACCTTGACATTCACTATCACCTCGGCAAAGCCAATGTGGTAGCGGATGCTCTTAGCAGATTGCCGTGTAGGCTAAACACCATGATCAAGGAGAAGCAGCCAAGTTTGTATGAGGAGTTGGAGCAGTTTAGGACTGAGCTGGTTAGCAAAGGATTCTTAGCTAGCATTGAACTTCAACCCACTTTGATTAACCAGATCAAGGAAGCCCAAAAGGGGAATGAAAGTATCGATGGAATCAAACGTCGTATTGGTACAGGAAAGGTACCTGGATTCACTGAAGACAAAGAAGGAGTTCGGTGGTACAAAGGACGTATATGTGTGCCAGCAGATTCGGAGCTGAAGCAAGTTATCATGCAGGAAGCTCATGATACACTTTATTCTATCTACCCCGGAGGAACGAAGATGTATCAAGATTTGAAAGAGCAATTTTGGTGGCACAAGATGAAGAGAGAAATCGGAAGCTACATCGCCAAGTGTGACATCTGTCAAAGAGTCAAATCAGAGCATCAGAGACCCGCAGGACTGTTGCAACCATTGTAGATTTCGGAATGGAAATGGGATTCCATCAGAATGGACTTTATCACCGGTTTGCCTACTTCTAGTAGGGGAAATGACTCAATCTGGGTCATCGTTGATGGACTGTCCAAGGTAGCTCACTTTATACCTGTCAAGGCAACCTACCAGAGTTTGAAGCTAGAAGAGCTGTATATTGCTAGGATTGTTAGTCTGCATGGAAACCCCAAGACCATAGTATCAGATCAAGGAACCCAGTTTACCTCGAGATTTTGGCAGAAAGTCCAGGAAGGATTAGGCACCAAGTTGAATTTTAGTACCGGTTATCACCCGCAAACTGATGGACAGACTGAGAGAGTCAACCAAATCTTAGAAGATATGTTGAGAGCTTGTGTGTTAGAATATGAATCAAAATGGGAAGACTGCCTGCCTTTCGCAGAATTCTCATATAACAACAGTTATCAAGCTAGTTTGCAAATGGCACCATTTGAGTTCCTATACGGAAGAAAGTGTCGCACCCCTTTGAATTGGTCGTAGGTAGGAGAGAGTCAGATTTTTGGACCCGACATTCTCCGAGAAGCCGAAGAAAAGGTGCACAAAGTCCATGAGCACCTCAAGACCGCTCAGTCCAGACAGAAGAGTTATGCTGACAAGAGAAGGAGAGACCTGACTTTCAATGTCGGAGATTTTGTATATCTCAAGGTTTTGCCATTAAAGGGAACCCAACGCTTTAGTCTGAAAGGAAAGTTAGCCCCCAGATATATCGGACCATTCAAGATTCTGAATCGTTGAGGAGAAGTATCGTATCAATTGGAACTACCTGAAGAGATGTCAGCCATCCACAATGTGTTCCATATCTCGTTACTTCGCAAATGCCTGGAAGTGCCGGAGAAGACTGAAGTTTTCAAAAACATCGATCACTGAGCTGTTGAGATCAACAATGACCTGACATATCGTGATGTGCCCATCCATATCCTGGAAGAAGCTTACAGAACCACCAGAACCAGGAGTATCAAGTTTCTCAAGATTCAATGGAGCAACCATACCGAAGAGGAAGCCACTTGGGAGCGAGAAGATTACATTAGGACAGAGTTTCCCGATCTCATTAGTTCCTAGTTTTCTTTCGTAAATCTCGGGACGAGATTTTGTTTAAGGGGGGAAGGTTTCTAACATCCCAAAACTTTAATCCAAGTGATCAAGATCCAAATCATCAAATTAAGAGTTCACAAAAACTTTTCCATTTAAAATTATTAAAGCATTCATATGTGTGTGCATTTAAATTAGGAGTTGATTTGAATTGCCATGATTAAGTGATCCATTGCTTGTAAAATGATTCTTAGGTGAAATAAACATCATCTAGATCATTCCCAAACAAATCTCAAAGAAAAACAAATCAAAATGAATAAAAGAAGCAAATGGTCATTTGTGCCATTTTAAGCAACATGCCTACTTTCGCTATTCCTAGAACTCAAAACCTAACAGAAAAAAATGTGGATCTTTGCACCCCTTGCTAGTACATGTAATGATTTACCAAGGCCCACTTTGTGATCTTCCAAAAAAATTCAAACACTAATTTTAAATGGCATTTGAAAATTGAATGTAGTTCATATGAGAAGATCCCACTTATTCAAAAACCGCTCAAATGACCTCCATTTTCAAAACCCAAGCACACCTAGAAGCTCAAGCATGTGATCAACCACTCCACCAAAATTCAGCCCAAAATTCAAATAAAATTTTCATGTGGCCATTGTGTCGAGCACCTTGCAGGCAGAATCAAACTGAGCCTAACTTATATTGTTTTGATCAAATCTTGTCGAGCAATTAGAGCTGCATTGATCACCCTTGTCCCCCTGAGACCAACCAAACCCTCGCCGGCCTATCCCTAAGCCGCAGCAGCAGTGGAGCGTCGCCCCTTTTTGGTCACCACCGGCCAAAAGAGGGGAATGCGCCACAGACCACGCCGCGCCTTCCAGCACGACCACTAGCTCCGCCTAACCCTACCGCACCTCCCTGCCCCTTCCCCAAGCCCAGCCAGGCCCTAGACCACACCCCAGCACCGCCGCCCATTCTCTCAGCGCCGTGCTCAGCGCACGCTAGAGCGCGATCGTCGCCAGCACGCAGCAGACCGCCACTGGACATAAAATCCCAAACGCCACTCCGCCTCGACCCCAGCACCCCGCCAAACATGGCCGTGCACCGTCGCGCGACCCATAGTCACTGTGCGCCGCGTCGAGCACCGCCTCTGGCTCCCAGAGCGCAGGACGCTCCCGACCAAACGCCACCGCCCCTAGCTGCGCATTAACGCCATAGAGCATCGCTAGGAGGCAGACCACCATCCGCCTACGCCGCCCATGCCTCTAGCCGCCAGTATCAGCGTCACCGACGAGCTTGCAGTCGTACTGCTCTGTACCCTCGTCACCCTATAAAAGGAGCCCTCCCCAGCACCAACTCCTCACACCACTCCACTCCCCTCTCCTCACTGATCCTTCCCCACCTCTCGCCGGAGCCACTCGATCCATAGTTCGCCGGAATTGCACCGGAGGAGCCCGCTGCAGAGGAGGAGAAGGCGCCGTCGATTTCGTCCACCCCAGGAGCTACCACGACCTCGCCTGAGCTCGGTGTCGTCCACCAGTTCGTTTGCCCGCCTCGCTGCAATAGCTGGAGCCCTGGTACGTCCCCGATAGACCCTCGCTGGCCGTTTAGGGTTCAGTCTCGCCGGCGACGAATCCGTCGTCGACGACGACTGTGAGCCGTCGATCTCCGTTATAATCGTGTGGCCTAGATTGATAGATACTGTTTCGGGTTTTAAGTCTCGCTGACAAGCGGGACCAACCTGTCAGCCGCCCTTTGTGCTGTGGAGCGCCACTTGGCCGGCCCATTTTCTTTCCCGCGCTAGCCCGTGAATTCAAATATAGATTTGTCTATTTTAGATTGAACTCACTTCTGTCCCTTAGTTTAAAAATCAATTCCAAAAGATTTACTGAACCAATTTGAGTGATTCAAATTTTGTTAGAAATCTACTGAAAAGATCTATCCAAGCTAGTTGGATTTAATTCATTTAGAGTTAGAGATCTCTCCGAGTAAAAATAACAAGACAAAAGCATTTGCACATTCAAACATTTTTATAAAATCAACCATGATAGCTTTTGAGTTGATTCCAACTCTCAAAAATCACATTTAACCATACCTCTCTACATATGTAATAATATTAAGGCTTACATGCACTAGTACCAAAATAATGCTATATAGGCATTTCTAGTCACTTTAAATCATTAAATTCTAAACTTAAACTTATTAAAAGATGATCCAGACCTTAAATAACGTTCCCACATGTTAGAATATGTGGTGAGGACATGTGTCCACATGATCCCATATTTTAAGTGGTGAATATTAAATCTTAGTTATTTTCAATGAGTAGAAATTACTTTTCTTAAATAAAAAGAATGAAACTAGTTAATAAAATCTTGTGATGCTTGTGATGATAATAGATCATCAAATGTGTGTGTCGTAGAGTGCTAAGTAGACTAGTTAAGTATTGTTTGGTGATTGTGTGTACCGTATGTATTTATAGACGATAGTACCGACCAAGCTTTTGAGGAGGAGGAGTTCTACCAAGAGGAAGAGGAAGAAAACTTCAACCACTGCACCAACCAAGGCAAGCTAACACTTGCAATTATAATGCTTAGCAAGCTAGAATTCAGCTAGATAATCTGAGCAAGATGCACTAGGCATGCTTTGGTTATACCACTTTGACAAGTACCTATTCCAAGTTTATTTCCAAGCTTTACTTTCTTTACTTTACCAAAGTCATTTACTTGTTTTGAAGGTAGCATAAAGAGTATAAAACTTGACCTATCTAGATAACTTTAGATGTCATTCTATGGTATGAGATTGATCCTATCTTTCCACCTTAGTGAACACTCTTAACTTAGTAGTTAGAGTTAGATAAAAACTTGAGTCACTTTAGATGGGAACACTCTATGAAAATGAATTGTGAAAACCTTGGAATGATGAGTCATTCTATTGAGATGTTTTGACATGTGTTGAGAAACACAAATGGTTTATGAGGATGAAAATGTTGAGGCATGAGCCTTAACCCTTTTACAAAACTGATGGTTGGATTCGGATGTGATACCATTCCAAATTTTACCGTACAACCACAATACCTGAATTGGGTAAGGCTTAGCCGGAAGTTTATATGCATTAGTATTAGTTCCCTCATGGGAGAGGTTTGAGCTGAGACTATGTAGCATCCCAATTGTCTAACAATTGTAATGCTACTTGTTCTAGTAAGATATTGGCTACTTCCTATATACAATTGTTGCATCATAATTATATCATGCTCATGTCATCATGCCACCTTGCATTTGAGCATCATATAAAACCCTGGTTCTTTGGTTCTTCTCTCATATGCACTATTAATTGTATTTGCCTCTTGATATTGTATTTGGTTATTGATATATTGATTAAATGCCCAAGTTGAGTTGGGGGCATATCTTTTATTTCAACTCCACCACCTTTCTTTTCACCACCTTATAATTCCACCATCCCATTAACCATGAGCTTGTAGTTCTTTTTCTTTGATATTTTTATTCTAGCTCATGTGGTTTGGGGTGGATCAAATCTTTTAAATTCTTTTGCTTGGCTTTTATTCCACTTCTTGGAAATGCATAAGAATAATGCCATAATATTATTATTGTCTTCACAAAATAAATCATGGCATTATTATTTTGCATGGGCCATGCAAACTTCTTCACCACCTTTTACTCCATTGGTTTTTCCTTTGACTTAATGGATCCTATCTTTGTGGACCATCTCCTACCATTCCACCATCCCCATATTCTCATCCATATCTATTTCTCTTATTTTATTTTCCCCATGCATGATCCAAATGGGGCCTCTTCTCATAACCTTTATTTCTCTTTTCTTGGGTTCTTCTTCATCTCATCTTAACTTAATCAAGCCTCACTATGTTCCACTTGGGTTGATCTTTTGCACAAGTTTTAAAAATCTAAAACCTAATAAAATCTAACCTAGCTCCTCTCTCTATTATTCTCCTAACCCTAATTCTACTAAACCCTAAACCTCCTCCCACCTCTCTCTTACACCCCCTCTCTCTCTAACCTGCTGGCCCCACCTGGCTCTTTCTCCCTGGCCCACACCCCAGCCACCCCTCTCTCTAACCCTAAACAAAACTCTAGCCCGAGGCTATCCCATCTACCCTAGCCCGAGCTACCCCTCTCCTCTCTCTCTTTCTCCCTGCCTGCCATGCTGGCCCCAGCTGCTGCGCCTCACCCTCACCCTGGTCCACCTGCAGCCTCCCCCGGCCGTGCCCACCTGCTCCCAGCCCGACCTGCACGTGCTCGAGGTGAAAGAGAGGAAAGAGCCGAGGCTACTTTCCCCCCAGCCGTGCCCACACGTCTCCTCTCTCTCCCTCTCGCATTACCCTCCTCCATACGCCTCCTGGCAGCTCCCAGATCCACCCCAAAGCCTGCATCGCCTTCCCCTTCTTCCTCGCCGACGCCAGCTCCGGCCGCCAGACGCTGCCGTCTATCCCTGCTTCCCCTCGCTCTAGCCGGTCGGCACGTCGTGGAGGTGGCCTGGGCGACCAAGAGGACCGCCCTGCTGCTCCCTGTACGCGCCGACGTGGACGAGAAGCCCCAGCACCGCCGGATCCTGCGCCTCGCCGTCCGAAACCCTAACGCCGGGGAGCGCTTGCGTCCTCGCCGCTCCGGTGCCTCCCCGCCCGATCCAGCTCCACCGTCCCCTCCGCGGTGAGCAGTACTCCCTCCCTGACATCCTCCGCTTCACCGTCACCGTCTAGCGCCGCCGCTCTTTTCGTCGAACACAGTCAGTGCGCCGCCGCTCGCTGTTGCCTGCACGTCGTACACGCCACCTAGAACCTCACCTAGGCCCTAGCCGCCCTCCCGTCAGCTCCCCTAGCCCACCGCAGTGGCTTCGCCCCCCTAAGTGAACACCCCAGGTCACGGGATCGAATCCCCCGCGCCGCGCGCGCGCTGTCGCCGCGAGTGCCGTCAGAGAAAAGAGGAAGAGAAACAGTGCGCCTTGACACTTTGCACTTAACCCCCCCCCCCCAACCTTTTTATTCCTAAACCCGTGATCCAACCTACCCCACGTGTCAGTCGCCCTAATGTTTTGCAGAAAAGTCCCTCTAGTTTCTCCGTCCGTAACCCGCGCTCCAGCCCCAGCCCCACCTGTCAACCTCTGGGGGTAACCCCACTGCCGCGTGGGCTCGTAGCCGACGGCCCCATCTGTCACCCTCTGTGGCTAGGCAGAGCCCCGGTGTAAAAAGGTTTTCTGCGCGCGTGGCCCTAGTCCGTTTGGTCCCACCCGTCAGTGGCTATGGCTAGGACGAGCTGAGTGACAAAAGTATTTCCTGTGCCTGTTTTAATTAAACCTTTTCAAAAATTGTTTTAAATTCAAATTCAATTCAGATTTAAATAACTTTTCAAATATAAATCCAAATAATACAAGTAATATATGTTTTGGAATCAGAAAAATGTGAGGAATTCAAATATGCCCTTCAAAATATTATTTGGACACTTTAATTTTCGAGATGATTAAAATTACAATAAAATGCCCTTTCCCTTAATTAATTAATAACTTTATTTCTACAACTCCAAATTTGGCAAATAATATGTCTAAATCGATCAGCGCGACGAGCCCGTTCTATCTATGCAGTCCTTGTTCTGAATTGAAGCATGCATCATGTTGTTATTTAAAATCTGAACTGTTTATGATAATAAAACTTGGTTAAATAAATAATAAAATGCTTTATTTCTTGTATCCACACCTCCCCTTTGCCATGCTACTTTAATGCCAAGTAAATTGTGCATCATTCATCATGGCATGCTTGTTTGCTTGATGCATTTTAATTCATATGCTTGTGCACTTTATTTATGTTGGCCCTTGTTTGTTTGGTTCTTCTTCGAATAGACGCCCAGCAGGAGAATTATCAGGAATCACAAGAGTACTACCCAGATCCCTCTCTCGCTTCAACCGAGTTGCCAGGCAAGCACTACCACATGCTTGCATACATACAGTACCTATTGCCTCTCTCTTATTCTTGCATCATTGAGTCGCGATTGCATTAAATTGAATCCCAAGTACTGCATAGCCTTTACTATTAAACCCCACCAAAGCTTGTTCCTCCATCCCATGAGCCATTACTGCAGGAGTTGTTTGAGCCATGCGAGTCGTAGCAAAGCATGTGTAGGGTATGTGAGTGTCTGATGAATAACGAGGTACCTAAACAACTTAACCTGAGTAGTAATGGGATAACTAATGAAAGAGGCACCGGTGAGCAATATCTGCTATTTGGTTTTATGCTCACTTGTGTCCCGTAGGACCCCGAGTACTTGATTCATGTTCCTTGACTATTCGCACTATCCACATCCGGGAGGCCTTATGGACCCCCCTAAGCCAGAGCTTGATTCATTCTTATTTCTTGGGGCCACAAATAGTTTGGGGCTTTATTACTATCCTGTACTTATGCCATGTTACTGATTTATTTAAGATTGTGCGAGGAGCACCTGTACTGTTTTGGATCGTGCCACGTTTTCGCGGTATCGACAAGCCCAGTCACATTTTCGGGTTCCCCATCGTTTACAGCCGTTGTCGCAAACCCTGGGTCTGTCTAGGAGCCGGCCAACTTCGTTGCGGGTAGCTTATTGGGGTGGCCCCCTGAAATATTTCTGAATCCTGTGATTGCTTTGTCGTGAATGCCTCGTTGGGTTTTGATTTGGTTTTTCCGAGGTTGATCGAGTGTGTCTTGCTATTCGTGCACCCCTGCAGGGTAAATCTTTCTGAAAGCCGTGTCCGCGGTTATGGACGACTTGGAGCACAGTTTCTCGATCATAGACAAGTATAACTAAAGTACCGCCTTTAAATTCACTAAGTACTTGACTAGTAAATAGTGCAATACTCATGAAATGGTTAATAAAACTGCCCAAGGATGATGGGGGTTGTCCGTCCGCTTCCTCGTTGGTAAGCGAGGAGGAGGATGGATCTGTTAATTATACTGTTATAACTGTTGTTCTTAATTCACGGACTTCCGTCTATCATTGGTTAGGCGGAGGGTTAGCGAGTATCTGTAGAATTGTTAGGTATTATCTTTTGCTGCAATTGCGTCACCCAGGTTGTGTCCCCTTTAGCGGCATAAAGACTTGCTGAGTACCCCTAGGGTCTCACACGATAAATTGTTTGATTCAGATGAACAGGTGTACCCGCAAGATGGATACCGGGTGGAAGAGACAGATGATGTTGGCAACGATCGTTCGGTGTAGAGATTCCGGGAACGAGGATCCGTGTGATCTGTGGGCGGGATGTGTTTATTTATGGGGCATCTTATGCCGATTTGCTTCTTATCCGTACTCGGATCTTGTTTTCTGCTTTCGCCTGATACTCTGATGTGTGATGTATGAGGAGCTATCCTAAATTATTATATCTATCTAGGACATTTGAATCTTGCCGTATGGCGTTGCAATATTTCTATTTCTTTTAGATGGAATGGCTCTGAGGACTGTTGTATGTGGCTTGCATACATACTCATTTGTGTATGTAGTTGATCCCTTCGCCTGCCGATTACGCTGCTCGTTCTTGTCCCGTTGTCCGGAAGTGGTTAGGATAGCCGAAAGGTCTACCGTGAGTGGCCCTGGGCCCCACCGTACTATTTTAACCACTTTCGTTCATCCAGGCATGTAACTAAGAGCGTAATTCACCGAGGTAGTTACAGCCTACCTTTCAATGTTGTCCACCTATGCAGTGCCCAAGATGACAGATGGTCATGGTTGGGAGGCCATGCTCATAGGAGAGGTGCTTATACTAGGGTGTGTAAAGGAAAGGTTATGTTTGATTATCTGCATACTAAGTATGATGATTTAGGGTTATCCCTGACAGATGTATCGAATCTTGTGGGAAAAGTGTACCACCTCTGCAGAGTGTCAAACTATTCGAATAGCCGCGTCCATGGTTATGGACAGTTGGAGTGGCCATACTGTTTCGTTGTTAGATGTTTTCAAAATGACTTATGAAATGAATGATGAATCTTGACTTGACCACAACAGGGTTGTGTCTACGATACTAGCTTCCCAACTTAAGTGATTCTAGAGCTTTATTTTATCTTTCTTTGTTTCTAAACTCAGCTTAGGTTTCAAACTTAACTTTACAAATAAACTTAGAGTTAGCACTTTACACTAGAACTATACTACTTTTTAGTGGTAGTTTGTGAGTACTTAAAGAGTACTCATGGCTTTTGTCCCTAGCTATTCTCATGGCCAGACTATGAAGGAGACTACCAAGATGATGGCCAACAGGACGGCTATGATAACTAGGACTATCTGCCTTCGTCAGCATTGCTTATGCCCCTGAAGATGGACCCCACTGCTACGCTTATTATTTATTCCGCTGCTTGTTGTATTAAGACTGGATCATGAGATCCTAATTTGTGTAAGAACTTATTTATGGTTTGTAATGGATGATGTATTGTGATATCCAATCTGTTATGTCTCGCAAAAATGGTAATCCTGGGATTGCGATGTATGACATAACAGGCATCTGGGATTAAAAATCCGGGTGTTGACATCTTTCTTCCTTACCAACGCCAGTGCCTTCTCATTCCTCTTGACGCCACCGTGCAAAAGATCCTCTGCCTGCCCCCCTAAACGCACAACACCTCCCATCCAAGGTCACCACCATCCACAAAAATGGCTGAGGCTTCATCTTCCGGCATAGCGGCGACAACGGCGGCGACCTCCACAACGGTGGAGAAAGAGAACTTCCGCGGGGTCTAGATCCCCTGTGTCCTTGATGACGGTAAGCTTCTCTTTGTCAAGAAGGAAGGCCTCCTCCATGTCGGGACTGGCGGAGCGGCTTCGGTCAAACCGTCCCCACCCCCAACACCGACGAGCGGTGCACTTCAGCACCCACCTCGATAGAGGTTTGAGTTTTCCTCCCTCAGATTTCTTTTCTGAGGTTATAGATTACTACGGAGTTCAACTCCACAACTTCCCCTTGAACTCAATCTTAGAAATGAGCGCTTATGCATCTTTGTGTGAGGGGTATCTTGAAATTAGGCCGAGTCTTGTTTTATTCCGGTACTACTTCGGTACCCACAGAAATTCTGTCACTTACAGTAATCCTTATATTATCGAAAATCTTAGCCTCACTTTTAGGAGAGAGCGAGTCTATCCTAGAATTAAGGCTAGCGAGTCCGTGAATAAATGGTTGTCCACGTTCTTTTATCATAAGGACAGACCGGCTCCCAACAAAGAAACTGATTTGCCGGTTTTCGTCGATGGCACCTCCACGCCCCAAGAGTCCTTGGACGCGTGTGGCGCCCCGCAAAAACCACTACTAGAAAATTGCATTGTTTTTTGTGCATTGCATCATCATGACCGCATGCTCATGTCATCATGCCACATTGCATTTGAACATCATCATCATCATGCATGGTTTTGTCTAAAACTATTTTTCGAAAAGTCTATTTTTGTTTTCTAAATACCCCGTCTTTAATTCAAATCAAAAACACCGGGCTTGTCCGGAATATTTCGTTTTGTCTACCAACGGATTTCAAAAGCCCCATTTTAAATAATAAAATTATTTGTTTATTTTTGGGAGGCAGCCCGAAAGCCCGGCTCGCCACCTCCAAACCCTAAGTCTAAACCATCCCTACCTAATACTAATCTACCCAGCCCCCAGCCACCTCACCCCAGCCAATCATCGGTCGCCACCTCACCCTGCCAACGCCACCTCAACCGCCAGCAACCCCACGTCGCCATATGGTCCACTCCCCATCTCCATCACGCCACCAACCCCCCCTGCCGACCCACCCCGCTCGACACGCACACGGTCATGCAAACCCAGCCCCACTTGGCCACCTTGGCTCGCACGCAACCCCCCCCCCCCCCGCTCCCCCACCTGCGCGCACACACACACACCCGCCGCCACCTGCCGCTTGACACGTGCGCAACCTGGCCCCACCCACGCGCGTGACCCACCGACGCGACCCGCTCCTCCATCCTCTTTCCCATCCCCGATCGATCCCCTCTTCGACCTCGCCACCAACCCCCGCATCCGCCGATCCCCGCCGCCGCCTGGCCTCCGGCCGCGCTCCCTCTGCTCCGCTGTCGGGCTTCCCCGCCCTCCTCTCGCCTCTCTCCTTGTGCGGAGGTCCTCACCGCCTTCTCCCCCGCCTCTGCTCCTCCCGGCCGCCGGTAGACCCCACCACCGACAGCCCCACTCCCCACCTGCGCCTCCCCTACGCGAGACCCGCCCGCCTGCCCCCCCCCCCCCCCCCCCCCCCCCCCGCGTACAGCGACCGCGTCGTCCCCGCCTCGCCCGATCCGCCGCCGGCCCAGCACCGCTCGCTCCCCACCGGCCGCACCTCTCCTGGTCTTCCTCCTCTCTCCCATTGGCTCGATCTCCGCCGCCAACTAACCTTCTCCGCCACCGCCTGGCCGATGTTGCGCCGGCCCCGCGTCCCCCTCGCCACCGACCCGGCCCTCTATGTCGCCGCCAATCACCGTCGGCCTCGCCGGCCTCCGCGCCGCCGTCGCCCGCCCTCTTCCCAGAGCTCCGCCCCGCCTCCGACCGTCCTCCGCCTCGAGCTCCGGCCTCCCCGCCGCCAGGACCGCCCTCTGCTCCCCTCGCGGGCGCGGCCCCATCTCCCCGAGCCTCTGCCCGGCCGCAGAGCCCGCCTCCGCCTCGTCCAGCGCGCTCGCCGTCCCGGGCCACGTTCCCCTCCTCCCCATCGAGGACCTCCGCCCGCGTCTCCCTGGACCTCGACGTCACCGCCGCCATCTGGTCCACCGCGCCGCGTTCCCCTACTGTTGTAGGTGGGAGCCGCTCTGCGAGTGTCCTTTGAGCCCAAGACGGTGGCTCCCGTTGTCTTTTGTTTGTTTTGTGGTTTTCTTTCGGCCACCATCGAGTCTGCCGCATGCAAGCACCCATGTGTGGATGCCTCTGTCCAGATCTTCACCAAGGCCAAGTGGGCTCATCCGCAAGACAGAAACCAGTTGACGCAAGATCTTCGACGCCTTCGTGCGAAGCCAAAACCGAGGGGCCATCTTGTACCCGGTGTCGTCTATTCAAGTTCGCCATCGGCAATGAAGTCGGTACCCGAAGCATCGTCAACATCGACCTCTACGCCAAAACCCGAATGCGATGGTGACGCATTCCAAGATCTTCATCGTGGACACCAAGTTCTCCTTCTTGGCTTCGAAGCCCCGACCCCGAAGACCGAACCCCGTGGATACATGATCTTCTTCATGGACGCCGCGACCCCGACCGAAAGATGCCCAGAACACCAAGACCTGCTTCCGAACGCTTTGACCGAGGCCGAACCAAGATCTCCCCGGATGCGACAAGTTCTTCCTCCCAGCTGCGATGCCTGAGAGCACGGAACGTCAAGCCCTTCGTTCCAGAACGCCAAGCTCTCCTACCAATGTCCGAGACTGTTTCCGTCGATCCCTGTCGAACCCCGAACCCTAGAACCAAGATCTTCTGAACCCAGATGTGTGAACCTTTTCCCGCCCCCCTATTTTATAAATGCTATATATAAAACTGTTGCATATAAATTGGTCATGCATGCATACCTGTTTATGGTTTGGGGGCATTATGCCGAATCTTCTCATAATTAAATATGGAGTCCATCTGCAGGATACCTTTGTCTTATTCTGGACTCCATTTAAATTGGTGTAGCGAACCGATGCCATGTTTCACCCTGTTAATACAACATTCAAATTGCAGGGGTTCTAAACAACATGATCCTATTAATTAATTGTCGGGACCCCGGTTCCGCTTAATAATGCCTAATTGCACCGCATCTGCATCATATCATAATATTGTCGGATCTTTTGCCGTAGTATTAAATATTGCATCCGGTGTTTCTTCTAGTGTTTGCTTCTTCGCGGACTAGGCCGATGAGTTGATGCGAGTATCGACAAGTTCTACGGTTATGAACCTTCGGCAGTGTTTCCCAGGCGAGCATCTCTCCTCCTTCTACCTATTTTGCATTTATAGTCTTTACTCCCTCCTGTTGATCTATTGCTATCCGTGTCGCGATGCTTTAGTTTCCGTACCCTAGTTATATCCGGTGCAGCCTCTATATTGCCTTGGACACCTCCTATTACCTGTGTTTGGTAGATAGCTGGCCTTGCGAGTCGTAGTCACTTGCTCAGTTGTGATCTCGTGTTGTCAAGTACCATAGTTGTTGGAAGGCTGACAGATGTTTATGGTGGAGATGCTTATCGGTGGAGATGATCATGACTTTAAATACAACTACTAAAATGCTAGATAAAATTAATGTAGAGGCATCAGTGGGCAATAGATGTTATTTGGTTCTTCCACGCTCACTTGTGTCCCGTAGGACCCCGAGTAGTTGATACCTATTCCTTGATTTTTCGCATTATCCACATCCTGGAGGTCTTATGGTCCCCCCTGAGCCAGAGCTTGATTCATTTCTATTTCTTGGGGCCACAAACTAGTTTGGGGTTTTATTACTATCCTGTACTTATGCCATGTTACTGTTTTATTTATGATTGTGCGTGGAGCACCTGTACTGTTTAGGATCGTGACACGTTTTCGCTGTATCGACAAGCCCAGTCATACTTTCGGGTTCCCGGTCGTTTACAGCCGTCCACACAAACCCTGGGTCCGTTCCGGAGCCGGCCAACTTTGTTGCGGGTAGCTTAGTGGGGTGGCCCCTTAAAATATTTCTGAATCCTGTGATCGCTTTGTCGTGAATGCCTCGTTGGGTTTTGAGTTGGTTTTTCCAAGGTTGATCGAGTGTGTGTTGCTATTTGTGCACCCCTGCAAGGTAAAACTTTCGGAAAGCCGTGTCCACGGTTATGGACGACTTGGAGCACAATATCTCGATCATAGACAAGCATAACTAAAGTAGTGCTATAAATTTGACTTAATATGTGACTAGTAATCCGTTCAAGTATAACGGAATGGATATTAAAAATGCCAACAGCTGGTGGATCTGGGTTGTTTTGTGACATGCTATATGCCTAGTAAGTATTGCAACTCCAATGGAATGTGATAAAAGTGTAAACAACTATTGGGTTTGGGATTCCTCAGGACATATATATCTGATTAGAAAATGTTCCAACTATAACGGAATGGTGGTTAAAACTGCCCACTACTTATGATATCAGGATGGCTCATGCCATATATCTGATTAGTAATTGCTGCAACTATAATGGAATGAGTAAAATTGCCAACTGTGTGAGTTCCTTGGTCCGACTTCCTCGTTTGGTCTCGAGGGGGAAATACCAGGATGGGTTTGTTTGGTGTTAGCTTCAGGTTGGATCCGAATAGGTCTTTCTTATCCCTCTCTGATAACCGCCAGTTGTATCGAGTCTCTATAGGTTGTTTAGTGCCGCTGCGCTGCCGCTTCAGCCCACCATACCTATGTAGGCGAGAGCCGCCGAATTCTAGCCTCGTCGTGTACTGGCCTCAGTACTGACGCTCCTCTTTTTCCTTTGCCCTTGTCGGCACCCCTTTTGTTTTAGCAGGTTTGAGATCGACGTCGTTAGCAGGGTTACCCTTCCGGCTTGGCCTGGGCAGGGTTATGGACGCCATTGGTTATTCTTCAGGGCTCTTAGCCCTATTTGCATCTTGTCCGTAGTCGGACGCTCTATCGTTTTCAAGGTGATTTGGATCTTTGTATATTATATCTGTATTCTTGACTCTTGGAGTCGTGTTGTATATATATATCTGTTCTGTGGGTCCCATCGAGGACTATTGTGTAATGGTATTACTTTGTTTTCCACCCACACGAAAGTGCCTGGTGGGCGTCCTTGAATCGTTTCTATGCGGGTTTGGCGGAAAGGGCTAAAACTTGCATAGGGCCGATTTGAGGGTGTTACAACGCGGAAGCTCCGGCTCTCACTGATGATCTGCTTCTCGCTAAGAGGCATATCGAGTACCTGATGAAGCATAAGGGTCTAAAAGGATCCGACTTAATTCACTGTTGGCTGGCACGTCGGATTCAGCCCCTCCAATACCATGGTGACCGACTCATGCATACGATCACCAAGAGCAAGAGGGATTCTCTCCGGATCTGCTCAAAGTCATATTCGGAAAAGGACTATGAGTCCCAGATCAAATGGTTGATGAAAGAGCAGATCGAGAGGAAGATCTCGGACAACTCTCTGGATATGTATATGGCTGACGATCCTGTGACACCAATAAGTTTTCCGAGAGTTAATCTTATACTCGAATATGTGTTCATCCATACTTTGTTATAGCTTTTCACAATACTGTGGTGATTATTATTTCAGCTTGCTGACCTCCCCGAGTCGGAGCTTGCTCCTCTTGAGGGATATACTGCTGAGATGTTTCAGGAGAAAGGAGAACTTGTACTACTGCCGGAGGCGCTTACTCGGAAGTGCGAAACTTCGACTGTTTCCATTGGCATGAAAGAAGTGTCTATTGTGAAGAGGTAACTTTCCTCACAAGGTCTTATATTTTATGTCATATTCTTTCTGAAGCGTAATGATGCTGTATTGTCACTTCTTCAGAGCTAAATAGCTGGTCAAGGGAAAGGGGAAGGGAACCTCGTCAAAGCCCCTGCGCTAGTCATAGTTAAATTTGAATTCACCCACTGCTCCACCTCTAACTACTACCCTAGCGCCTTCTACAGCACCGAAGGTTACTTCATCTCCTTGTGTTGCAGAAGATCCGGCTCAGCATTCTGAGCCAGCGAACCTTAGCTCGCAGACCGACATCACCATGAGTGATTCGGTAACTGATAAGGGTGAACCCTCAAAGGGTAAAGATCCCTTGGCAGAGGTTTTTGCGGACAACCTTCTCAGCAATCCGGGTATCGCCAAACTTGGTATTACTCAGAAAACTACAGAAGAAATCCAAAAATTGGCTCAATAATGCTTGGAGAGCCAGAACATCACTGCCGAAGGAGAGGCGCAAGAAGCCGAGGACGTAAAACTCTCCTAGCTTCTTCACCAAGTTCGTCTTCGTGACGACAAGTTGAAGGCCGATGTGGCTCCGCCACCACCAGTGATCCCTCTGACTCTCGCCGAGAAGGTTTCTTCTGAGGTGAACATGAGTCTGAGCAAGCTAACCCATGAACATTATGTAAGTCGGAATTTGATTCCCTCTTTTTACTGTATTTTATATCATATCCTCTAGCCCCAAGCATGAAGTTGGATAGGAAATCCGGATTTATGCTTTCATAGGATGCCAAAGAATTAACTAGTATAGCCCCCAAGGCTCGTGCTGATATTTAACTTAGTTAAAATATTAGCTTGAGTCTTTAGTAGACTTCTGACTCTAGGTATTATTCTGACTTATAGAAAGTTAATGCTTATAACCATGAATTGCTGAAGAATATCTGCAATAAGCGGAGAGACATCATAGCTCTCCACCTAGAAAATGCTCAATTGAAGATTTCCAAGGATGAAGCTAAAGGTAATCATTTCAGTCCTCATACTTGCTCTTTTGATTTCATTGTCGAATTCTTACTCGACTATTTTCTTATGTTTACAGAACTAGTCAAACTATCATGCAAAATGATTGAAGAGGCTGAGAATGTCAAGGCCCTAGAGGTGGAGAACGCCGACTTAAGGCGAGAGCTGAATGAGCTTAAGGTAGATCATGAGCACAGTATTAACATCGTTCTTGAATCATCCAACATGCCCACCGAATAACGTGATCGCAAGATCGCCATCCAGGATAAGAAAATATAGGATCTCATAGATGAGTTGGCCAGGGAGAAGGACATCACCCAAGCTCTCTAGGATGAACTCAAGATTCTTCGGGCGGAGAAAACCAAAGTTGACGACGTCATCTTTGGTAATTTTCCTGTCTCTGACCTTTCTTTCTTCTGACTCTAGGAGTTCGAATATATTTTTTACTTTTGGTTTATATATGCAGGCCCTCTGAATTTGCTAGATTATTCTTCTTCTGAGTCTCGCACCAGCCGGCTTAATGAAGTCGGAGATCTGCTTAACGATTTTCTGCCAGTCAATGGAGGATATTGGCGAAGCCTTAAAGATTTCCGATATGAATAGAATGTCTGCCTTTGAAGTGCGAGATAAGGCAAAAGGGATGCCCCAGCTCATCCAGAACCGGAACATGTCGTATGCGCGAACTGCAGCACAGAATGCCCTAACAAAGTTATGACCCACAATGGAAGCATGAAAATTAGGCAAGTAACTAGGGGTTATTCGACTGTTGATGAAGACATCAAGGAACAGAACATCAAGGATATGATGGATGCCTGTGTCGATTATGGGTGCCATGTAGCTGATCTGACCAGTTACGACACTCCATTCTTCACTCACGTGGAAACGCCTCCTCCTCCTCTAGAAGAAACATCTAAAGTTTCCGACGACGAGTAAACCGAGTCTGATTTCCTCGTATCGGAAAGATACCAAGGCGGAGTTGATGTCACCAATGAGCCGATAGCTCCTGCCTCTTCTCCTGCATCGTAGAGTACTAGAAAAAACAATGTGTTATTCTGAAACAATCGGATTGTAATAAGTAGTATAATATTTTGCTAGTGCTAAGTTTGTAAGAACTGATGCTTTTTACATCCTTTTAGCACTTTTGCCTTTATTTTGACGTCCCTGAAATTTCACATAAGCACTTTTGTTTTATCTGGCTTTCCGTCTCGTCCCTTTCGTGAGACGGCAAACCTTCAACACGAAATTTTTTTCGAGCAACAGAGCCCAATTGCTAAACCAGTTTAAACTCGTAAACAAAGCCGGCTTCCAGTACCAACAATTCACTACTCAGAAAATACCCGCATCTAACAATCAAATAAAGAACCAAAGCATAAACTAGAAAATTTTAGATTTATACCCGAAGGTAGCATTTTTAGAATCGGAAATCTAACCAGAACAAACATGAGCATAAAGTACTTTCAAGCATTCTGAGATTTTCGATTGTGACATGATCATTCGGAAATAAGATGGTAATATAAAACTTCTCAAAAAATATTGAGGCAACCAATACTTTATTTCTCATTGAACATGTACACATATATGATTACAAAGAAAGAAAATTTAAGAATAAAAGGGACGTAGCTGAGCAATATTCCATGGTCTGTCTAATTCTTCCGGGTCTATAATTCCTCCAGCTCTCTTTCTCTTCTTAGTAGAAAGACTTTCTTTGTCTGGCCACATATCAGTTAGGTAGCAAGAACAATTGTGCAATACTCGACTAACTAAAAAAGGCCCTTTCCAAACTGGGGAAAGTTTGTGCTTTATTTTATGCACAAGCCGGAGAACCAAATCGGCCTTACTGAAAGATCGGTTTCTGACTCTCTGGCTATGATACTTGCGTAACTTCTGTTGATAGGTTGTTGATCTCTGCTCAGCAATGACACGAACTTCTTCGATTAAATCAGATCATCTTGTCAAGAAATTTCAGCATCCTCTTCGGTATACATAGCAACTCGGGGAGAAGAATGAATCAAATCACTAGGAAGAACTTATTCTACGCCATAGACCAAGAAGAAAGGTGTGTATTTGGTTGACCTATTCGGAGTTGTTCTCAATCTCCATATCATAGACGACAATTCGTCTACCCAAGCCCCCGCAGCACGATGAAGTGGTATTTCGAGTCTCGGTTTGAGGCCTTGAAGGATTAAACCATTTGCTATTTCGACTTGTCCGTTAGCTTGTGGATGTGCGACTAATGCAATTTCAAGCCGGATTTTTTGATCGTTGCAGAATTCAGCAAGTTCTCCCATAGAAAAACTGCTCCCATTGTCCGTGATAATACTATGTGGATAACCATATCAGATTATAACATCCTGGACAAATCTTCTGGCTGTTGCTCCATCACAACTTGTGACGGTTTTAGCCTCAATCCATTTTGTGAACTTATCCACCATCACTAAGAGGTGAGTAAATCCACTTGGAGCCCGTTTAAACGGTCCTACCATGTCAAGCCCCCAGACCGTGAAGGGCCAAGTTATCGGAATTGTTCGTAGATGATCAACTGGAACATGAGCTTGTTTGGCATATTTTTGGCAGCCTTTGCACGTCTTGACCAACCATTCGGCATCTGCCTTCGCTGTAAGCCAGAAAAATCTGTGTCTAAAAGCTTTTGCCACTAAAGATTTCGCTGCAGCAAGATGGTCGCATTCGCCTTCGTGAATTTCCACTCCTTCGTCCGGAGATACGTAGTGTTGAAAAACCCCAGATACACTATGCTTATAGAGATCACCATTTATTATTGTATTGGTTTTTGCTCGTTGGACGATCTGCCACCTCAGAACCTCGTCTTCAGGTAATTTTCCGTCTACCAAGAAATCGAGGTAGGGTTTTGTCCATCTGGGAATCACAGCCAGAACTGTTATTAAAAGTGAGTTGGATTTGGTCGGATATTCCTCATCCACTCCTAGGATAGAGGGAACTCTGAGGTGCTCCAGAAAAGCACCATTCAGGACCTTTTTCCGTGCAGAGCCTATTCGAGATAATGCATCTGCTTCCTCATTTTCTGTCCGAGGGATGTGTTGAACCTCAAACCCTTCGAACGATTTAGATAATTCATCCACGATATCCCTATATGCTTCCATGTGCTTGTTTGCATTACACCGATCCGACACTTGCTGAGCAACAAGATCTGAATCTCCATAACACATAAGTCGTCGGATGCCAATATCCTTAGCAATCGGGATTCCATGCAACGATGCTTCATATTCGGCAAGATTGTTTGTTGCCGTGAAGTGGACCTGCAACACATAGAAAAGCTTATCTCCTTGGGGTGATTTGAGCACCACGCCAGCCCCCGAGCCCCCGAGCGCTTTAGACCCGTCAAAATGCAAGGTCTAGTATTCTGAATCTGGTAGGGTCATATTCTCTGTTGTCTCTATCCAATCAGTGACAAAGTCAGCGAGGATTTGGGATTTGATTATCATACGAGGTTTATACTCAATGTCAAAATTTGAAAGCTCTATTCCCCATTTTGTGGCATGTCCTATAGCGTAACTATTGTTAATTATGTCTCTCATGGGGCTATGCTCACCACGGTAATTTGGTGCTCCTGAAAGTAATGTGGTAGCTTCCTAGATGCGAAAAACACACCATAGGCCAGCTTTTGATAGTGCGGATACCGCTGCTTCGATTCAGTTAGGACTTCACTAAGGTAGTAAGTCGGACGCTGCACTAGGTGTTCCTGTTTTTCCTCTTGCCTTTCCACCACCATGACGATGCTAACGGCTCTATTTGTCATAGCTAGATAGAGAAACATCGGTTCTTGAGGTTCCGTCGTTGTAAGGATAGGAGCGGACGAGAGTACTACTTTCAGGTCTTGTAGTGCAACTTCATCTTCATCAGTCCAGACGAATTTTTTGGTCTTTTTCAAGAGCTTGTAGAGTAGTGCGGCTTTTTCACCAAGCCGGCTTGCAAACCGACTGACTGCAGCAATGCAACCAGTTAGCCTTTGTACGTCCTTCAGGCGAGTCAGCCTGGAAATGTTGAGTATAGCCTTAATCTTGTCCCGGTTTACCTCTATGCCTCTTTGAGACACGATGAAAACTAACAATTTTCCGGCTGGTATTCCAAAGAAGCATTTCTTCGGGTTAAGCATTATGTTGTAATTGCGCAAATTGGCAAATGTTTCCACCAAGTCGGAAACTAGAGTTTCTTTATTTTTGGACATCACCGCTATGTCATCCACATATGCATGTACATTGCGTCCGATTTGATCATGGAGGCAATGCTGCATAATGCGATGGTACATAGCTCCTGCATTTTTTAGCCCAAAAGGCATCGTAACGAAACAGAAGGTTTCGAAGGGGGTTATGAATGAAGTTTTGACTTTGTCTGATTCCTTCATCCGGATTTGGTGATAACCGGAATATGCGTCGAGAAAACATAGGAGTTCCGAGCCTATCGTAGAGTCGATAACTTGATCAATTCTTGGTAGAGCGAGTAGATCTTTGGGACAAGCCTTGTTAAAGGCGGTATAATCAACACACATCCTTAATTAAGTGGTGTCATTTTTATGGACCATTACAAGATTCGCCAACCACTCAGTGTGGATGACCACTTCTATGAGTTCGGCTAATTCGAGTTGGGCTAGTTTCGTAGCTATTGCCTTTCGCTTTTCATCGCCAAAACATTGTAAAAACTACGGGTTCAGCGTTTGGTTGTACATTTAGAGAGTGCTCGGCAAGTTCCCTAGGGACTCCGGTCATGTCAGATGGCTGCCATGCGAAGATATCTTGATTGGATTGGAGGAACTTGACGAGCGCGATTTCCTATGTGCTATCTAAACCTACACCTATCCGAGTCACCTTGGAGGGGTCATCATCCTTCAACGGCGTCATCTTCATCTCATCCGATGCCTTGAACTCCGGAGTCGGCTTTGTCACCTCCTTCTTCATCACGGGCATCTCGGACGGGTCGATGGTCTTCTTGATCTCCTGGTACACATGGGCGTGCAGTACGGCTTTAGCAAAGGTGATATTTCCATCCTTGCATTCTCGTTCTTTCTTTAGGTCTCCCCTGATGGTGATCACGCCCTTGGGACCTGAAATTTTCATCATTTTGTAAATGTAACATGGAAAAGCCATAAAATCCTGGTAAGCTGGCCGTCCGAGATAGCATGGTATGCACTCTTGAACGGGACCACTTCGAAATAAAGTGCTTCCGTTCGGTAGTTCTTTGGAGTTCCGAAAGTGACGTCCCAAGTGATCTCTCCCAAAGAATTTGCTTGTCTTCCAGGGACAACTCCATGAAAGATCACAAAGCTGTGATTCAGTTGTGTTTCGGAGATCCTCATCCTATGTAGTGTTTCGATGTAGAGAATGTTGATGCTGCTTCCCCTGTCCATGAGGGTCCTGGAGAAACCATAGCCATCAATAAGTGGATTGATGACTAGAGCGTACTTTCCTCGCCTATGTAACTTAGGCAGATGATTAGCACGGTCAAATCTGATTGTCACTTCCGACCAGTCCAAGAACTGAGGGACAGTCGGAACAATTGCGTTGAGCTCATGCAAAACTGCTTTCTTGACCTTAGCTGGTTGAGACCCAAGGAAAGTGACATATGTGTCCTTCTTTGTTGGGAAGGTCTTCTTTCCATCCGACTTGGGATTTGAAGGCTCCGCTTCCTCCATGTCAGAATCTTCCTTGGTCTGCTTTTCTTTCTTGGAATTTTTCTCTTCTTTTCTTCGCTTGGCCATGTAGCCAACAGATTCGTATTTCTTGATGTCGTCATTGAAACGACACTCGGCGTTTGTGTGGGACGAGCCCCCGTTAGCATCTAAGTGATGCACACACAGATTGTTGGCAATATCGGCCCAAGAGTAGGTTTTGCCAGGTTGCTGGTCTCCTCTACCTTGGACTCTGGATGTCCCACAACCGCGTCCATGGCCGCCTCCGCGCCCTCCTTGTCCTCCAGACCCGAAATTAGCGTTGACAACTATTGTTTCCATGGTGGGTTTTTTCTTCTGAGGTATTTTTGCACTTCTGAGTTTGTTGCTTTGGCTATTTTGCCGACTATGGTACAACTAGGACGTTCAGTAGTCCTTCTGCGTCATCATTGGCATCCGCATACTTGCTTGTAGTCTCTATCATCTCTCCTAGATTGGTGACCTTGTCGCACTTCAAGCGGTGCCGTAGTAACCAATTGGGAGTCCTGTAATGAAAGCTTCAATCACAGTTTGATTATTTACCCCTTCACAAGAGTTCTTGGTGTCGACCCATTGTCCGAGATAATCTTGCCAAGTTTTTCAGGATTTTTGGGTGCAAAGCTGTAAGTCTCCTATGGTACAGGGCCTCTGATATGTGCCTTCAAAATTCCAAAAGAACGCGCTCTACATGTCATACCAGTTGTGGATGGTGTTTTCCGAAAGTTCATTGAGCCAGGATCGTGCTGTCTTCCTCGGCATAAGCGGGAGATACCGGGTCGCGACCAAGCTATTTTCTCCTTTGGCAATGCAGCAAGCCTGGAGAAAATCCTGAAGCCAAGTGTCTGGCTAGGCCACACCATTATAGGGTTGGATGTGTCTTGAGATAGCAAATCCTCTCGAGAAGTTTGTTTGTCGAATGCGCGGTCCGAAGCATTTTGGACCCACATAGATGTTATCTGACTCGGAACGTCGCGCCTCTATGTTAGAATTGATCCGACGCCTCGCGTCACTTGGTGATAAAGAATGCAGTTTTGGTTGTTTGCTATGGCTGCGGTGCCTTGGAGCCGGACTACTTCTTCCGCCACCACCTCCTCCGCCACGATGCCCTCTATGATTCCCTCGAGAGCCGCTATGATGGAAGCTTGGTGGATAGGGTGGTGCAGGTGGATTGTTTCCGGCCGAACACCGGCCTCTGTCTAGAGCGTCATTATTCCGGTTCTAGGAAGGGTCTTGATTACGACGAGCCCCCTGCCGGCTTCATTTGGTACAGTGTCCGTCGTTCCTTTATCCGTTGTTTCCACCGTTGTGATAAGGTTTAGCCGGACGGCTTGTATGCCTAGGAGGTGGAATCCTTTGTCGGTCCTCCTCCTGACGTTGCTCTTCTTCATCCTCCCTGCGATTGTTCGACTATCGGTGGGAGGCTGCCTCGGAACCAGTACTGCAACTATGTCTCGCTCTGCGGCCGGAGCAATATCACTCTAGTCACGGGCGGCTCTGTGCCGTTTTCTGGAAGATCTGGTCCTTGAGTAATTGTATTCCCGATGGTCGGGACGGTGATGTTGTTCCGGGTCCCGTCGGGGTCTTATGTCATGCCAAGCCAGATCCGTGCGACATTGGTCAGATCTAGAGACCAGTTTTCTGCTCCCGTATTTCGCAGACTTCTGGTTCTCCAGACCTTTGGTAAGTAGCTTTATGCCCAACCGGATTTGATCTAGGTTTGGATTGTTCGCCAGGATATCTCGGAGCTGTAATGTGAAGATGGCTCTCCTCCACCACAGCCTCCTCCTAGGCTTCTCCCATGGCGACCTCCACTAGTCAAATATGGATTGTCTTCTCCGGTGGGATTTTTCACAGGGGCTCGCGCTCGCGGCTCAGGTGCGTCGCCGATTCAACTCCACGGTCCATTTCTCTCCCTCATCAGGTACCAACGAATTCTTTTTGGTGGCCTCTTTCTCCTATGCCTCCTTCCATCTATCGGATTGTTCGGCTGGAATTGCTCTTCAATGTTGTTTGGGCGGTGATAAAGATGGATTCAATATTTACCAGTTGAGTGACCAGCGTTTTCGATTTTCCGTTGCTTCTAACAAAGTGGGTCACTTCATCTATGGTCTGCGTGATCGAATCTGGCCGGATTTCCAATGTCACTTTACTCTGTTTTGTGGTGTGCCTCCTACCACTGCTCCGTGCTATCAATCCAAGGTTCCTCACGAGGTTTCTTTGGGTGGCTGTCCATCACGTTTTATCTTCAGGCCTAAGTTGGATTTTCTAAAAAATAGTGCTCACCATGATCGCTCTTCGGCTAGTACTTTGGCAAAGTTTGATTTATCTTCTTTTGGAGGTGCTCACACGGATCATGCAGTTCAGTCTTTTCTCTGTCAGTTTCATCTGAGATGGACACAGATTCTCCGGTTCATCCTAATCAGTATAATGGTGCTTCCCCTGATCTTGATCATACTAAGAGTACACAGGTTTCTTCTCCGATCAACATGGATTCTACAATCAAGTTTGGCTCTTCTTCCCTCTTGCCGCTGTTAGATTCACAGGCGCTAGAAGCTTCCTCTGTTATTTCAAAAAATTTGTCTCTGTCGATTGGAGAGGTTTCATGCACGATTTTGGAAGGTGACACTGATTACGGCAACAATTTGTCTGGCCTTTTCTCGCGCACATTTATTGGGCAAGATTTCCGGGCTCCAGATTATTGGAATTTTCGCTTCAATCATGATTCGTCTTTAACGCGACTGAATCTGGAACATGTGCTCGACCTCAGGTATGCAGGATATTCGGATTTTGAAATACAGAAAACAGTTGGGCTATGGGGTTTGCCTTCGTCCAAAATTATCTGCGAATTATTGGGCAGTTGCTCGTCTTGCACATCCTTTTCTCACCCTTCATCAGAGTGCCCAACTAAACATCGAGCCCGAACTGAGAAAGTAATAAAACCTCACCAGCGTGTTCCGATACAAGAGATTATCTGTGGTAAATGCTTAGGTTCTGGACATTCCCGTGCTGATTGCCGCTCCAAAATAAGATGCCGTATTTGCCCTCAACTTGGCCATATCGGCCGTTCCTGTGTTGCTCGGTGCAAGGACTGCAAGGAAAGAGATCACTTACAATCCCGTTGTCAGCGGAAGAAAATCTGGAAGGTCAAAACTGGTCCACGACAAACAAAATATGTTTAATGTTCTGCCAGTACATGGGTCAGGACCCTTCGCCCTCTCTGCTCCCGCGAGCGGAGGGGCGAACCCTAGCCCCTCTCGCAGCCGCCCCTCTCACCCTTCCCCTCCGCCTCGCCGCCGCCGGAGGGCGCCGCCGGGCGAAGTCCTGGGGGCGTCGGCGGCGGCGGGGCCTCCTCCTCCCTCCCGTTCCGGTGGTGGCGGCGCGGGCGGCTGCTGGCGGCGGGGGCGCGGCGCTGTCCGGGGGCGTGGCGGCGCGGCTGCAGTGCAGCGGTGTGGCGCCTCGGCGAGCATGGCGGACGGGCGGCGGCGTCGTCCCCTGCGGCGGCGGTGGCCTGTGGCGCGAGGCGGTCCCCCCTGGGCCGGGGAGCTCGGGCTGGGCCGGCGCGGGGCGTGCAGCATCGCCGGCCGGCGGTGGCTGGCGGATTCCGGCGAGCTCCTGGTGGGAGGTCCCTGCAGCCGGCGTGCTGCCTCAATCGGGCCGGAGCAGGGCTCCTGGCCCCGCTGAGCCCTCATCCCCCACCCCAGATCCAAAGGCGCCGGTGGGCCTCCGGTCGTCGATCTGGAAAAGGAGTTTCCTTCGGAGTCTCTCCGGTCTTCGGAGTCCTCGCGGCGGTGTTCCCGATGTCTTCCTCGTCTCTCTGGTGGGCCCGGCTTGGTTTCCGGGGCGGCGGCCCCGGTCGGCAGGGAGCCTTGTGGTTGGCGGGCGTGCCAGGGGCTCTGGTGCTGGTCGGTTCCCATGGTCATAGGGACGACATGGTGCCGGCGAGCCGCACACTGTGGTTTATGCTCCGGGTGAAAACCTATGATCCGTGGTTCGGGCGGTAGCGGCGCCTTGGCGTCGTGATCTTCTTGGAGATGCTGTCTTGGAGTCCTAGTAGTCGGGGAGTCTGCCAAGGGGAAACCTTTGCCCCTCTGGGCCACGGCGGCGATGTCCGCGGATGCCGTTCCCTTCTTGAAGGCGCTGTGTGGCTTATCTCCATACCTCTGCTTCCTCCGGGTGAAAACCCAAGACCCGCAGATCGGGCGGTGGCGGCACTCCGGTGTCGTGTTCTTCTTGAAGACACCGTCTAGGAGCTCACGGCTTGCGGCTCTCCGACGACCCGATGGCGGAGGTGACTCTTCGTTTGGCGATCTTCGGCAAAGCTTCCCCCTTTCCCTTCCCTGGTGGTGCTTCCTTTGTGCTGCTTCTCGGTCTGTGGGCTTCGTGGGTCGGTTCCCGGGGGTGGTCGGCTTCCGGTGGCGTTTCTGCGACGGAGGGGTTCTGCCGACGGCGTGCGTGTTCGTTTGCTTGCCCTTGGGGGAGCTCCGGCCCGGCACTGTTGCTGTCCAGCTCTGCTCCGAGTCTTCGTAGTCTTAGTAACGGCCGAACCTGTTGCTCGCGCTTCCGGTGGTAGCGTCTTCGGTAGTATGCGTGGGTGTGTGGTTTGGGTTGTAAGCTGGGTTCAGCACTCTGTATCCTTTCGCCGTTGTTGGCTTTGTTAATTCAAAGCTGGGCACAAGAGTGCCTGTTTTCTAAAAAAAAAAAAGGGCCGTCCATGTTGGATGGTGATATGGTTTCTGTATCTGTTGTTCAGCTTCAGTATTCTGAGGTTCTGGCCCCGGAGGTACAGTTCACTCAGGCAGGTGCATCTCAAGTCAATGATTTGGTGTGTCTTGGAGATTTGGAGTTTCTGGCTACCAACTTTTAGGCATTGATGAAGTTATTTTTTGTTAAAATCTACTCCACTCAGCGTAGCTTACCTGTGCCTCCTACTAGTTTGAATGACGAAATTGCGGTGCAGGACACTGATATTCCCCCTTCTGATAGTTTCTCGGCAGTTGCTTCTTCTCTGCTGCAAGCTATGAGTGCTATGTTTGGCAATATGCTGTTTTGGGGCAGGATCGTATCGGTTCCATGCTTGATCACGCTATTATGATTGCAGTCAACAAAATTATCCATCCTGTGAAGAGAACCTGGAATGAGGCTTTTAGCAAACTTCTGCTTAATGAATCTGGAAAACTGATATGTGTTGAAGATTCGTTTATTTTGGCCACATCTGCTCCTCTTACGCTGGAGGATGGACCTGGCTCTTCTGCTTCCTCTTGGGAGGTCGAGTTGGCCCAGCTGGGCTCCATGGAGGACCAGATGTCTCAGCTATCTATTGGAACTAGAGGACCACTTTCTTTGGCGCGAAACCTGTCAGTTCAACCTAAATCTGTGAAAGCTCAAATTCCTGCTGTTCAACTAGAACCTGCAGTTCAAATTGCGCCTGAAGTCCTGGGGTTTCTGTCTGATACGAGGCCAGCTGTACCAGCTTCTATTCTTCCTTTTCAGCTTACTGAACCTAGTGTGGTGCACGACCCAGCTGTCACTTCCTTTGCACCAGTGTATGAGATGTCAGAACCTGTTTTACTCAAGATGGTTACTTCTGTATCTTCTGAAATTCTTTAGGCAGCGAACCAATGCCTGCACCAGGGCCCAAGTGAACAAATGACTTTGATGACTACCATAGCTACTCATGTTGCTCCCATAGCCTCAAATGTGGAGGCTGTTACAGTTGCTCAGGATGTTTCTGATGTTGTGCCTGCCGTGCCAACGAGAGCCCGTGGTCGTCCTCGCAAGGTTGATACTCCGCGGACTGAGAACCAAGTTAGACGTTGTACTCGTCAGAACAATGACGGATATCTCTATGAGTTGCCGAACCACTCCACTCACTGTCGTGTTTCCTCTGTTCCAAGAGCTGCAACTCCGGCGATCCTGCAAATCACTGAAATGCAACGTATTGGCATTGAGGAATGCCTCGTTGAACCCGAGGAGCTCTCTGAAGAGCGCCTGATGCATGGACGTGATGCCTAGAACTTCGCGTGTTAATCGTACCTGGTGTATTTTGAATTGGAACATTCGTGGTGTTAACTCTTCTGAGAAATGGCCCCTGGTTTACAACAAAATTGAAGAATCTATGGCCTCTATTGTTTGCCTTCAGGAAACAAAAAAAGAGGATTTCAATATGAACTTTATAAAAGGTTTTGCACCTAGAAGATTTGATCAGTATGCTTTTGTTCCTTGGGAAGGAGCCTCCGGTGAGCTCTTAGTTCTTTGGTCTAGTAACCTTTTCAAGGGCCAAATTCTTCTACAAGAGAGCTTTGGACTGGTAATTCACTTCCAGTCCACTTTATCATCGGATCAATTTGCCTTGGTTAACATTTATGGCCCCTGTGATGGTATTGCTCGTGAAAATTTTGTAGCTTGGCTTTTCCACCTAGACATACCTGATGATTCACTTTGGCTCTTTCTCGGCGATTTTAATTTTTATCACTTCTCGGACAGCCGTAACAGACCAGGTGCAAACACGACTGATATGGTTAACAAACTCGCTGTTGATGGTCAACTAACTCCTCCCCTCCCAATCCCTGGAACTGATTTCCCAATAGTGCAGTATGTCGATGATACTCTTCTAATTCTTCAAGCTTGCCCTGTGCAACTTTTGGTTCTTAAAGAACTCCTTCAGGTCTTCTCGGCAGCTACTAGACTTAGAGTCAACTATTCAAAATCTTCTCTACTGCCGATAAATATTGATGAGCAGCGTCTATCCTTCTGGCCACCACTTTTGGATGTGCTACTGGACCACTGCTTTTCACCTACTTGGGCCTTCCATTAGGCACGACCAGGCCAACAGTACAAGATCTCACTCCTATTGTTGACCAAATTGAACGATGTTTAAATGCTAGCGCACGGTTTCTTGATTATGGTGGCAGATTGCAGTTGGTGAACTCGGTCCTTTCTTCCCTGCCAAACCATTATTTATCCTCACTAAAAATCCATAAATCAATAGTGAAGATTCCTGATCGCTATCGCCGGCACTGTCTTTGGGCAAAAAAGAGGATTCTTCATCAGCCAATTCTTTAGCTGCATGGTCGCTTGTATGCAGACCTAAAAGCCGAGGAGGACTTGGCATCATCAATTTTGAACTCCAAAACAACGCGCTTCTCCTCAAGAAGCTGCACAAATTCTTTTGTAAAGAAGAATTGCCTTGGGTGAAACTTGTGTGGTCGTTGTACACACCTAGAACTGCCCCTCACGCTCAATCACGTCGTGGTTCATTTTCGTGGCGGGACGTGTTTAGTCTAATTGACACTTATATGAGCATTAGTTTCTGTAATATTGGAGATGGCGAGACGGTCCTCTTTTGGGAGGATTTTTGGTTCAAGGATGAGCTGATGTGTGATAAATTTCCCAGAATGTTTTCCTATGCTCTAAACCAAGATCTCTCGGTGGCCCAGATGTCACGCTCTCCAAACATTTTTGAGAGATTAGGTTTACCGCTATCTATGCAGGCTTTTGACGAGCTCAATGAGATTCAGGATATCATGCAGAGGATTGATACCCAACAGACGGTTGTGGACACTAGATGTTTTCCTTGGGGCAGCTCTAACTACACCTCGGCAAAATTTTATAACTTCCTATTTGCAGCTGTACCAACTAACCAATCCCTTCAAGCAATCTGGAAATCTAAGTGTCTCCCTAAGCTACGAGTATTTGCCTGGTTACTCATGATAGACAAATTGAATACAAAAGATCTGATGCTAAGGAAAAACTGGCATATTGATGATGGTCATGCTTGTGTGCTTTGTACGAATCATGATGTTGAGACCCGAGAACACCTCTTCTTCATGTGTCCTTTTGCTAAGAGTTGCTGGGACATGATTGCTGTCCAATGGGACTGTTCACTCCAAATCTCCCCCCGTTTTATTGCTGCTAAGAAATCGTTTGATAGGCCTTGTTTCATGGAGATTGTTATTTGTGCAGCCTGGAATATATGGAAAGAAAGGAATGAACAAATTTTCAATCAAAAGGTGCACTCCTTGGCTCGTTGGAGGGTTGGGTTTCAGAGTGACTTGTATCTTCATCAGTACAGAGTGAAGGCTTCCTTGGTACATCCTCTCTTGGATTGGATCTCCTCTTGTTTCTCCCAATGAGTTTGCTCTTGTGTCCTTCTCTTCACTTCTACCCCCGTGATGTAACTTTCATAGCTTCTCCACCTATATTTATTTTGTGAATATATAATAGAAAATTTTACCGTAGGGGTTTTTCCCTACGGCACCTTGGCTCAAACAAAATATCTCGAGCTGTAGCAATGTTTTCCACTGGTGCTCCATATACCAGATCTCCCTAACTGTCAAGCTAAAGTTCTCCCTTGACGCCGTCATCTCCCTCAAAGAGGGTCTTGTGGACTTCCGGTTTTTTGTTAGCCCGCACGAGGCCGTTCCGGGTCTTTTGGTGCTGCAGGGAGTTGAACTGTCCTGTAGCCACAATATACATTTTTGCCTTGAGAAGATTGGTAGCTTCATCCAGGAGCACTTGGCGACGCGCTTCTAGGGATTGGGCCCTGTCTTCCAGCTCTGCAGGTGTCAGTTCTGCAGCAGTAGGGATTGGCGTAGTTAGCGCGTCTTTGATGAGTTTACGGGCACCAGGGGTAACCACCTGTCCATCCACCGGAGTATCTTTCGGCTCGTCTGGGATTACGGCTCCATCCGAGTCTTCCTCGTATTCATCGGCGATCACCTCCTCAGCCGGAGGGTCCTTTGCCGGAGTCTTCTTCTTCTTGTTTGCCTTCTTGGCAGTGCCAGTAGCAAAGACGACGTTGGGTCCGTTTCCTGGAGTCAAGCTCTGGTCAGTACTTTCGGACATCTGGACGTCGGGATTGTCTCCGAGATCCATATCATCTTGCGCTTTGGGAGAGTTTTCTCCGGATCCTTCGTCCATGGCTTCTCCTTCTTCCACAACTTTGGAGTTGAACTCCTCTTCATATTCCTCGAAGAACTTTCGGAAATTCGCCGACATCATCGAATCATCCGAAGATGCCTAATGGTCTCTAGCATCGAGTCTTTGTTGTCTTCAGCATCAGCAGAGCCGGATCCGAATCCAATGTATCTGACAAAGTGCGATGCGTGCGTCCTGTGGTAGTTGCGGCTTTTCTCGTGGGCTTCCTCGAAATGCCTAATGGTCTCAAGAATCTCATCCACGCTGGCGTCATGCAGCATCATACGCCTCAACGTGTTCCTCAAGAACAGTTGCACCGTTGTGGCGTGGGCAGAGCTGGAACCAGAGTTGTTGTTGCTTTGTTCCTCCTGGGTTTCGACCTCGCTGGGAAGATCGATTTGGGATTCGATCTCGCTAGGGAGATTCACTCTAGATTCGACGCTCATAGTAAGATCTACTTCAAGCTCAGCTTTCTCCACTATCTCTGTGTTAGGTGCGGGCTGGGTGGGATTAGGGTTTTTGAGGATCCGGAACTCTACCGCCCCCGTGAATAAGTGGACCCGGAAGCTTCTTCTGTCTCTATCATCACTGCTGGGGTGGGTGGGGCAGGTTCAGCGAAACCAATGTAAACATCAATCTCATCGAAGGACATGACTGTGTAGGAAGTCACGGCCTCCCTAGCCGGAATCTAGGTCTCGTCAAGAACGATGAGAGGGACATCGCTGGCATAGAGGGCGCGACCGACGGCGATTGTCTCGCCGATTCTGATTCTTGCAGATTCCGCTCGGAACACAGATCCGAAGCTCAATTGCCCCACAAGGGGCGCCAACTGTCATTGGATTGTGGACATGTACGCCATGAGGGGGTCCTCGAGGCGTGTGGAAGAGAGGGGTGTGAGTTGTACGGTGTTCTGGGATGGTGAGCGCACAAGTTTACCCAGGTTCGAATCCGCCGACGATGGACGGATCCTACTCATGCTAGCAATCCAGTAATATAGTAGAGCCGGAATATGAGTTATAAGGATTTTGCCTGTGCGAGTTGAGATTGTAGACTATTGTGAGGGTGCCCTAAAGGCTGGTCCCTAGGATGACTTATATAGATATCTGACCTAGGGTTTATAGGAGAGACCTATCTGGCTATGACTAAGAGTCGCTTATAGAGTACATCTTAAACTACAAGTAACACTACATGCCTATGTCGGTAAGTCTTCCGGGCCTTCCCATAGCCGGACTGGACTCCGTCTCTTCTCTCTGACTAGGCCGCCCATGAAGCAAAGCTCTAACCCGAAATATGCCACCCTGGTCAGGGAGGCACAGTGAGTATACCCGGAAAGTATATCCCCAATAATAACCATTAGGCTCCTGCTAGTTGCCATATTACAATAAGGATCATTGCATACATCAAATACAATCACAATCATATCATGGCCATATAACATCACATGCCCTTGCAAAAACAAGTTAGACGCCTCTAATTTTCATTGCATATTTTACATGGCTTGGGGCTTTCGAATAAGAACCGATCTTACCGACAAACAAGAACCATAACCTGATACAAGTGTTGTCAGATGCTAATTGTAAATTGGATCTTAACTATGGTGGGAGAGACATACACCCACAAAGACACTTGTGCAATGCAAGTTGCACGTCAAGCGTGGAGCAAGTCTCATGTGCGACAACATGTAAGGTTAGCCCGAGTCGCTTCATCCCACTATCCCGCAAGATGCAAAGTACACGCGAACCAACGACAAAAAAATCATCAATGCCCACAAAATCATTGTGTTCTATTCATGCAATAGATCTACGCATAGACACGACTCTGATACCACTTTAGGGTTCGTTGCATGGAAAACAAAAAATTTCTACCGCAAGAACGAATAAAACCAAGATCCAATATATGGAAAAGCCAAGATCTAATCTATGAGATAAGTGCAACGAGAGAGATCTGTACTAACCCTTGTAGATCCAAAACCTTGAGTGAGATCGGATCTCGTGGTTGATGTAGACGATCACTTGCCGATATCAATATCGAGTAGCCGATCCTTTCGGCGCCGTGTTCCGGTAGCGCTTCCGCACTAGGTCACACGTACAGAGTCGATGTAGACCTTCCTCTCCCTGTTCTAGCGGGCAGCATAGGTAGTAGATCTCCACAGAATCCTAGCAGCACGACGACGTGGTGGTGGTGGATAAGAAATCATGCAGGGCATCGCCTAAGCCGAAGCAGGAGGAAGGTGGAGGAGACTGGCGGCTAGGGTTTTGGGTGGAAGGGGCAAGGAGGAGGGGTGGCGCCTCCCTTCCTTATATAGAGGGGGGCGGCCTAGGGTTTCTCACTTGTCCCCACTCCCTAGGGCCGGTGCACATGGGGGGAGGGGGAAGTTTACTTCCCCCCAAGTCTTGCCCCTTTCTTGGTTTTCAAGTAATCTCCTTAGAACCTTCCAAAACCTTCTAGAAGCTTCATACAAATACTCCAAAACTTTTCCGAAACCCAGATAGTGATCTCCATTATATGAATCTTATTCTCCGGACAATTTCGGATCTCCTCGTGATATCCTAGATCCAATCCGAGACTCTGAACAACATTCGGTCTCCAACTCGTATTCCATATCTACTTAAACAACATTGAACCTTACGTGTGTCACCCTACGATTCGCGAACTATGCAGACATGACCGAGACACTTCTTCGATCAATAACCAACAGCGGGACCTGGAGATCCATAATGGCTCCCACATATTAAACGATGACTTCATGATCGAAAGAACCATTAACATACGACATCGATTCCCTTTGTCACACGATACTCTACTTATGTGAGGTTCGATCATCGGTATCTCCATACCTAGTTCTACCTCGTTACTGATAAGTACTCTTTACTCATTCCATGGCATGACATCCCTTGTGCTAGTCACATGCTTGCAAGCTAATTGGATGACATTCCACTGAGAGGGCCCAGAGCATATCTATCTATCATATGGATGGAAACATCCCATTATTGACCCATGCTCTTCAACACATACTTTCAGAATACCCAATGCCACCTTTATAACCACCCAGTTACGAAGTGGCGTTTGATGTCATCAAAGCATTCATCCAGTGATGGTGATTAACATAATCTCATGGTCGAAGGATTAGGTTACTATGTATTTGAAAGCTTGTAGAAAAACGAACTTAATGACTCGATCTTATGCTATGTTTACTATGGGTGTATGCCCATCACATCATTCTCCCAATGATATGATCTGTTTATTAATAACATCCAATGTCTATGATCAAGAAACCATGATCATCTATTAATCAACAAGCTAGTTCAACAAGGTGCTTACCAGGGACTCTTTTATGTTTACAAAACACACAAGTATTAGTGTTTCCTAGTAATACAGTTATAGCATGGGATGTAAACATTTATCATAAACACAAAGATATAATAATAAACACTTTATTATTGCTTCTTGGGCATATCTCCAACATAAGTGTCTTCATTCTTATCATTTGAAGTTGTTTTGGTGCTAATGCTACGCTTTCTTCTACAACATGTCTTGAAAGTGTCTATTTGCCTTGGCAAACATATTGCATCATTAGGCCGGCAGCATGCCTGGCTAGATAACCGGACTCGCTAGCTTGACGGTGAGCCTTTTATGTTTATCGTAGAAATCTGGCTAAGCTTGACTTTTCTACATCATTCTTGTAGCTGAGAACAACGATATCCTCCGTCATGTTACTACCCTCGAGAAGGGACTTAACGCTGCGGACAAGAAAATCGATGAGGCATTCGTAACCCTCGCGCACTCTGAATAGGAGTCAAAGAGGCGCGAAGTTGACCTCGCGGCCGCGGCAGCTGACCGGGAGAAGTTGTTCGCATAACGAATTCATTCCATCGCTAAAGCGCTTTCAGGTATGCCGTATTGCACTTTTGTGCCATGAAGAAATTCCTTTTACTCTCGGCATCTGATGACTTTAATCGTGGGTTTTCTACAGGCGCTTCTGGGGTGAGTTTCGACCCCCAAGATCTTGCTCGCGATGATGTGTTGGTCAGCGTCATGGCTGCAGTTGAAGATCACAGCGTCAGCGTCCAGGACTCACTTAGAAAGTCCAAGGGTGCACTTGGGCATCTTCGAGAGGAGATGGTTCCCAAGGCCACACTTATTGAAGACCTGGATGGCCTGATTGACTCTTTCGTTGGCGGTGTCCCTGCGGATTTCAAGAATTCCCAGAAAGGACTCGGTGCCTCCCTAGGTCTAGTGATGGCGCAGGCCCACGGTGTCAACCTGTACGCCAACAAGGTCTCTTCGATGATGCCGGTGACCGCAGATGGACAACTGGTAGTTTTCGGTCCTTTTGCCAACCGTTGTTAAAAATATGGGCCTCGACTCGTAGAGACACTCGCGAGGTCAGGGCGTTAGGGGCTGTAGCTGAGAAGGCCATGACGTCGGAGGCTACCACTGAGTTGATGAAGCCCCCGAGTGCCAATGCGTAATCATGCTGGTACTTGCAGGACTTTTCCTAGATTATGTCTGTGGAGAGTGTCCCTTATCAAAACTTGTTAAGTTTGATACTTGAATATTCTATGTTTTGTTCCTTTCGAATGATGTCTCTTATCCTTCTGTTCTTCTGCCTGGTTAGGATCCTTTGAGTGATTCACATGATATGCCCTCTACTGAGCCTGGTTCATCCTTCCCTAGCGAACCTATGGCGTAACCACATTCGAAGGTGGAGGAACTATCACTGCTGTCTCGACTACGCGACCGTGTGAAGCATTTAGAGCGAGAGATACGTGTGAAGCATTCGTGGTATTGCCGATGTATAGAAGTCGAAAGCTAAGAAAGCCATCAACCGTGAGAAGTATCTCCTTGGCAAGGTGGACCAGCTTAATGAGCAATTGCAATGTGAGTTTCTCTGAATCCTCTTCTATGTCTGCACCACTTATAATGGCGACTCACTGATAGTCGTAAACATATCTATAATTTTTGATGTTCCATGCTTGTTTTATATCTACTTTCTTATGTTTTGTTCACACTTTGAGGTATTTTTATACACTTTCTGGAACTAACCTATTAACAAGATTCCATAGTGCCAGTTGCCTGTTTTCTGCTGTTTTTGGTTTCAAAAAATGTAGTAAGGAAATATTCTCGGAATTGGACCGGACAAAAGCCTAAGTCAATATTTTACCAGAAGGAACATGGAGTCCAGAGGGGAGACAAAATGGAGCACCAGGGTGGCCACACCTGGTGGCGGCGTGGCCAGCCCTAGGGCGCGCCACCAGGGGGTGTGGGCCCCCTGGTACCACACCGACCTTGCCCCTTCACCTATAAAATCCTCCCGGGACAAAACCCTAGGACCCGATCAAAATTCCACGAAAGTGTCTGTAGCCACCGCCATCTCCATCCCAAGATTGGGAGGGATCTGGAGCTCTTCCTGGCACCCTGGAGGGGAGACATCACCCTAGAGGCCTTCTTCATCACCATGCCTGCCTCCGGTGTGATGCGTGAGTAGTTCATCCTTGGACTATGGGTCCATGTAGTAGCTAGATGGTTGGTTCTCCTCCTTTGTGCTATCATGTTTAGATCTTGTGAGCTCCATTCATGATCAAGATCATCTATTTGTAATCTTACATGTTGTGTTTGCGGGGATCCAATGGATATTGAGATGCTATTTCAGATTGATTATTGATTCTATCATGTCTATGTTATTTGTGATCTTGCATGCTCTCCGTTGTTTGTAACTATCTTGGCCAAGTAGATGCTTGCAACTCCAAGAGGGAGTATTTATGCTCGATAGTGGGTTCATGCCTCTACTAATCTGGGGAAGTGACAGAAATCTCTAAGGTTGTAGATGTGCTATTGCTACTAGGGAGAAAACAACAATCCTTTGTCCATGGGACAATCGTATTGTTTACTTTATACACTTTGCTTAACGCAATTATCTGTTGCTTGCAACTTAATACTAGAAGGGGTTCAGACGATAACCTGAAGGTGGATTATTAGTCATAGATGCAGTTGGATTATGGTCTATGTATAATGTTGTAATGCCCAATCAAATCTCATAGGAGTCAAGATGTCTAGTATATGCATTGTATGCTTTCTCGAATCTGTCAATTGCCCCACTGTAATTTGTTCACCCAACATGCTATTTATATTAAGGAGAGTCACCTCTAGTGAACTATGGACCCCAGTCCATTCTTTTAGCATTGATATACCATCTACTGTTTACTGTTTACTATTTACTTTCTGCAAGCAATTACTATCTTCCACACTATATGTTTAATCCTTTGTTTTCAGCAAAACCAGTGAGATTGACAACCTCATTGTATGTTGGGGCAAAGTTCTTTGGTTGTGTTGTGCAGGATTCCAAGTTGCTGGCAACACCTTGGAGTTGTTTCCTTGCTCCTACTGGTTCGATAACCTTGTTTTCATAACTGAGGGAAAACTTGCTACTGTGCTCATCATACCTTCCTCTTGGGGTTCCCAACGAGCTCTACCTTTTGAGCCATCAAGCACCTTTTCTGGTGCCGTTGCCGACGAGTTAAGGACAACTTCACAAGGAGAGTCCCTCACAACCAATCTCTTTACTTTTTTTTGTTTTTCTTACTTTATTTTGCTTTGTTTGCTTGTTTCTTTTTATCAAAAACACAAAAAAATAGTTTTACTAGTTTGCTTCTTTTATCAAAAACACAACTTTTTTAGTTCTTTCTGTAGTTGTCACCTCGTTCTTAGCTCGCCATGTTAATCCCTAAGTTTACCCTAAAAGACCTTTCAATAGGTAGTGGCTCTATAACCGGGAAACATAATATTGAAGAATTCTTTAATCATGTTAGCCAGCATGAGGATATTGAGGATAGATCCTTAGCAGAACTTGCTCCAAATTATGAAATTGCTGCAACTTCTTTAGTTCACACGTTGGAGGCTAGGTTTGTTAACCTTAACCGAATGATGCAAGTAATGTTTCTTAAACTTAAAGATACTGAGGGTACTGAAAAGAAAGATTTCATCCTAGATAAATTTGCTTAAAAAATTCTATGATGTTGTTAAGGAAGCTAGAAAGGTCTTTGATCGTTTTAATATGCTAGTCTCATGTGTAGATGTTACTGGTACACTAGAAAAAAAATGGACAAAACCAAACCCAATGGAGAGGAAATTAAAATACCAATACCTTTTAAACTTGTAGGAATGCATGAAGCCTTAGAAAAGAATTTTGATTGGATTATTCCTGAAAACCCGTTTGATGAAAATAGTGAACCCAAGAGTATTGAGAGAGGATCCTCTAGAACTTATTTGGATGAGATACCTTGCCTTGTTGAAGATATTTCTGGTATTGATCTTAATGCTTCTTCATTCGAAAATACTTGAATCTTGCTTCCTATGCCTAGCTCAAAGTTGTTAACGAAAAGCACTATTGGGAGATAACCCAAATTTCTATTCAGTAAGTTTTTCTTTTGTTGAGTCTTGGAAGTTATTACCTCAGTAATAACCTCTCCTTATCCTTTTTGTGTGGTTTTTGTGCCAATAATAACCTCTAATGAGAGAGAAGTAAGACTTGGGAAAGTTGCTGTCCCGAAACAGATTTTTGTGCTTCACTGTAAAACATCGTGAAAACTCTCTGAACGTCAGATTGAGCTGTAATTTTTTTTGCTTATGACCCAGGTTTTTATCTAACTTTCGTTAGTTCAGCACTTTTCGATTTGAGCAGCATAAGGTCTTCGAAGAAATTGGTTTTTACCTGCTAGTCTGTTTTGACAGATTTCTGCCATTATTTGCATTTGTCTCTTAATCTCTTTCTTTTTGAGTTCTCTTTGATCACTTGAGCTTTTAGAAGGAATTTCTACAGTATCTTGTGTTTTAATGGAAGTTTTACTTGTGATGAAACTAAACCAAAGGACATATTATTTTAAATACACTAATGTTGCTAATGAGGAATGTGTGAAGTTTTGTATGAAGGAAATTTTCAAGTGTAGGGGAAGAATAATGTGATAAGGTGAAGTATGGACAAAAGCTCAAGATTGGGGATGCCACCCGTGTCACCCCAAGAAATATTCAAGAAGTACAAGCGTCAAAGCTTGGGGATGCCTAAGGCATCCCCTTCTTCATCCATAAAAATCTCATATTTTCTTCCAAAACACTTCATTTTTATTGTTTCATGCACAATTGTGTTGTTCTTGGAGCATCTTTGTTTTTTTCCTTTTAGTTTTCTTTTGTTTAGTTTGCTTAAATAAATTGGATGGACCCCTGCATTCATATGATATTTCAAATAAGTTGATTGGTGACTGGAAAAGAGTAGGAAAGTTCATGCTTATAAGTGGTATAAAAGAACTTTTGTTTTGACTCTAGACTTTATCAAGTCATGTTTGATATTGCTTTGACTTTATGCTTAATAATTATTGCTGTAGCATGACTTGTTCCAAACAATTGATATTGCATAATGTGGCTTGAAAGAATCATGCGTTGTTTTAGCATACAAGAGCATAATATTGTGGTATTCTCCTTCGATGCTTTATTTGGGTTGACTTGGCACATGCTTACACCATGTTAAGACTATGAACAAGTCACCTTAGACTCTATGATTATTTAGTTTTTTTGACTTGTAATATCACTTTATGCTTTAATTAATAATGTTTTGTCGCTTTGCATGATTATGGCCATTAGTGCTCTCTTAGTTGGTCGCTCCCGGTCTTTTGCTAGCCTCCACATGTACCAAGTATGAGTTCCCCTCATGCATCCACCCCCAAGAAAACCAAGTTATTCCACAGAGTCCACTATAAATTCCTATGCATGGTGTTTTACACCATTCCAAGTATATTCATGTTTTTATCTACCTTCAGAATTAAACTTGTTATGTGAAAGTTAGTGATTAAAGCTCTCACGAACTTGATGGCACATTTTACTTTCTTGCACTTAATAAACTTGAACCATTGCATCCATCTATGTTGCGTATATGCTTGCACTTTATAAGTTGAGAATTAGCAGAACCATGTACCATGGGGAACGCTTTCAACATTGCACTTATTATTCAGTTGATATCATGTTCTTTTATTTATGGATCCCGGCAGTGTGAAATAAAAGGGGAGATTGTAAGCTCATGGAGTTTATATGTGTGTTAGAGAAACGCCTGGGCAGCTAGCCTAAGCCATGTTTAATCATGGTGGAAACTTGCAGCATAACCATAGTGAGCATCCCGTGAAGCATCCTCAATAAAAACCTATGCAAATAGAAAATAAAAAGATCGCTGAGATGATCATTGTCTATTGCCTTGTCATTTTGATATGGGATAGCTCTTGTATCATGGGGCAAGGGGTACCCCATTGGCAGTTCTCCATGATACACATGTACTTACAATGACAAGAACTTAGTCGTGACTAAAGTTGAGTAGCATGAGGTTCGGTACTCGTAGGCAAGGGGCATGAGATTTTCGACTTATACTTGTCAAGCATATCCTCATATTTGTTCACTTTAACTTTAATCACCTAAAGATGCTTATGATAGGGGCAATGAGAGCTGAGAGCTAATAAGTACCATAATTTTTGGAAGCTCTTTATGAAACTTGAAATCCCTGCTTCCATCTTATGAAGGGCTTTTTTTACTTTTATGTTGAGTCTCCATTTTCTATCTTTATGCACCAATTGAGAGAGCATAGTGATCCTTCTTAGTTCAATGTGCATTGTCCCAAAACTTGTTGATTGATTCATAACTTTGATATTGCTTGTTCTTAAATTATTTGTATCTAGTCACCCTTATGAACTTTGAAGGTGTCCTATACATTTATGTTTTGCTATACCACGAGGGACAAGCTGAATACCATTCTTATTATGTTTTCTATATGTAAAACAAACAAACGCCTTTTAATGCATTGTTATTCTTGAATCTTTTGTTTGTACCTCTTCATGTGCAACATAGTTGCTATGTCTTATTGTTAGAACTCTATCTTTCATGTTCATGCTAGAGTACTTTGATCCTAGCTATCAATGTTTTACAAATACCTTGATCAAGATTATGATGGTGCATATTGATGGCTCAACACGTATCGAGCTCGTTGGGGAACCCCAAAAGGAAGGTATGATGAACACAGCAGCAAGTTTTCCCTCAGTTATGAAACCAAGGTTATCGAACCACTAGGAGCAAGGAAAAACTTTCAAGGTGTTGTTTCCAACTTGGAATCCTGCACAACACAACCACATAACTTTTCCCCCAACTTATAGTGAGGTTGTCAATCTCACCGGTTTTGCTGAAAACAAAGGATTAAACATATTGTGTGGAAGAAAGTAATAGCTTGCAGAAAGTAAACAGAAAACAGTAAACAGTTGTACATTGATTGTAAAAGAAAGGACCGGGGTCCATAGTTCACTAGTGGCGATTCTCCTTAAGATAGATGACATGTTGGGTGAACAAATTATAGCGGGGCAATTGACAAACATCGAGAAAGCATACATGCATATACTAATCATCTTGACTCCTATGATATTTGATTGGGCATTACAATATTATACATAGACCGTAATCCAACTACATCGATGACCAATAATCCACCTTCATGTTATCATCCAACACCCCTCCAGTATTAAGTTGCAAGCAACAGATAATTGCATTAAGCAAAGTGTGTAAAGTAAACAATACAATTGTTCTATGAACAAAGGATTGATGTTTTCTTCCTAGTAGCAACAACACATCTAGTACCTTAGAGATTTCTGTCATTTCCCCAGATTCCTAGAGGCATGAACCCACTATCGAGCATAAATACTCCCTCTTGGAGTTGCTAGCATCTACTTGGCCAAGATAGCTACTAACAATGGAAAGCATACAAGATCACAAATTACATAGACATGATAGAATCAATAATCAATCTGAAATAGCATCTCAATATCCATCGGATCCCCGCAAACACAACATGTAGGATTACAAGTAGATGATCTTGATCATGAACGGAGCTCACAAGATGTAAACATGGTAGCACAAAGGAGGAGAACCAACCATCTAGCTACTACATGGACCTGTAGTCCAGGGATGAACTACTCACGCATCACACTGGAGGCAGTCATGGTGATGAAGAAGGCCTCCAGGGTGATCTCCCCCCTCCGACAGGGTGCCGAGAAGAGCTTCAGATCAAGGGATGGAGATGGCAGCGGCTACAGACTCTTTCGTGGAATTTTGATCGGGTACTTAGGGTTTTCGTCCTGGAGGCAATATATAGGCGAAGGGGCAAGGTCAGTGGAGCGCCAGGGGGCCCACACCCCCTGGTGGCGCACCCCCAGGCCGCGCCACCACCAGGTGTGGCCGCCCTGGTGCGCCACTTCGTCTCCCCTCTGGACTCTGTGTTCCTTCTGGTGAAATATTGACTTGGGGTTTTGTCCGGTCCAATTCCGAGAATATTTCCTTACTATCTTTTCTGAAACCAAAAACAACAGAAAATAGGCAACTGGCACTGTGGCATCTTGTTAATAGATTAGTTCCAGAAAATGTGTAAAAATACTCCAAAGTGTGGACAAAACATAAGAAAGTAGATATAAAAAAGCATGGAACATCAAAAATTATAGATACGTTTGCAACGTATCACATGTCACCTCAAAAATTATTCTTTTATCACTTACCTACTTGAGGACGAGCAGGAGTTAAGCTTGGGGATGATTGATATGTCGTAAATGTATCTATAATTTTTGATGTTCCATGCTTGTTTTATATATACTTTCTTATGTTTTGTTCACACTTTGAGGTATTTTTATACACTTTATGGTACTAACCTATTAAGAAGATGCCAAAGTGCCAGTTGCCGGTTTTCTTCTATTTTTGGTTTCAGAAAAGCTAGTAAGGAAATATTCTCTGAATTAGACCAAACAAAAGCCTAAGTCAATATTTTACCAGAAGGAACACGGAGTCCGGAGGGGATACGAAGTGGCGCACTAGGACGGCCACACCTAGTGGTGGCGCGGCCAGCCCTAGGGCATGCCACCAGGGGGTGTCGGCCCCTGGTACTCCACCGACCTTGCCCCTTCGCCTATAAAAGCCTCCCGGGACAAAAACCCTAGGACCCGATCAAAATTCCACGAAAGAGTCTGTAGCCACCGCCATCTCCATCCCTAGATCAGGAGGGATCTGAAGCTCTTCCCGGCACCCTGCCGGAGGGGAGAGATCACCCTAGAGGCCTTCTTCATCAGCATGCCTGCCTCCAGTGTGATGCGTGAGTAGTTCATCCTTGGACTATGGGTCCATGTAGTAGCTAGATGGTTGGTTCTCCTCCTTTGTGCTATCATGTTTAGATCTTGTGAGCTCCATTCATGATCAAGATCATCTATTTGTAATCTTACATGCTGTGTTTGCGAGGATCCAATGGATATTGAGATGCTATTTCAGATTGATTATTGATTCTATTATGTCTATGTTATTTGTGATCTTGCATGCTCTCCGTTATTTGTAACTATCTTGGCCAAGTAGATGCTTGTAACTCCAAGAGGGAGTATTTATGCTCGATAGTGGGTTCATGCCTCTAGTAATTTTGGGAAGTGACAGAAATCTCTAAGGTTGTAGATGTGATGTTGCTACTAGGGAGAAAACAGCAATCCTTTGTCCATGGGACAATCATATTGTTTACTTTACACACTTTGCTTAATGCAATCATCTGTTGCTTGCAACTTAACACTGGAAGGGATTCAAATGATAACCTGAAGGTGGATTATTAGTCATAGATGCAGTTGGATTACGGTCTATGTATAATGCTGTAATGCCCAATCAAATATCATAGTAGTCAATATGTCTAGTATATGCATTGTATGCTTTCTCGAATCTGTCAATTGCCCCGCTGTAATTTATTCACCCAACATGCTATTTATCTTAAGTAGAATCACCTCTAGTGAACTATGGACCCCAATCCATTCTTTTACCATTGATATACCATCTACTATTTACTGTTTACTATTTACTTTCTGCAAGCAATTACTATCTTCCACACTATATGTTTAATCCTTTGTTTTCAGCAAAACTAGTGAGATTGACAACCTCATTGTAAGTTGGGGCAAATTTCTGTGGTTGTGTTATGTAGGATTCCAAGTTGCTGGCAACACCTTGGAGTAGTTTCCTCGCTCCTACTGTTTCGATAACCTTTGTTTCATAACTGAGGGAAAACTTTCTACTGTGCTCATCATACCTTCCTCTTGGGGTTCCCAACAAGTTCTACATTTTTAGCCATCACTCACTCCTATGCTTTTTTAATTGCTTGTTGAAGTCGTGAGTCTTCATCTCCCACAGGAAGAGAAAGATCGTATAAGCATACAAATGAATTCCCTGACCCAACAACAACTGGAAGCTAGTGGGTATTTCTATGTCGACCGGTGCTGCAAGATCGCGTGTCGTAGGTGCTGCACTAGTTGAAGAAGGTGCAGTCATGCTTGAAGCATATCTTTCAGGAAATGTTTCCCTTGGATGCGGTGCCCTCGAGCCTTCTAGCCCTGATGAGGAGGTTCCAAAGTACTGATGTGGTTCGCGAGTGTGTGCACCAACAACTAATTGCAGGTGCCAAGGCTGCGCTGGCGCTTGTGCACCTGCATCGACCCGACCTGGACTTGGGTGTCGTTGCTGCAGGACCACCAACACTTCCGGAGGGGATGGCATGGAACATGGTACCCCATTATCGAGCAGTCAATCAGCCAACCAAAGATATCATCGAGTTGTTCGACCAGCGTACTAACATTCTTATTTTACTTCAATAATTAGTTTTTGACCTACACAAAGATGTATAGGTGTTGTAAAGTTTGCATAGTTTGACTGGGTGTTTTGTTACCCATATTGTATGTAAAGCTTGCTAGCTTGCATGTTTTTCAAGTAGTTTGAATTATGCAGTGCCTTTTCGTTAGCCTGACATGTACTTATCTCAGCACCTTGCTAACCCGTCAGATGCATTGCAGCTAGGGCGGGTTTTATCAAGGGTTCGATTAATAGTATGTCAGCTACCCAGGTTACTGCGTTGCTCGTGTGATGAGGTTAATAGGGTGGCATAACCCCCGAGTGAAATAGCAATGTAAATGGAAAACAAAACACAAAGTTGGAGGCACTTAGCTTTGTTTATTTTTAGAATATCAGGAGGTATAGTGTTTGGCTAAGTAGCCTTATTGTAGAAGTAAAAACATCTAAGGGTAGAAATGGTGCATATGCGCGATGTTCAAGGGGTTGGAGTATGCAACTCCGCTCTCTACGTCTTTCAGGCAATAAGCGCCACCTGGGATTACTTTGGTAATCACATAGGGTCCCTCCCAGGGGGACTCGAGCTTGAGGTGTCCTTTCTACTTCAGTCGCAGGACGAGGTCTCCTTCGACGAAGGACCTTGGGCGCAGCCATCGGCTATGGTAGTTGCGGAGGCTCTGCTGGTAGATCGTCGATCGTTCCGCTGTGATCTCGTGTGCTTTGTCGAGGAGGTCGATAGAGTCTTCGAGTGCGACCGTTGACTCGGCCTCGCTGTACGGCACGACCCTTTGGGGCCTTATAGCGCACTTCTGCAGGTAGTACTGCCATGGCGCTATGTACCATGAAGAACAGAGTGTAGCCTGTGGCGCTGTTTGGAGTTGTGCGCAGCTCCATAGTACTGATGGTAGTTCCTCAGGCCATCACCCCGGCCGCTCGTTCGAGTGGTCTGAGGAGCCTTTTCTTGATGCCGTTGCATATGAGGCCATTGGCCTTCTCCACTTGACCGTTGGTCTAGGGATGTGCTACCGAGGCGTAGCTGATGTTGATTCCCAGGTTTTCGTAGAAATCCTGGAACTCGTTCGAGGTGAAGTTTGTCCCGTTGTCAGTGATGATGTTGTGTGGCACCCCGAACCTAAATACGATGGACTCGAAGAATTTGACGGCAGTGTCGCCTGTCTGGTTTGTCACCGACATGGCCTCGATCCACTTGGTGAACTTGTCGACTGCGACGAGGAGGAAAGTGTAACCTCCAAGTGATGACTTTTGCAGCTTGCCAACGATGTCGATTCCCAATTGCATGAAGGGCTAGGACACAAGTATTGGCCTAAGTTCTGCGCTAGGTGCGTGCGGTTTGTCCGCGAACCTTTGGTAGGGATTGCACTTTTGGATGATGTCCTTGGTATCACGCATTGTTGTTGGCCAGAAGAAACCAGCTCATAGAGCCTTGGCGATGAGGGCGTGGCTCCCGGCGTGATGGCCGCAGGTGCCTCCGTGTATCTTGAGGAGGATATCTCTCCCGTCGCAATTGGAGACACATCGTTGAAGGACTCATGTGATGCTGCGCTTGAACAACTCGCCATTGATGATGGTGAAAGCTTTTGAGTGTCACGCTATGTGTCATGCATCTCTCGGGTTGTCTGGCAGCCTTTTGCTGAGCAGATATGTGATGTACGGTTGCGTCCAGGATGGCTCGATGAGCATGACCTCCATGGGACCTTTGTGTCCAAGTCCTTGTTCTTCATCGTCGAGATTTTTGAGTTCTTCGGGTGGCACAGCCCCCGAGTCCTTTGATGTGCTAGCTGGTTGCTCTAGAGCCTTTGGCTTGATGGAGCGCTCACAGATTTTCTCCAGGAATATTCCGGGTGGTACCGGAGCATAGGTGGAGCCTATGTTGGCGAGTGTATCCACCTCCTCGTTGCTTTCGCGGCCTACGTGCTGCAGTTTGCAGCCATCAAAATCTCCTTTGAGTGCGTCGTAGAGGTTGCGATAGGCGATCGTGTTGTCGCTCAGGGTGTCGCACTGGTTCATGGTTTGGTCTACCACGAGCTTGGAGTCGCCGTAGATGAAAAGTCACATTCCGCCGCAGGCTTTGGCCATCCGCATCCCATGGAGCAGGGCCTCGTATTTAGCTTTATTGTTGGAGGCATGGAACTGCATTCACAGAACATACCTCATCTTGTCGCCCTGTGATGACGTCACTATGATACCAACACTAGCTCCTTCCCGATGTTTTGATCCATCGAAGTGCATTGTCCATAGGCAGGACATGTCTGGTGTGTCAGGGAGCTGGTTCTCCATCCAGTGAATGAGGAAGTTCGACAGAACTTGCGACTTGATCGTGTCTTGCTTCTCGTATGTAATGTCTTGTGGAGACAGTTCGATCCCCCAAAGTGCGACTTGTCTTGTGGTGTCAAGGTTGTTGAGGATGTGACCTAGTGGAGTATCGTTTAGCACAATGACGGGGTGCTCCTGGAAGTGTGGTGCAGTCACTCGGCTGTCATGACGATGTTGTATGCCAACTTCTAGTAGTGTGGGTACCGCTGTTTGGTTGGCGTGAGCACCTCGCTGAGATAGTAGACTGGGCGCTACACCCCGTGGACCTTGTTCTATTTGGCTCATTCCACCACCAACATAGTAGTGACCACCTAGTTGGTGGCGGAGATGTATACCAATATGGGATCCTTTTATCTGGGTGTCACCAGTATAGGCGAGATGGAGAGTAGACGCTTGAGGTCTTCGAATGCATCCTGCGCTTCTTTTGTCCACTCGAACTTCTCAGCTTCGCGGAGGAGCTAGTAGAATGGAGTGCCTTCTCGCCCATTCGAATCAACTGAGTGCCGTGATCCGGCCAGCTAGCTGCTGGACGCCTTTGACGTTCTTCAGCTTCTCCATGGCTAGTATGGCCTTTATATTTTTCCGGTTTGCCTTGATTCCCCTAGCAGATATGAGCTACCTGAGCAGTTGCCCATATGGTACGTCAAAGGCGCATTTTTCTGGATTCACCTTGATCTGGTAGCAGTCGAGATTGTTGAAGGTCTCGTAGAGATCGTTGAGTAGTGTGGCTTCTTCATTTGTCTTAACGACAATGTCGTCGATGTAGACTTGGATGTTCCGACCAAGCTGGCTCTTGAGGCAGGCCTACATACATCGCTAGTAGGTGGCTCCAGCGTTCTTCAGCCTGAAGGGCATTGTTGTGTAGCAGAAGACGCCGAAAGGCGTGATGAAGGCCATTTTCTCCTGGTCCTCTTCCTTCATTCAAATCTGGTGATAGCTTGAGTAGGCGTCGAGGAAGCAGAGGCTCTCATACCCTGTGGTGGAATCAATTATTGGTTGATCCATAGTAATGGGAAGTGATCCTTCGAGCAATACTTATTCAGGGAAGTTAAGTCCACGCACATCCACAAGATATCCGTGTCCTTTTTAGGAACAAGCACAGGGTTTGCTACCCACATGCTCTCCTTGATCTTTTGTATGAATTTAGCGTCGAGGAGTCTGTTGACTTCCATACCGACCACTTTTGCCCTTGGTTCTGACAGTCGATGTATCGTCTGCTTCACTGGTCTTGCTTTAGGATTCACGTAGAGTGAGTGCTCGGCGAATTCCCTGGGAACCCCTAGCATGTCCATTGGACACCAAGCAAAGATTTCCCACTGCCCACGGAGGAATTCGACGAGCGCGAGTTCCTATGCAGAACTCAAGTTGTTGGCGATGAGAGCCGTCTTGGTCGGGTCCGTCGGATGGACCTGGACCGCCTTGGTGTGGACCGAAGAGTCGAAGGACTGATCAGGTGAGTTTGGTTTACTCGGAGGAGGTGGACTGTTGTCTGTCGAATCCTTCAGCCTCGCCAGCTCCTCCTGCATGCCGAAAGACTGGGAAATTTAGTTGAACTCCCTGTCACAGCTATCTGAGCTCTCAAAGCTTCGGTTGACGGTAATAATTCCGTTAGGGCCCAACATCTTCATCTGCAAGTAGGCGTAGTGTGGCACCGCCATGAACCTCGCGAACGTGACACGTCCGAGGATGCAATAGTACTGCGAGGGCCCGTCGACCACTTCGAATTCAAGGCGCTTTCACCGGAAGTTTACCGGTGTGCTGAAGATGATGTCCAAGTTGATTTTTACTAGGGGGTATGCACCTTTCCCTAGGACGATGCCGTGGAACATTGTGTCGGAGGTTTCTAGGCACGACAGGAAGATCCGCATGGCACGCAAGGTGCTGGCAAATATGAGGTTGATGTTGCTGCCACCATCCATGAAGACGCGACTCATCTCGAAGCCTCCGATTGGCGCCTCAAGCACCAGGGGAGAATGGCCTAGGCGAGGTACCTAGCGCGGATGATCACGCTTGTGAAAGGTGATGCAGTACTCGCACCCGCTGAGGTACTCAGTGGTTGAGGGTGGAGAGTTGACCACCAAATTGATTTGGTGAGTGATGGACTTTTGCACTCTATTGGAGGGGAGTCCTTTTTGGATCATGCCCATATTCCCCATTAGTCATGGGTACTGCTCACCTCTGTTGTTCTGGGCTGGTGCAGCCGCAGGTGGTTGCCCAGGTGGTGGTGGTGCTCCATGAGCCACAACACCCGGGGTAGCTCTGTAGCCCTGAATTATCGCGTCGTGATTCATCTGGGCAAGGCCTTCGTGGAGTGTGAGGAACTCGTGGCAATCCTCTAGGAGGTGGCTGGACTTCTTCTTGTCGTCGTGTTTGTCGATATAGAAGTGGAAGTTGCAAGGTCCAGACAGTTTGTCCTGGATCGACGTTCCAGGAGCTTCATCATAGGTACGGTGTTGCCATACTTGCGAGGTCTTCCCGCTGTCAACGTATCCGCTGTTGCGGTTGCCGTTGTCGCATCTGTCGGTGTAGCCAGCCATGAGCATGTCGACTTCTTCGTGATCCTCGTAACCGCGCATCCGACATTGTCCTCGATGGCCGCGTCTGTGGCCGAGGTCATCATCGTCGTCTGAGTGGACACGGTTATTTTTCACCGAGTCCTCTCCATCAGCCCACCTATTCGTGATCTCCATCAGGTGGTCAATTGTTTTTAGCTTCGAACGACCCAACTCCTCCCTAAGCTCTTTGTGACGTACGCTGCTATTGAACGCGTCGATTGTGCGGTCCTCGGAGATGTCCTCTGCGGATTTTTTAATGATGGACCACCTCTGGATATAGGAGCGCAGTGACTTGCCGGGCTATGGATAGAAGCCCTTTAGCTCTTTGATTGACGCATGCCTTTTGTAAGTTCCCTTAAAGTTTCGCATCAAGCTGTAGACCAGCTCCTCCCAGCTTCGGATCGACCCGTGGGGGAGGTTGTTGAACCATGCGCGGGAAGCGCCTTGCAGCTACAGATGGAGGCATTGCATGGCTGTGCTCTTGGTTCCGCCGTGCAACCTGGCGGAGGAGATGTGATCCTCCAGTCAAATCTTCGGGTATTGGAGGCCTTCGAATTTTGGGTTTTCTGTTGGAAGTTTGAACCCTTTTGGCATTCCCTTTTGCCGCATGGCTCTGCTGAAGAAGCTGGCGCCACAGAGCTCTGTTCCTTCAATCTCCAAGTCCATCGAGCGAGCGCGCCTTGCGCGCATCTTGTCGACCTTGTGCTGCGTGATGTCATCACTCGCGTCGTAGTCGTAGTCATGTCGACATGAGCGACATCACTGGAGGAGGAGGGCGAGTAGTACTTGGCTAGATCCTTGCTTTTCTTCGGCTCCAGCGTTGGATCCTTAGTGAGCGCAGCTTCGACCAGTCCTAGGCCAGTGATCATAGTTCGGTGCATGGTGGATCGTGGATCCCCAGTTGGTGGCTGGTTGTTGAGCAAATACATGGTGGTTGCCGTCACCGCTGCTTGCGGTGTTTTCGGGAGCACGTTGCCTCGTGTATCCACTGTCATGAACAAGAAGTCGAGGGCTCAAGTGTCCTTGTCTCGCTCCTTGTCGTTGAGTTGGGCCAGTCGAGAGCGCCTTTTGGCAGTTGCATAGTCGTTGCCCTTGGAGGAAGATCCTCCGATGGAAGAGAGCTGAGCTCGTCGAAGGCTCGACTCATCCACCGCCCTTCTGAACTCATCGAGCTGGGTGATCACCTGTTGCTGGTGCTTGTATTCCTGCATGAGAAGCCAGTGGTAACCCATTAGCATTTGTTGCGATGAGTTTTGTGGTAGGGGGTTGCCCCGTAGGGCCTCTCTGTAGCGAGCCCACTCGGCGTTGTTGAGCTCAATCAGCTGCCGCTCGCGTTCACCCGCAAGGTTAGGCGGCTACCGATCTTCTTGGATGGGGCCAACGACAGGGGCCGGTTTGTTGGCATGTTGTTGGTGGGTGCACCGTTGGTGGGGGCTCCATTAGTGGGGGCACCGTTTGCGATTGGGATGCCACCATTGGTGTCGGTGTGTAATTGAGTGCCGCTACCGCCCATGTTGATGACAACACACATGTAGCGGCTGGGGAAGCTATTGCTCCCACAGCTCTCAGATCCAGAGCTATGGGCTTCATCTTCTGTTGCCAGATCACCTAGATCGGACTCGCAACTGCTTTTGCCATCCGTATTCTGGACTGATGCCGAGGCGTTGAGTTCGCTCAGGGTACCGATTGGCGGTGGGAACCACGACACATGAGCAATCACGGGAATCTTTGGCTGGTCAGGGAGGCGAAGTGTGCCAAGCCGACCAACTTGGAAGCGTAGGCTTCCGATCGCCATGCCGACCCCATCGCCCACGGACTCGAAATCTGGGTGAGTCACCGACATGTGGACAGTGAAGTCGAAGGCGCCGAAGAGGAGGCGGGTCTCTGCTGCAGCCGCGTCGTAGATCACGGTTGATGGCACCGAGGAAGCGACTACATCAGTACTCCCATTTCCCACAGACGGCGCCAATTGACGAGGGGTTAAACCATCAATGCCCATTGTTAATGGACTTAGGTTCGAGGAAGTAGGGAGCATTGGATGCATCGATCGGCTAGCAAACAAGCACATAGGTGACACGAGGTTTTACCCAGGTTCAGGCCTCGTAGAGGACCCTACTCATGCTTGTCTGCTCTTGATTATGAGGAAGTCGAGGGTTACAATGACACGTAGATGCAATCTGGCGAGGTGTATGCGGGGGTGTATGAGTTGGTCCTCCTCACCGGCCCCTCCTGGACTTTATATAGAGAGGCCATGTCTCGGGGTAGCAGATCGAGTCGGTTACAAGTTAGGGTTTTCCCTTCAAGTTTCTATCTACACTTTGCCGTGTCCTCCAAGAAGTCGAATCCCAGCAGGCCACCCGAATTTCTGTTGGGCTTTGATTGCACTATGGACTCCTTCTTGGGCTGAACCATATAGGCTAATCTTAGATACCTGTAAGGTATGCCCACGTCAGTGATGTCTACGCACTTCTATTATTGTAGACAGTTGTTGGGCCTCCAAGTGTAGAGGTTTGTAGAACATCAGCAAGTTTTCCCTTAAGTGGATCACCCAAGGTTTATCGAACTCTGGGAGGAAGTGGTCAAAGGTATTCCCTCTCAAGCAATCCTGCAATCAAGATACAAGAAGTCTCTTGTGTCCCCAACACACCCAATACACTTGTCAGGTGTATAGGTGTACTAGTTCGGCGAAGAGATAGTAAAATACAAGTGGTATGGATATAAGACAACGGTGCTAGAAAATAGCTTGATGGCATGGAAGAGACTAAAGGAAAACTGAAATAAAGATAGAAGCAAGCAAACATGTAACAGATCTAATTGCAAACGGTGTTTCAATGTTTAGAAACAAGGCCTAGGGATCATACTTTTGCTAGTGAACACTCTCATATAAATATATTCTCTTTATGATACTACTCTTAACTACTCTCTGGTTGGACACTCTAATCATTGGTAGGGATATAACAACACTCCTCAAAAGTCCGCTTTCCGCATCTAGATAACCCCACACTATCACCTTGAGCACTAGATGGTTCCAACAAACACCACAATTTCATTAATACATCCGAATCCAAATATAACTCATAACAAGTATTTGTAATCTCTAGCCTAAGTGCCACCATGGTGTGCACACTATCAACTGCACACACATGGGGAGAGCAGAGATCTATTAAAGCACTTGAGTAGCAAGGTAGATCTACTTGATTACAAAGCTCATTATCACAATATGATCATGCATAGAGAGAGAGATGAACACATAGCTACCAGTAGAACCCTTAGCCTCGAGGAAGAACTACTCCCTCATCATCATGGGAATCAGCAACGACGATGGAGATGGTGGTGGAGATCGATGGAGATGGCTCCGGGGGCAATTCCCCGTCCTGGCAGGGTGCCGGAACAGAGACTTTCTATCCCCCAAATCTCCCCTTCGGTGGCGGCGGCGCTGCAGAACTTTTCGTGGATTTCTGATTGACGACTTAGGGTTTTTGCATCGGGAGGATTTTATAGGCGAAGGGGCAAGGTCGGTGGCCGGCCAGGGGGCCCACACAATGCCCTGGCGCGACCAAGGGGGACCCGTGCCCAGGGGTGGTTTTGCCACCCTGTGGCCCCTCTCTGTCTCGTCTTCTGGCTCTGTGAGTCTTCCGGTAAAATATCGACTTTGGCTTTTGTCCGGTCCAATTCCGAGAATATTGATTTTCTGACTTTCCTGGAACCAAAAATAGCAAAAAACAGGCAATGGGCACTGTGGCATCTTGTTAATAGGTTAGACCAAGAAAGTGTATGAAAAATACTCCAAAGTGTGGACAAAACATAAGAAAGTAGATAAAATCAAGCATGGAACATCAAAAATTATGGATACGTTAGCAACGTATCAACATCCCCAGGCTTAACTCCTGCTCGTCCTCGAGTAGGTAAGTGATAAAAAGAAAGAATAATTTTTTAGGTGACATGCACCATCATAAACTTGATCAAAGTATTTATAAAACATTCAAAGCTAGGATCATAGTACTTCAATCATAACATGAAAGACAAAGTTCTAGCAATAAGACAAAGAAACTATGTTGCAACATGAAAAGGCACAAACAAAAGATTAATGAATAACAATGCTTTGCAAGACGTTTTTTTGTTTGTTTCACATAAAGAAAACATAGCATAGTGGCATTTATCTTGTGCCTCATAGAGTAGCAAACATAAATGCAAAGGACACCTTCAAAGTTCATAAGAGTGACTAGATACAAATAGTTTAAAACAAGCAGTATCAAAGCTATGCATCAATCAACAAGTCTTGGGACAATGCACATAGAACTAAGAATGGCCACTATGCTCTCAAAGTAGGTGCATAAAGATAGAAGGTGGAGACTCAACATGAAAGTAAAAGAAAGGCCTTCATAGAAGGAGCTAGAGATTCAAGTTTCATAAAGAGCTTCCAAAAATTATGGTACTTATTAGCTTTCAGCTCTCATTGCCCTATCATAGGCATCTTCAAGTGATTAAGGTTAAAGTGACACAACTAAGAGGATATGCTTGACAAGTTATAAGTTGAAATCTCATGCCCCTTCCTTACGAAGACCGAACCTCATGCTACTCAACTTTAGTCACAAGTAAGCTCTTGTCATTGTAAGTACATATGTATCATAGAGAACCGCCAACGGGGTACCCCTTGCACATGATACAAGTGCTATCCCATAATCAAAATGACAAGACAAGCAGACAATGAGCATCTCAGCGATCTTTTTATTTGCTATTTGCATAGGTTTTTACTGAGGATGCTTCATAGAGTGCTCATTATGGTTATGCTGCAAGTTTCCACCATGATTAGGCATGGCTTAGGCTAACGGCCCAGGCGTTTCTCTAACACAAATACAAACTCCATGATCTTACAAGTTCCCCTTTTATTTCACACCTCCGGGATCCATAAGCAAAAGAACATGATATCAACGGGGTACAAAGTACAAGTGCAATGTTGAAAGCGTTCCCCATGATACATGGTTCTGCTAACTTCAACTTATAAAGTGCAAGCATATACGCAACAAAGATGGACGCAATGGTTCAAGTTTATTAAATGCAAGAAAGTAAAGTGTGCCATCAAGTTCGTGAGAGCTTTAATCACTAGTTTTCTCATAACAAGTTTAATTCGGAAGGTAGATAAAACATGAATATACCTGGAATAGCATATGCTAATAGGTAGGTATCGTGGACTCTTTGGAATAACTTGGTTTTAGGAGTTGGATGCTTGAGTGGAACTCACACTTGGTTATGGAGGCTAGCAAAAGACTGGGAGCGACCAACTAAGAGAGCAATAATGGCCATAAAGTGATATTACAAGTCGAAAACTAAAGGATCATAGAGGCTATGGTGACTTGGTATAGTCATAACATGGTGTGAGCATGCGCCAAGTCACCCCAAATAAAGCATCAAAGGAGAATACCACAATACTATGATTTAATATGCTAAAACAACGCATGATTCTTGCAAGGCATATTAAGCAATCTCAATTGTTTATAACATGTCATGCTACAACAAAAATCACTTAGCATAAAGCCAAATCAATATCAAGCATGGCATGATAAAGCCTGTCATAGTCAAAAACAAGCTCCTTTTATACCACTTAAGCATGAACTTTCCTACTCTTTTGCAACACCAATCAAATTATTTGAAATAACTCAGAAAGATAATAATCAATAAATATCAGTGAGCTTGTCTCACAAATCTAGAAAGAAGAACTAAAAAGTTCTAAGCTGAAAGCACAAGAAAACTAAGGCTAAACACAGTGCTAGCAAAAGAGAACACTCATAGAACAATAAGAATGAAAACTAGAGTGTTCTAGGCAATAAATAACGAGGTGTGTCTCTGTCCAAAGGAAGTGTGTTGGGATCCAACCAACTTATTTAAGCAAACCAAACAAAATAAAACTTAAAACAAAGCGAAGACGCTCCAAGAACAACACAATTGTGCATGAAACAATAAAACTGAAGTGTTTGGAAGAAACCTGAGATTTTTATTGATAAAGAAGGGGATGCCTTGGGCATCCCCAAGCTTTGACGCTTGTACCTCTTGGATATTTCTTGGGGTGACACGCGTGGCATCCCCAAGCTTGAGCTTTTTTCCATTCTTCATCTCATTACATCATTCTCTCCATACACCTGAAATTTTTTCCTTCATACAAAACTTCACACAATCTTTATTAGCAACATTTGTGCACTCAAGATAATAAGTCTTTGGGTTCAGTTTAAAAACCAATAAAACTTCCATTAAAACACAAGCTACTGTATCACTTCCCCCAAAAAGCTCAATTCCCCAAAAGAACTAATAAAGGAACCAACAAGAAGCAAATGCAAATAATGGCAGAAATCTATCAAAATAGACCAGCAGGTAAAAACCAATTTTTTCGAAGACCTTCCGTTGCTCAAATCGGAAAGTGTTGAACTAACAAAAGTTAGATAACAACCTGGGGAAGAAGCACAAATACTGACGCCTCAAAAAGACGTACAGAGATTTTACACGAATGTTTACAGCGAAGCACACAAATCTGTCTCGGGAGAGCAACTTTCCCAAGCATTACTTCTCTCTCATTAGAGGTTACTCTTGGCACAAAAATCAAATAAAAAGGATAAGGAGAGGTTATTACAGAATTAATAACTTCCAAGACTCAAGAAAACTATTGGGTTATCTCCCAAGAAGTACTTTTCTTTAACGCCTTTAAGTTAGGCATGATAGTTTGAGAAGATGCTCATATAGGAAATATGAATTGAAGTAAAAGAGAGCATCAAGAAGCAAATTCAAATCGGTTAAAGGTATTCCCTCTCAAGCAATCCTGCAATCAAGATACAAGAAGTCTCTTATGTCCCCAACACATCGAATACAATTGTCAAGTGTATAGGTGCACTAGTTCGGCGAAGAGATAGTAAAATACAAGTGGTATGGATATAAGACAATGGTGCTAGAAAATAGCTTGATGGCGTGGAAGAGACTAAAGGAAAACTGAAATAAAGATAGCAGCAAGCAAACATGTAACAAATCTAATTGCAAACGGTGTTTCAATATTTAGAAACAAGGCCTAGGGATCATACTTTCGCTAGTGAACACTCTCATATAAATATATTCTCTTTATGATACTACTCTTAACTACTCTTCGGTTTGACACTCTAATCATTGGTAGGGCTATAATAGCACTCCTCAAAGTTCGCTTTCCGCATCTAGATAACCCCACACTATCACTTGAGCACTAGATGGTTCCAACAAACATCACAATTTCATAAAGACATCCAACTCCAAATATAACTTATAACAAGTATTTGTAATCTCTAGCCTAAGTGCCACCATGGTGTGCACACTGTCAACTTCACACACATGGGGAGAGCAGAGATCTATTAAAGCACTTGAGTACCATGGTAGATCTACTTGATTACAAAGATCATGATCACAATATGATCATGCATAGAGAGAGATATGAACACATAGCTACCGGTAGAACCCTTAGCCTCGAGGAAGAACTACTCCCTCATCATCATGGGAATCAGCAACGGCGATGGAGATGGTGGTGGAGATCGATGGAGATGGCTCCGAGGGCAATTCCCTGTCCCGGCAGGGTGTCGGAACAGAGACTTTCTGTCCCCCGAATCTCCTCTTCGGTGGCGGCGGTGCTGCGGAACTTTTCGTGGATTTCTGATTGACAACTTAGGGTTTTTGCATCGGGAGGATTTTATAGGCGAAGGGGCAAGGTCGTTGGCCGGCCAGGGGGCCCACACCATGCCCTGGCGCGGCCAGGGGGACCCGCGCCCAGGGTGGTTTGGCCACCCTGTGGCCCCTCTCCGTCTCGTCTTCTGGCTCCATGAGTCTTCCGGTAAAATATCAACTTGGCTTTTGTCCGATCCAATTCCGAGAATATGGATTTTCTGACTTTCCTGATACCGAAAATAGCAGAAAACAGGCAACTGGCACTGTGTGATCTTGTTAATAGGTTAGGCCAAGAAAGTGTATGAAAAGTACTCCAAAGTGTCGAGAAAACATAAGAAAGTAGATAAAACCAAGCATGGAACATCAAAAATTATGGATACATTAGCAACATATCAGTCAGCATTGTACCAAAATTTTCATGTATTAGGTAGCTAGTAAAGGTTGATTTCTACATGATATAAAGTACAGGAACCAAATATAAATCCTACCTATTATAATTTTATAGAGTGATAATATGTCATACTTCTATTACCCGAATCTCACGCAGAAGGCATGTGGATCTTATTATTAGGAGTATAAGATAAGAATTACCAGATGCGTTGTGCGCGCTGCTAGCTCCTCGCCACATCTGTTATGAGAGTATCCAAAGACTGTGGCCAGGAGAAAGTATTGCTTCTACAAGTACTGATATGATATTTCTCTTCTGAGTGTTAATGCCCTGGACCACCACCGACTGCCTAAAAACTAACGTGCCGCCGAGTGGTCACTTCATGTTGTTGTTCTTCTATAGGAGTACTGGGAGAAATGCTTGGTCAAAGAAAAAACACCGTAAATGAGGTCCTCTTATTTATTCATTGTAACCGAGGGAGTAACTGAGTAGTACCAGTAGTAATACTTTGTACTTCTCCTTTGAGAAAATATGTTAAACTTGTTCTTCGTGCTACTCTCCGGGGAAATTTCTTTAGTCCATTAAGCCGCGAAAGGCATGTTCCCCTCAGAAATACTTGAAGGAATTCCGGTGGATTGGCTACGTAGTCCTTGCAGGTCTACTTCGGCTTTAGGCCAGGCCCGCCAGGAACGTGCTGCTATTGGAGGCACCTCTACCGGGCACCTGGTTGCCCTCGGTAAACGTGCGTTGGCCCTGCCAGCCAACGCCGTGATTTTGGGACCCTTGAGGCTACAGATCTAGCGATGACCATGTCACGGAGGCATCGACACGGCAATCAACGGAAAGTGAACCTCTGCAACAAAGCGTCGGTGTGCCTCCACTTCGACCACGACGGAGCTACGTCTAGGGGGAGCTCTGGATGGACTTCAGCCGTGGCCAAGTTAAGTCCATGCGAGACAATGACCAATCCTTCCACCAGGAAACTGTGGCCAGCGAGCATGTGACTAGGGCATACAACTCGGGAGGGCGCCAGGTCGACCTGGCCATGGCGGACGACACGGTCTTGGGTCCCCTCGATCCTAACGATCATATGCTAGCCCTTGCTTATGATCAGGACATGCTTGAGTTCGTGCTCAAGCGCAAGGAACCTGCGGCAGATGAAGGTGCGACTGGGGAAGCGACTCGTTAGGTGGGAGGTCGACCTCTTCTGACCTTCGCCAGACGTTAACCACATACAATAGTGACTTCAGGCCAACTTCTCACAACGTTCATGCGCGGTGGAAGACGATCTTGGAGGCAGTGTGTCCACCAAAACACGTCGGTCGGAACTCAGAAGGGCAACGGGCTGCGCTACAAAAAAGATCAATTCGAGGACAACAACACGACCGAGTCTAGACTCCATTGTTTACTATTTCCCACCTTAATTTTAGATCTTTCATAGTAGAGCATTCGGAAGTATTGTTAGTGTCACACTTAATTATGTACCCCGTAGTAAATTCATTCTGATTTTCGCTACTTTTCATCGGATGATCTACGCCTCCGTTGGGTGTGGGAACCATATTCTTTGGTGTGCTCCTTGACTCACTATGACCAATCTCGTCCCTTTGTCAATGATCAGTGGGCACAAGCCGCTATATTTTGTGTACGAAGAAAGCGGTAGTAGGAAGAGTATGTCTCAGCTGCTCGGTTGAAAAGAAGTCGGACCCCATAAGTTTTCCAAGCTAAATTTTAGGAGATTTTGTGCTAATTGTATGGACTTGGATCAAATTTTCTATTTTTGATGTCCTTCATGTAACATTTACTTCTAGCGACTGTGTTAATTGAAGCATATTGCTCCTTCGGGCCTACCTTAGTTCAAAAAATGCCACCACTACAATTTTCAAAGGAAGTATACCATGCCTAGTTTTAAGATTTTTCAAGCATGCAACATAAAACTCCATGCACTTAAACGACTTTATGTCGATAAACTAAATTAGGTTAAACTTGAATACATGTGAGCGAAATAGACTATTACATCTGAAAAAATCCAAATTTCTTCTAAAGTTACCCACGCAGTCAATATATGATGGATCAAAAAGAGAGTTAAAAAATTCCATTATTGATTAGTATTTGCATACTAAATTTTTTGCTACGTATGGAAAACGTTCAAACAAAATAAAACGTAAAAGAAAAACATGACCCCTCATTAGGCTAGTCATACTTTTGCTAGTATTAATTTTCATGAAAAATGATGAACATGACTTTTCACAATTTTGGAAAAAACAAATTCACATTATAACGTACCATGTATGAACATTCTTGTTTTCAGCCCGAACGACCAATAAGGTCATGGGGACATATGTCGATACCCTAGCTACTTTATGATACAGTTCTCGCAAAGTAGATGGGTGCATTGTGGCATAGTAAACAATGTTGTCTGTTGGAGTTTCCAACAATTAGGATTTTTTTTCAGTTTCCAAGTGACGACAGGAATGTTGTGTAAAGAAAATTAGAAGAATATAGTTCGAAATGCGACGGTCCTTGTCCTCAGACATAGAAGAACATGCATGTTTTACTTGCGATTCCTAGGTTTTATGAGTATTCAAGCTTCGTAGCTAAATTCGCCGACTTAAATTACTCTATATCATTTTGTAGAAATTAGGTAAAATTAATTTGAACCACAAGTAAACCACTGATTTCTCTTCCAATCTTACAAAAATCTTTTAAAGGTACCTACCAGAAAGTCAATATATGGAGAATAACCGAGAGTTTTGAAAGATTCAATTTATTGCTAGAATTTGTATGCCGACAAAGTTGACCCTAGTTTGAAGACAAAATAATAAAATAAAGAAAAATAAAAAAACTTGTGCATGGCATCCTTTTGTGGGTATTGCATGCAATGGAAAATTATAAACATGAGTTTTTTAACATTTGAAAAACCTGCTTTAGAAAATTGGCCACTCCCTCGTCCACATTGTAGCGTTGCACACATACATCACACCGTTCTACTTTTAGCAACCATTTTTATTTCATAAAATTTAACCGATCTATTAATAATATAATCATAAGATTCAATATGAAAAGGCCCCAACGTAATAATAATTACAGGAAGATCCTTGGAACACATAACGACGACTACAAACACTAGCACGATAATTGAAGCATATCGTCATTCAGGACCTACGATACCTCAGTTTCAAAAAAATAAATAAAAAATGTCACCACCCTAACCATGCTTTCTTACAATTCTCAAGTTTTAGAATTTTTCAAGCGGACATAGAAAGGTTTTTCATTTTATTTATATTTACCTTTTTTGCTTTTGACGAGGTTGTTGCACTATAATGCTAACTATTGTATATTGTAATTGCTAGGTAGTGTATATGATGATATAATGTCGGCAATAGATGACTGCTAGGTAGTGTATATGCTGATATAATGTCGGCAATAGATAGCGATGTGTCACTTTCTTATATCTAAGAGTTGGCTATACTATTGAACTTACTCACACGCACTTGTAGATTATTAAATCAGACCTAGTTCGACAAATTGACGGAAAGTCGTTTGAGTGGTTGAAATTTGCTAGAAAATCTTGAAAAATATAATAACCTAGAAATTACCCATTAAACATGGACCACTTTATGTACTAGTAGTAAATGGCACATGTTATGCACTCTCAGCCACATTATTCGTACCTCCTTTTGAAAAAACCTTTACTTGTTTACCATGCATATATGCACCGACCTACCAAAATTTTGGACACAGTGTCATTATATCTTGATGTAGATAGAGTAGGTCTATGAACTTGGTCACATTTGGCTAGAAATCTAAGAAAGGTCATGCACAGTGCATGGTAGGCCATACCGTGAAGTGAGGGTTTCAACTATTTTTAGTGGTAGAATAAAAAACAAAGAATACCCCCACCTAATTTTCGAACAAGGTAGACAATGCTTTCTTACAGTTCCTAAGTTTAAACATTTTTCAAGCATGCAAGCTAAAACTCCGCGCACTTAAATGGCTTCATGTCGATAAAACGAAATTAGGTCAAACTTGAATATATGTGAGCACGATAGACTATTACTTTTAAAAAATTCCAAAAAAATTCTTAATGTACCCAGACAGTCAATATATCATGGACCAATAATAGTTTTGAAAAATATCATTATTGATTAGTGTTGGCATACCAACAAATTTGACCGTGTATGGAAAATGTTCAAATAAAATAAATGTAAAACAAAAACATGAGATCTCATTACGCTCGGCATACATTTGCTAGTATTAATTGCTATGAAAAATGATAAACATGACTTTTCATAACTTTGGAAAAAACAAATTCACATTATAGCCTATCATGTATGAACATTGTTGGGTTTCAACCTGAACGACCAATAAGGTCATGGCCATATATGTATATATATATATATATATATATAGAAACCCTATTTAGCACCCAGGATGCATAATAGGTATTTTGCACCCAACATAATTTTACGTTGTTAGAAGCCTAAAGAGGAACCAATTCCTATATTACTAAATAGGAAATGTAGTGAACTTTGTTTAGATAGCAGAGCGAACTTCTTTACAATTCGAGTGAACTTTCTTTTTCTCGGGAAATCATCATGTTCTAAGTGAACTTTTTTAAATTTCTATCCACGTCCAAAGTGAACTTTCAAATATAAGGAGAATTTTTTTTAACGCTTGTGAACTTTCTTTTCTGTGAACACCTTTCTGAATTGTTTTATTCTTTGTCTGAACTGAACTACCAAATAAACGAAAACCCCTGTCACGTTTGAAGTGAACTATGTTTTCCCGTAGAGTGAACTTTCTTTTTAGCGCATGTGAACTTTCTTTTTCGCGTACACCCTTCTGAAATTTTTAGCCTTTGTCTGAAATGAACTACCAAATAAACGAGAACTCCCATTGCGCTCGAAGTGAACTATGTTTTCCCGCAGAGTGAACTTTATTTTTAGCGCATGCGAACTTTTTTTCGCGTACACCGTTCTGATAACCTTTTTGGACAAGTGAGTGAACTATCTTTTTTCCAGCAACTGTGAGCTTTCTTTTTTATCCATCAGAGTGAACTTTTATTTCGATTAGAGTGAACTTTTTTTTGTTAACCTAGTGGATGATCTAACTATCAAACAAATCCATGAAAACTTTTATGTGTGAAAATAGGTGAACTGCTTTTTATGTGACGCAAATATATCCACTTTGAAATAAAAAGTTCACAACTGGGAAGAGGGCCGCCGCAAGTAGGTTCGTACATTAGGAGAAATTTAGGCAAGGGAAAAAAGGAAGTTCAGGTGGCCTCCGCTGGGTGGACCACAAATCCGATGACGGAGACCGTGGTGGTTTGAGGCGGCCTAGGAGGCGCGATGCAGGTCCATGGCGGTGGCAGGTTCTCGGGGTCGGCGAAGGCCAGGGAAGGGGCGGGCTGGCGTATGTTGGGGACCGGTCAGGTCGTTGTCGCGTGGGGACGGGTCGGGGCGGCGTCGGCCGGGGACGGGTCGGGGGGGGGGGGGGCGCGGGGCATAGGTGGGCCGGCGGCGCGCAGGACGGAGGTGGTGCGGCGACGCACGGCGATGAGGTGGGGGTTCGCTCAGTTGTGGTCGAGTTGCGGTAGTTAGGTAGTGTCTAATTAGGAGGTTCATGTATAAGCTATATAGGAATCTCTTAAGGAGTTCCTCTTTAGTCACTCTCTCTCTATATACATGTTTCAAAGATCGTCTCATTTACATGCATGAATTCCTCTGCCTGTGGGGCAGGGCTCCTTTTGTTTAATTCTTTGATCACTATTGGAGTCGGTCCTTCTTTTGATCCCACTATGTTGTACACATTTCTATAGTCGGGTCTCTTAGACTGACCGAATGTGATAAAATATTAGTGGAGTTGGTCTTTGTTTTTAGCCGACTGTGGGGTTCGAACTTGAGTAGGTTCCACAAACCTACTCCAAATAAGTCTATTATCAGCAACTATCGCTTGGAGACGGAAGGCAAAACATAATCCAACCTATGTACCAAAACCTTCTTGAGAAGATGATTCTGTAGTAGTGAGAAGATAAGAGAAGAACTTTGGTGCAACCAGCTAGGCCCAGAGGATGGATTCAAGGTAATGGAGATGATCAAGGAAAGGCGGAAGGTGTTCAGTCTGCCTGTAGGCCAAGGTGATGATCCTGATGAGGTCCATCTGGACCCCAGAGAATATAAGGATTTATCGCTACAGAAGTTGAAGCTAGAAGGAGATGAGATTCAAACCTTCCTTGATAGTTTGGACCATTGTATAAGGAGAATTAAGGTAAATACCCAATGATCCACTAAGCATATTGACCTGCTGTGTCGTTACCTTGATCAGATGGACAAGAATATAATGAAGAGATTGGAAGCCAACCTAGACATTAGTCTTCATGCAATTAGAACTCAAAAAATACTATTGAACTGTACAAGTGTCATATCGATTAGTTGGATAAGATTAGTGAACATCGCAGGATCCGTATCATGATCCTATAGGAAACAGACAAGACACTCCATGCCAAGCTCCGGGACGTGAGAGATCTGTCTTCAAAGTAGAGAAAATACCACGGTATCAAATAATCGCAAGGGATTATTTGATCCCACCTGGCTTGATTCCAAGATGGGGGATCTATAACACCTTGTAATCTATCTTTAGGTTTTAGCATTTTTAGTTTTTTGCATGCATATTAGTTTTAAAGTTCCAAAGTTTGCATAAATTGCATATTATCTCCCTTGGAGGTAGGAAATATTTATATCCAATGAATTTTAGAGCCCTTATTGTATATGAAGTTTTCTCAGTTTTTGTAATTATTGTATTAGATGTATGAATTAGGATGAGTGCTATAATACCTATACTTTGTGATGATTTTAGGGTCTTCTACACCAATAGTGTTGATAGAACATGTATGAATAAAGGAACCAACAAGAAGCAAATGCAAATAATGGCAGAAATCTGTCAAAATAGACCAGCAGGTAAAAACCAATTTTTTCGAAGACCTTCCGTTGCTCAAATCGGAAAGTGTTGAACTAACGAAAGTTAGATAACAACCTGGGGAAGAAGCACAAATACTGACGCCTCAAAAAGACGTACAGAGATTTTACACGAATGTTTACAGCGAAGCACACAAATCTGTCTCGGGACAGCAACTTTCCCAAGCATTACTTCTCTCTCATTAGAGGTTACTCTTGGCACAAAAATCAAATAAAAAGGATAAGGAGAGGTTATTACAGAATTAATAACTTCCAAGACTCAAGAAAACTATTGGGTTATCTCCCAAGAAGTACTTTTCTTTAACGCCTTTAAGTTAGGCATGATAGTTTGAGAAGATGCTCATATAGGAAATATGAATTGAAGTAAAAGAGAGCATCAAGAAGCAAATTCAAATCGGTTAAAGGTATTCCCTCTCAAGCAATCCTGCAATCAAGATACAAGAAGTCTCTTATGTCCCCAACACATCGAATACAATTGTCAAGTGTATAGGTGCACTAGTTCGGCGAAGAGATAGTAAAATACAAGTGGTATGGATATAAGACAATGGTGCTAGAAAATAGCTTGATGGCGTGGAAGAGACTAAAGGAAAACTGAAATAAAGATAGCAGCAAGCAAACATGTAACAAATCTAATTGCAAACGGTGTTTCAATATTTAGAAACAAGGCCTAGGGATCATACTTTCGCTAGTGAACACTCTCATATAAATATATTCTCTTTATGATACTACTCTTAACTACTCTTCGGTTTGACACTCTAATCATTGGTAGGGCTATAATAGCACTCCTCAAAGTTCGCTTTCCGCATCTAGATAACCCCACACTATCACTTGAGCACTAGATGGTTCCAACAAACATCACAATTTCATAAAGACATCCAACTCCAAATATAACTTATAACAAGTATTTGTAATCTCTAGCCTAAGTGCCACCATGGTGTGCACACTGTCAACTTCACACACATGGGGAGAGCAGAGATCTATTAAAGCACTTGAGTACCATGGTAGATCTACTTGATTACAAAGATCATGATCACAATATGATCATGCATAGAGAGAGATATGAACACATAGCTACCGGTAGAACCCTTAGCCTCGAGGAAGAACTACTCCCTCATCATCATGGGAATCAGCAACGGCGATGGAGATGGTGGTGGAGATCGATGGAGATGGCTCCGAGGGCAATTCCCTGTCCCGGCAGGGTGTCGGAACAGAGACTTTCTGTCCCCCGAATCTCCTCTTCGGTGGCGGCGGTGCTGCGGAACTTTTCGTGGATTTCTGATTGACAACTTAGGGTTTTTGCATCGGGAGGATTTTATAGGCGAAGGGGCAAGGTCGTTGGCCGGCCAGGGGGCCCACACCATGCCCTGGCGCGGCCAGGGGGACCCGCGCCCAGGGTGGTTTGGCCACCCTGTGGCCCCTCTCCGTCTCGTCTTCTGGCTCCATGAGTCTTCCGGTAAAATATCAACTTGGCTTTTGTCCGATCCAATTCCGAGAATATGGATTTTCTGACTTTCCTGATACCGAAAATAGCAGAAAACAGGCAACTGGCACTGTGTGATCTTGTTAATAGGTTAGGCCAAGAAAGTGTATGAAAAGTACTCCAAAGTGTCGAGAAAACATAAGAAAGTAGATAAAACCAAGCATGGAACATCAAAAATTATGGATACATTAGCAACATATCAGTCAGCATTGTACCAAAATTTTCATGTATTAGGTAGCTAGTAAAGGTTGATTTCTACATGATATAAAGTACAGGAACCAAATATAAATCCTACCTATTATAATTTTATAGAGTGATAATATGTCATACTTCTATTACCCGAATCTCACGCAGAAGGCATGTGGATCTTATTATTAGGAGTATAAGATAAGAATTACCAGATGCGTTGTGCGCGCTGCTAGCTCCTCGCCACATCTGTTATGAGAGTATCCAAAGACTGTGGCCAGGAGAAAGTATTGCTTCTACAAGTACTGATATGATATTTCTCTTCTGAGTGTTAATGCCCTGGACCACCACCGACTGCCTAAAAACTAACGTGCCGCCGAGTGGTCACTTCATGTTGTTGTTCTTCTATAGGAGTACTGGGAGAAATGCTTGGTCAAAGAAAAAACACCGTAAATGAGGTCCTCTTATTTATTCATTGTAACCGAGGGAGTAACTGAGTAGTACCAGTAGTAATACTTTGTACTTCTCCTTTGAGAAAATATGTTAAACTTGTTCTTCGTGCTACTCTCCGGGGAAATTTCTTTAGTCCATTAAGCAGCGAAAGGCATGTTCCCCTCAGAAATACTTGAAGGAATTCCGGTGGATTGGCTACGTAGTCCTTGCAGGTCTACTTCGGCTTCAGGCCAGGCCCGCCAGGAACGTGCTGCTATTGGAGGCACCTCTGCCGGGCACCTGGTTGCCCTCGGTAAACGTGCGTTGGCCCTGCCAGCCAACGCCGTGATTTTGGGACCCTTGAGGCTACAGATCTAGCGATGACCATGTCACGGAGGCATCGACACGGCAATCAACGGAAAGTGAACCTCTGCAACAAAGCGTCGGTGTGCCTCCACTTCGACCACGACAGAGCTACGTCTAGGGGGAGCTCTGGATGGACTTCAGCCGTGGCCAAGTTAAGTCCATGCGAGACAATGACCAATCCTTCCACCAGGAAACTGTGGCCAGCGAGCATGTGACTAGGGCATACAACTCGGGAGGGCGCCAGGTCGACCTGGCCATGGCGGACGACACGGTCTTGGGTCCCCTCGATCCTAACGATCATATGCTAGCCCTTGCTTATGATCAGGACATGCTTGAGTTCGTGCTCAAGCGCAAGGAACCTGCGGCAGATGAAGGTGCGACTGGGGAAGCGACTCGGTAGGTGGGAGGTCGACCTCTTCTGACCTTCGCCAGACGTTAACCACATACAATAGTGACTTCAGGCCAACTTCTCACAACGTTCATGCGCGGTGGAAGACGATCTTGGAGGCAGTGTGTCCACCAAAACACGTCGGTCGGAACTCAGAAGGGCAACGGGCTGCGCTACAAAAAAGATCAATTCGAGGACAACAACACGACCGAGTCTAGACTCCATTGTTTACTATTTCCCACCTTAATTTTAGATCTTTCATAGTAGAGCATTCGGAAGTATTGTTAGTGTCACACTTAATTATGTACCCCGTAGTAAATTCATTCTGATTTTCGCTACTTTTCATCAGATGATCTACGCCTCCGTTAGGTGTGGGAACCATATTCTTTGGTGTGCTCCTTGACTCACTATGACCAATCTCGTCCCTTTGTCAATGATCAGTGGGCACAAGCCGCTATATTTTGTGTACGAAGAAAGCGGTAGTAGGAAGAGTATGTCTCAGCTGCTCGGTTGAAAAGAAGTCGGACCCCATAAGTTTTCCAAGCTAAATTTTAGGAGATTTTGTGCTAATTGTATGGACTTGGATCAAATTTTCTATTTTTGATGTCCTTCATGTAACATTTACTTCTAGCGACTGTGTTAATTGAAGCATATTGCTCCTTCGGGCCTACCCTAGTTCAAAAAAATGCCACCACTACAATTTTCAAAGGAAGTATACCATGCCTAGTTTTAAGATTTTTCAAGCATGCAACATAAAACTCCATGCACTTAAACGACTTTATGTCGATAAACTAAATTAGGTTAAACTTGAATACATGTGAGCGAAATAGACTATTACATCTGAAAAAATCCAAATTTCTTCTAAAGTTACCCACGCAGTCAATATATGATGGATCAAAAAGAGAGTTAAAAAATTCCATTATTGATTAGTATTTGCATACTAAATTTTTTGCTACGTATGGAAAACGTTCAAACAAAATAAAACGTAAAAGAAAAACATGACCCCTCATTAGGCTAGTCATACTTTTGCTAGTATTAATTTTCATGAAAAATGATGAACATGACTTTTCACAATTTTGGAAAAAACAAATTCACATTATAACGTACCATGTATGAACATTCTTGTTTTCAGCCCGAACGACCAATAAGGTCATGGGGACATATGTCGATACCCTAGCTACTTTATGATACAGTTCTCGCAAAGTAGATGGGTGCATTGTGGCATAGTAAACAATGTTGTCTGTTGGTGTTTCCAACAATTAGGATTTTTTTTCAGTTTCCAAGTGACGACAGGAATGTTGTGTAAAGAAAATTAGAAGAATATAGTTCGAAATGCGACGGTCCTTGTCCTCAGACATAGAATAACATGCATGTTTTACTTGCGATTCCTAGGTTTTATGAGTATTCAAGCTTCGTAGCTAAATTCGCCGACTTAAATTACTCTATATCATTTTGTAGAAATTAGGTAAAATTAATTTGAACCACAAGTAAGCCACTGATTTCTCTTCCAATCTTACAAAAATCTTTTAAAGGTACCTACCAGAAAGTCAATATATGGAGAATAACCGAGAGTTTTGAAAGATTCAATTTATTGCTAGAATTTGTATGCCGACAAAGTTGACCCTAGTTTGAAGACAAAATAATAAAATAAAGAAAAATAAAAAACTTGTGCATGGCATCCTTTTGTGGGTATTGCATGCAATGAAAAATTATAAACATGAGTTTTTTAACATTTGAAAAACCTGCTTTAGAAAATTGGCCACTCCCTCGTCCACATTGTAGCGTTGCACACATACATCACACCGTTCTACTTTTAGCAACCATTTTTATTTCATAAAATTTAACCGATCTATTAATAATATAATCATAAGATTCAATATGAAAAGGCCCCAACGTAATAATAATTACAGGAAGATCCTTGGAACACATAACGACGACTACAAACACTAGCACGATAATTGAAGCATATCGTCATTCAGGACCTACGATACCTCAGTTTCAAAAAAATAAATAAAAAATGTCACCACCCTAACCATGCTTTCTTACAATTCTCAAGTTTTAGAATTTTTCAAGTGGACATAGAAAGGTTTTTCATTTTATTTATATTTACCTTTTTTGCTTTTGACGAGGTTGTTGCACTATAATGCTAACTATTGTATATTGTAATTGCTAGGTAGTGTATATGATGATATAATGTCGGCAATAGATGACTGCTAGGTAGTGTATATGCTGATATAATGTCGGCAATAGATAGCGATGTGTCACTTTCTTATACCTAAGAGTTGGCTATACTATTGAACTTACTCACACGCACTTGTAGATTATTAAATCAGACCTAGTTCGACAAATTGACGGAAAGTCGTTTGAGTGGTTGAAATTTGCTAGAAAATCTTGAAAAATATAATAATCTAGAAATTACCCATTAAACATGGACCACTTTATGTACTAGTAGTAAATGGCACATGTTATGCACTCTCAGCCACATTATTCGTACCTCCTTTTGAAAAAACCTTTACTTGTTTACCATGCATATATGCACCGACCTACCAAAATTTTGGACACAGTGTCATTATATCTTGATGTAGATAGAGTAGGTCTATGAACTTGGTCACATTTGGCTAGAAATCTAAGAAAGGTCATGCACAGTGCATGGTAGGCCATACCGTGAAGTGAGGGTTTCAACTATTTTTAGTGGTAGAATAAAAAACAAAGAATACCCCCACCTAATTTTCGAACAAGGTAGACAATGCTTTCTTACAGTTCCTAAGTTTAAACATTTTTCAAGCATGCAAGCTAAAACTCCGCGCACTTAAATGGCTTCATGTCGATAAAACGAAATTAGGTCAAACTTGAATATATGTGAGCACGATAGACTATTACTTTTAAAAAATTCCAAAAAAATTCTTAATGTACCCAGACAGTCAATATATCATGGACCAATAATAGTTTTGAAAAATATCATTATTGATTAGTGTTGGCATACCAACAAATTTGACCGTGTATGGAAAATGTTCAAATAAAATAAATGTAAAACAAAAACATGAGATCTCATTACGCTCGGCATACATTTGCTAGTATTAATTGCTATGAAAAATGATAAACATGACTTTTCATAACTTTGGAAAAAACAAATTCACATTATAGCCTATCATGTATGAACATTGTTGGGTTTCAACCTGAACGACCAATAAGGTCATGGCCATATATGTATATATATATATATATATATAGAAACCCTATTTAGCACCCAGGATGCATAATAGGTATTTTGCACCCAACATAATTTTACGTTGTTAGAAGCCTAAAGAGGAACCAATTCCTATATTACTAAATAGGAAATGTAGTGAACTTTGTTTAGACAGCAGAGCGAACTTCTTTACAATGCGAGTGAACTTTCTTTTTCTCAGGAAATCATCATGTTCTAAGTGAACTTTTTTAAATTTCTATCCACGTCCAAAGTGAACTTTCAAATATAAGGAGAATTTTTTTTAACGCTTGTGAACTTTCTTTTCTGTGAACACCTTTCTGAATTGTTTTATTCTTTGTCTGAACTGAACTACCAAATAAACGAAAACCCCTGTCACGTTTGAAGTGAACTATGTTTTCCCGTAGAGTGAACTTTCTTTTTAGCGCACGTGAACTTTCTTTTTCGCGTACACCCTTCTGAATTTTTTTAGCCTTTGTCTGAAATGAACTACCAAATAAACGAGAACTCCCATTGCGCTCGAAGTGAACTATGTTTTCCCGCAGAGTGAACTTTATTTTTAGCGCATGCGAACTTTTTTTCGCGTACACCGTTCTGATAACCTTTTTGGACAAGTGAGTGAACTATCTTTTTTCCAGCAACTGTGAGCTTTCTTTTTTATCCATCAGAGTGAACTTTTATTTCGATTAGAGTGAACTTTTTTTTGTTAACCTAGTGGATGATCTAACTATCAAACAAATCCATGAAAACTTTTATGTGTGAAAATAGGTGAACTGCTTTTTATGTGACGCAAATATATCCACTTTGAAATAAAAGTTCACAACTGGGAAGAGGGCCGCCGCAAGTAGGTTCGTACATTAGGAGAAATTTAGGCAAGGGAAAAAAGGAAGTTCAGGTGGCCTCCGCTGGGTGGACCACAAATCCGATGACGGAGACCGTGGTGGTTTGAGGCGGCCTAGGAGGCGCGATGCAGGTCCATGGCGGTGGCAGGTTCTCGGGGTCGGCGAAGGCCAGGGAAGGGGCGGGCTGGCGTATGTTGGGGACCGGTCAGGTCGTTGTCGCGTGGGGACGGGTCGGGGCGGCGTCGGCCGGGGACGGGTCGGGGGGGGCGCGGGGCATAGGTGGGCCGGCGGCGCGCAGGACGGAGGTGGTGCGGCGACGCACGGCGATGAGGTGGGGGTTCGCTCAGTTGTGGTCGAGTTGCGGTAGTTAGGTAGTGTCTAATTAGGAGGTTCATGTATAAGCTATATAGGAATCTCTTAAGGGGTTCCTCTTTAGTCCCTCTCTCTCTATATATACATGTTTCAAAGATCGTCTCATTTACATGCATGAATTCCTCTGCCTGTGGGGCAGGGCTCCTTTTGTTTAATTCTTTGATCACTATTGGAGTCGGTCCTTCTTTTGATCCCACTATGTTGTACACATTTCTATAGTCGGGTCTCTTAGGCTGACCGAATGTGATAAAATATTAGTGGAGTTGGTCTTTGTTTTTAGCCGACTGTGGGGTTCGAACTTGAGTAGGTTCCACAAACCTACTCCAAATAAGTCTATTATCAGCAACTATCGCTTGGAGACGGAAGGCAAAACATAATCCAACCTATGTACCAAAACCTTCTTGAGAAGATGATTCTGTAGTAGTGAGAAGATAAGAGAAGAACTTTGGTGCAACCAGCTGGGCCCAGAGGATGGATTCAAGGTAATGGAGATGATCAAGGAAAGGCGGAAGGTGTTCAGTCTGCCTGTAGGCCAAGGTGATGATCCTGATGAGGTCCATCTGGACCCCAGAGAATATAAGGATTTATCGCTACAGAAGTTGAAGCTAGAAGGAGATGAGATTCAAACCTTCCTTGATAGTTTGGACCATTGTATAAGGAGAATTAAGGTAAATGCCCAATGATCCACTAAGCATATTGACCTGCTGTGTCGTTACCTTGATCAGATGGACAAGAATATAATGAAGAGATTGGAAGCCAACCTAGACATTAGTCTTCATGCAATTAGAACTCAAAAAATACTATTGAACTGTACAAGTGTCATATCGATTAGTTGGATAAGATTAGTGAACATCGCAGGGTCCGTATCATGATCCTATAGGAAACAGACAAGACACTCCATGCCAAGCTCCGGGACGTGAGAGATCTGTCTTCAAAGTAGAGAAAATACCACGGTATCAAATAATCGCAAGGGATTATTTGATCCCACCTGGCTTGATTCCAAGATGGGGGATCTATAACACCTTGTAATCTATCTTTAGGTTTTAGCATTTTTAGTTTTTTGCATGCATATTAGTTTTAAAGTTCCAAAGTTTGCATAAATTGCATATTATCTCCCTTGGAGGTAGGAAATATTTATATCCAATGAATTTTAGAGCCCTTATTGTATATGAAGTTTTCTCAGTTTTTGTAATTATTGTATTAGATGTATGAATTAGGATGAGTGCTATAATACCTATACTTTGTGATGATTTTAGGGTCTTCTACACCAATAGTGTTGATAGAACATGAGAAGAAATTTCAATAGCATGTTTTAATCATTTTTTTGATTCCAATAGAAAGAATATTCCAAGAATAAAAATTATGAGAATTATGAAAAATAGGAAAACAAAGTTCCGAGAAAGATTAAAATGAGTACATGTTGATATATATGCTCAAAATATTACCATGAAATACTCCATACTTGGTTTAAAAAGATCATCAATTGAACTTTATGATTCTATGATCTGTAATCTTCATGTGAACTATTAGTACAACGGTTTATAAGCCTCTAAGTCATTTGAGATGTGGAAGTGTGACAGAGCTCACAATATGGTTCTATATCCGATATATAATTGTCGCTTCAAATGCCTCTTGTATTGTAATAACTCGAGCTTCATGAGCATGGTGGCCTTCTCCATTAAGCTACTATCTTGCTTAGGGACGAGAAAGCGTCTAGCTTGGGGAAGTTGATGAGTGCATTTTAGAAGCATATTTACCTTATGTTTTTGAATGAGTAGCAATAGGATTTTGGTATTTTACAGCGCTCGCGTGCACCTTTTATGCTTGTTTCCACATGATCCTAAATTATGAAGGTATTGATGAACACATCATTTAGAATTGTCATATTGTGTATTAATATGATATTTTCAAGTGACAAACGTCATCTAAATGATTTTCCATGCCCTTGGGTGAAGAGGGGACACATAAGGGGACTCCAGGAGAGTTAATGACCGTCAATACAAAGTGAGCCCGCCCATACCATCCGATCGTACCACCTGCCAACTGCCTTGCCTTGTCAAATACTTTCACCTCGCAAAGACAAATCTGAGATCCGACATTCAAATACACTAGAAACCACACAAACTTCACCTCTAGAAAGCATCTAGAGAGGGAACTTGTAGAAGGGCATCACCCTGGCTGTTGCATCCATCATTGGAGGACAAGGCATGATTCCCCATCATCAACCGCTGAATCTTCATCACCATCACCATTCCCATCTCATTTAAATCCATCTTATTACAATTCCAATTACTATTGTGGAATTCAACTTGAATTCATTCATATATTCGTACTGCATTTACATGATTATGATGATGTTGTTGATTTCCTCCATGTGTGAGTACTTTACTTTTTCTTGGGGATAGATGGAGAAACCCTAGCAATATTATGATATGACATAAAAATGAACTAAAACTTTGGTGTGTGATTATGTGTTAGTTTTATCTTTAGATATTATGTGAAGTAGACCACACAATATTTTCCTTCGACTAGAGAGGGAATTGCCATTGGACATATGGTAATATGTATGATGCTAAGTGACATAACGTGCGAGCATGCTATTCATCTGGTCAAGGGGGATAAGGAGAGATTCACTAAGCTCATATTATTTTCCATGGGGAAACCCTTAATTGTGAGGGATGAGAGTGGCTTGCTCACGATAACTGCATCGGTTATTAGGGATGTAATATCAAATGACTTATTTGTGAACATCTTATTATGGAGCTCTCCCTACATATGTCATAACGAAAGACATAGATTCATCATAATTATAATTAATACCAATGCTAGAGGTGTATCCTAAAATTTCCCGAGAACATTTCACATTACTGAAGTTTCATTACTATTTACATCACGTTTTCCACTATATGTTTTCTTTATTTCAGTTATTAATTTTCACCCAAAACAACTTTCTCAAAACACGCTTACTTGAAATAAAGGACATCTTACAAGTATTTTTTGATAAATAGTACCAAGGGTCATAAAGACCTTTACAAAATAGCTCGCTGTGGTTCGATAGTCTTACATTTGAAACTAGCTACAATATACCTATCCACTTGCAGTCATCAGGTTCAAGGGCTCACTTGTATAATCTCTGATAAGTTGCAATGAACATAAATATTATGTAACATATGTCACTTATACTCCTCTAGAAAGATAAAACTCCATGCAATCTAGAATTAAGAATAAACAAAGTATAGCCTTAGATACTTTGACATGATGTTTGAATAACAAATGTTCTACCTTGACCAAAAAAATAACATCTTTGCTGTCACAAGATGTGTCGTGGTGGTGTCACGGCATATTCCATGGGTAGGCTAAAGTTGGGGCCAATGGACAGGAATCCGGGGAGGGATGATGAAGTGAAGACCTCATATGGTAGAACTTAGAGAGTCACGATATACCCAGGTTTGAGGCTCTCCTAGTGGGATAACACCTCTACTTCTACATCTAATCTCATATAACTTGGCCATGCATGTGGCTACAATGGTGCTCCTTGAGATGTAATCCTATGCCTCTGATGGAGAGTGACGAGGGTTTAACTCATCAATGCCCATTGTTATGGACTTGGGTTTTGGAGAAGGAGGGAGCGCTGGAGACATCTATCAGCTAGCAAACAAGCACACAGGGGACAAAGAGTTACCCAGGTTCAGGCCTCGTAGAGGTCCCTACTCCTGCTTGTCTGCTCGTGGAATTATCGAAGGAATCGAACATTACAATGGTGCGCAGATGTAATCTGGCGAGGGTTGTGGAAACTAGGGTTGCGTGTGTCCTCCTCGCCGCCCCTCCTAACCTTTATATAGATAGGCTGGGTCTCGGGTAGCAGGTCGAGTCGGTTACAAGTTAGGGTTTTTCCCCTTCAAACTTTCTATCTTTAACTTCTTCTTGTTCTTCAAGCAATCGAGAGTTCGTAGGTTACTCGAGTCCCTCGTTTGGGCCTTGGCGACACCGTGGGCCTGCACGTATTTGGACCGTATATACCAAGCTCGAGTACCTGTAGGGTATACCCATGTCAGTAGCCCCCGAGTGTCCAGTGGAATCGCAGATTCGACTGGGGACTTTTTGAAGTCTTCGAGTGCTTGAACGAGTGCATTTCGACTGCTTTTATTTGTGTCATAGGGATTGTTGATATACGTGCCTGATATAACCGAAGTATCGGTACCAGTTAACCACCTTAGGGTGAAACAACGCAATCTACTCGAACTCGAGTCCCCGGACCCGAATCCGGGAAAGTGCTGGCGTAATTCGACTCAGGCCGCGGAGGTCTTACAGGAGTCGAATTCCAGTTATATGGGTGTGAGCACTCGGCGCGTCCGTCAAGGCATGTTCATCGTACCTGTAGGCACGGATACATTTCTGGTAGTGCGCAGCTAAATGCGTTGCCAGGCCTTATTCAGGTCTTACCTTCACGCTGTAAGTGCGGCATCCGAATTTTATCATCGCGGAGACGATTCGGGTGACCCAGGAGACGCAGTCTCTTTGTAGGGAAAATTATGAGGCGGTGTCGCCATGAGCTTCGAGTGCGGATGTTATCAACACACGGTTTTTGTATAAATAATCTTAGGGTGCGCGACCAGCGCTCCCTATGGGAGTAGCTCCCGAGTGCCTGGTTGAGTCGAAGCCTCAGGCAGGGACTAAATAACTTTTGCGACTGCTGTCATCTTTTGGTTGCTTGTTTCAGTCGAATTTTTCTAGCGCTCCCTATGGGAGTAACCCATGTCCATAATCGAATCGTATTTCGAATGGCATGGGTTTGCTTCTGATTGCCCTTGTTCCTGCAAAAAGAAAAGAAAATCGTAGGGTGCACGGCCAGCGCTCCCTATGGGAGTAGCCCCCGAGTGCTTGGTGGAGTCGAAGACTCCAGCAAGGACTAAACTAGTCGAAGTTTTTCGTTGCGTAGCTTTGATGACGTCAGTGCTGACGCTTGTATGACCTCAGTTGCCCGCGTGAGCGATTTTGACGGGAGGTGACGAGCAGTGGGTCCTACTTTCTGACTTTGATTTGACTGGGCGTGCGTAATCTTTATTTTAACTGCACCTCCTCGATTTCCGTGCGTAATGGGAGTAGTGGAGGGGCGGTTCGCGCTTCCCCTTCTCCACGTGTCGAACACGATGTGTGCCACACGTCCGGTAGGGTTTTTCTGAGCCGTTGGATTGCATCTTCTAGGGGTTAAGTAGCGGCGCTGTGACGGTAATTTTCCCATCTATTCTCATTCATCCTTGCTGCCATCGCCATTGCTGTTGCTCTCTGTTTCCTTGCACTCTTTCTTGTTGGCTTGTCCCGGAGTTTTGCCCTTTCTCAATGTGGGTTTTGTTTTGTAGTTAAGAGGCGTCGTCATCTTCTGGCGACATCGAATTTTTGAAGGAATTAGGAGTCGCGATCTCAAAGGCCAAGAAAGAGGTCGAGCGTGCTCCTTCCCCTCCATTGGCGGCCCACCCCGGGCACAACTCTTCCAGCTCTCTTCACGCAGGGGAGCATCGAATGGTTGCCCGGATGACGGCATAGCAAACATCTTCGGAGTCACTGGAGGACCATGTAAGTATAGCTTTTCTTCGTTTTAGTGTTACAGTGGACGTTATCTGTTGCCTCTGCTAATTCCTTGGTTGTGCTACAGCTCCTTGTGAAGGAAGCCGCGCACTTGGCAGAACAAGTGATGGCGATGGGCCGCCAGCATGCAATGCTGGAGACGCGTCACCGCGTGGTTGAAAGTGAGTGTTCCACACTTATACTTCTTTGTCTTCTTCTTTTGATATAGTCAACTGATAATCAACTTTGGCTTGTCATGTAGCTGAGCATAATGCCTTTTTGCGTGACGCCGCCACCTTGGAGAAGGCACTTGCCGCGGCTGTGAAGGGTCGCGATGAGGCAATCGCAGCGCGTGACGAGGCGCAGAAGCGTGAAGAGGATCTGCGTGCCTCCTTTGCGGCCGGAGAAAAGTTGTTCGAGGAACAACTATTCTCAGTCGCCAAGGCTCTCTCAGGTACTGTTGCTTGTGGATATTGTTTGTCCTTCTCTGCTTCTAATGTTTTTGCTGGTGACGCTGATGTTTTTTGGTCCATGTGTGGGTTTATGTACAGATGCTGGCGATTTGAGCTTTGACCCGCAAGCCCTTTGTTGTGATGACGCTCTGGCGGGTGCGCTGGCTGCAGTCGAGGACTGTAGCGTCGCCGTCCAGGATACACTTTCTAAGGCAAAGGGCACCCTCAGTCGCCTCTGGGAGGAGTTGATGCCTAAGGCGGAGCTGATCGAGGACCGTAGCGCCGCCTCGCCGGGGGTGTGCCTTCCAGCTACAAGAACTCACTCCGCGCGGCTGGCGCGTCCATGTCACTCGCCATGGTGCAGGCCCACAGAGTCGAGATCGATCCTTCCGCGGTGTCGAAGGCGATGCCTGTTGGCGCGGACGGTCAGCAGGTAGTCTTCGCTCCTTTCGCGACTGCCTGTACCAAATATGGGCATCACTTGATAAATACTGTTGCGAAGTACTCTGAGGAGCTCCAACATGCTAAGAAGGCGGCGAAAGCTTCGGCCTCAGGGGCCGGTGGAAAGTCAGTGGCGTCTGATATTGCCATGGACTTGATGAAGCCCCCGAAGCCGTCGAAGTCGAAGAAGCTAGCTGCTCCTTAGTTAGCTTTGTAATAGTTGATTAGTTTATGTCCTTTTGTTTAAGAACATGCCTCCTGGCGACTGTATCTGCTGATACTTATGCTGGTCTTGAATGCATCTGACCCTTTTGTCTTTGTTTTGAGTTGGTCGTCTTATTTGCTTCTATCTTGACTTGTGGTAGGGTACATCAAGTGATCCTGTGAGGGGGATCCAAGACTCGCCAACTCTTGATGATACTGTGGCACCGTCGCGCTCTAGGGTAGATGAGCTGTCCTTGCTTTCGCAACTGCGTGATCACGTGAAGCAGCTGGAACGTGAGTTGCCCGTGCTCCGCGGTAGCGCGGACGTGTGGAAGTCGAAAGCGGAAAAAGCCGCCACCCGAGAGCAATATCTGCTTGGCGAGGTGACGCAGCTGGGCGACCAATTCAAGTGTTAGTTTGCTTGTTCTCATCTTTTCTTTGTAGTCACTTGTAGTGGTACGTTGTACTCATGCTGCTGATGCTGCTTCGTGTAGTTGTTAGCGCGCGTCATCCGCAGGAGGAGAAGGATAGAATTGCTATTCGCCTGCATGATCTCACCCAGGAGCAACTTCAAGAGAGTGGATACTTCTGGGTAGATCATGATCGTGCGACTGCGCTGGCGACCCTGCAGGATCGTGCATCGCGGGTGCTGCTCTTTCTGAAGAAGTCGCAGTCATGCTTGAAGAGCATTTATCGGGCGTTGTTCCCGCTGGATGATATCAGACATTTATCAAGCTTGCTGGCCCTCCTAGCCAAGTTTCAAGATATGTCCGCGGTTCGCGAATGCGTGAGGCAACAGTTGGTGGCTGGTGCCAAGGCTGCTCTGTCAATGGTGCGATTGCACAGGCCTGACGTGGATGTTGCAGCAATTGCGTCTAGGCCGCCTGCACCACCAGCAGGTTCTGCCTGGAATATGGTGCCACACTACTAGGCGGTGGATCGCCCAGCAGAAGAGATCATCGACTTCTTTGAGGAACAAACCAACGTTCTCCTGCTGCAGTAGTAGCCTAATTTGGATCCTGCACATAAGTGTACTTGTGTTGTAAAGTTCCTATAAATGTTGTAGATAATTTATTGTCAAATGTGTACAAAGAGCTTTGTTAGCATGAGGTGCGTTGCACTTTGCGAGTCCTTTTTGTTAGCCTGGCCATGTTTTATCTCAGTCCCTTTGTCAACCTGTTAGGTGCGTTGCAGCTGGGTTGAGGTTGTGTTAAGGGGTTCGATTGATGTACCAGCTACTCAGGATATCGCGTTTTGGTTCGAAGAACAGATGTGTATAGGGTGGCGCAGCCCCCGAGTACATAAATTGACAAAGTGAAGGAGAAAAACGGAGTTTTGGGGCACTTAGCTTTTATTTATTCGAAGAACAGTGCAAGGTACAATGTGTGGCTAAGTAGCCTTGGCTGAGTAGCCTTATTTGCGATGTAAAAGTAAAAAAAGCGACTAGGGATAGAAGCGTCGCAGTTGTGCGACGTTCCAGGGGTTGGAGTATGTGACTCCTGTCTCTAAATCTTGAAGGCGATAGGCGCCACCTGGGATTACTTCTGTAATCACGTACGGTCCTTCCCAGGGGGACTCGAGCTTGAGATGCCCCTGCTGCTTCAGTCGCAGGACCAGGTCGCCTTTGACGAAGGATCTGGGGCGAAGCCTCCTACTGTGGTAGTTGCGCAGGTTCTGCTGGTAGATCCTTGATCTTTGCGCGGCGATTTCCCTTGCTTCGTCAAGGAGGTCGACGGAGTCTTCGAGTGCGAGGGATGACTATTGTTCACTGTAAGCGACCACGCGCGGTGCCTTGTACCGTACCTCGGCTGGTAGCACTGCCTCTGCTCCGTGCACCATAAAAAATGGCGTGTAGCCCGTGGCGCTGTTTGGGGTTGTACATAGGCTACAGAGTATGGATTGCAGTTCGTCCGGCCAGCAACCCGTGGCTTGTTCGTGTGGCCAGAGGAGTCGCTTCTTGATGCCGCTGTACACAAGCCCGTTTGCCTTTTCCACCTGATCGTTGGTCTGTGGATGCGCTATAGAAGCGTAGCTGATGTTGATCCCTAGGTTGTCGTAGAATTCTTGGAACTCCTTGGATGTGAAGTTCGTCCCGTTGTCGGTGATGATGCTGTGTGGCACCCCGAAGCGGTAGACAATGGACTCAAAGAATTTGACTGCGCTGTACCCTGATTGGTTGGTTGGTTACTAGCATAACCTCAATCCACTTGGTGAATTTGTCGACTACGACCAAGAGGTAGACATAGCCTCCTCACGAGGACCTTGGAAGTTTGCCGACCATGTCGAGCCCCCATTGCGCGAAGGGCCAGGCCAATGGGATTGGCCGTAGCTCTGCGCTCGGTGCGTGCGGCTTGTCTGCGAATTGCTAGCAAGCGTTGCATTTTTGGACGATGTCTTTGGCATCGCGCATGGCCGTAGGCCAGTATAATCCAGCTCGTAGAGCTTTGGCAACGAGGGCGCGACTACCGGCGTGGTGCCCGCAGGTCCCTTCATGGATGTCGAGGAGAACTGCTTTTCCATCAGCCATGGAAACGCATCGTTGGAGTACTCCTGTGATGCTGCGTTTATACAGTTCATCGTTGATAACAGCGAATGCCTTGGATCACCGCGCGATGTGCCGTGCATCTGTCGGATCGTCCGGTAGCCTCTTGCTGAGGAGGTACGTGATGTACGGCTGCGTCCATGATTGTTCAATCATCATGACGCTCATTGGTCCTTCGAGTCCGGTGTCCAGCTCCAAGTCATCGAGTGCCATTGGCTCATTGGGTGGCGTAGCTCCCGAGTCCGTTGCTGCGCTTGTTTTCTTCTCTGCGGCCTTTGGCTTGATGGAGCGTTCGCATATAAGCTCGAGAAATACCCCAGGTGGTATGGGGGCGCAGGTAGAGCCTATGTTGGCGAGTGCGTCCGCCTCTTCGTTGCTTTCGCGACCTACGTGTCGCAGCTCGCAACCATCGAAGTCTCCTTCGAGTGTGTCGTAGAGGTCGCGGTACGCGATCATGTTGTCATTCAGTGCGTCGCACTCATGCATTGTTTGGTTGACGACCAGCTTGGAGTCGCCATATATGATGAGCCTCTTGGCGCCGCAAGCTTTTGCCATCGTCATCCCGTGCAACAGGGCCACGTATTCAGCCTCGTTGTTTGAGGCTGTGAACTGCATTCGTAGGATATACTTCAGCTAGTCCCCTTGAGGTGATGTCAGTATGACACCTGCGCCTTCTCTGTCTTTCCGCTTGGACCCATCGAAGTGCATTGTCCAGAGGTAGGACATATCTGGCTTGTCCGGGAGTTGGTTCTACATCCAGTGCACGAGGAAGTCAGGGAGAACTTGCGACTTGATTGCGTCACGCTTTTCGTATGTGATGTCTCGTGGAGACAACTCTATTCCCCAAAGCGCGACTCGCCCCGTGGCGTCGGGGTTATTGAGGATATGTCCCAACGGGGCGTCGTTGACTACCACGATTGGGTGTTCCTGGAAGTAGTGGCGCAGTCGCCGGGCGGTCATGAAGACACCGTACGCCAGCTTCTGGAAGTGCGGGTACCGCTGTTTTGTTGGCATGAGGACCTCGCTGAGGTAGTATACCGGGCGTTGTACGCCGTGGACCTTGTTTTCCTCAGCCCGCTCGACGACGAGCACTGTGCTAACCACCTGGTTGGTGGCGTTGATGTATAGCAACAGTGGTTCCCTTTCTCGTGGAGTCACCAGCACATGCGAAGTGGATAGCAGGTGCTTGAGATCTTCGAATGCTTCTTGTGCTTCATTTGTCCACTCGAATTTTTCAGCTTTGCGGAGGAGCTGGTAGAATGGCAGTGCCTTTTCACCCATTCGACTGATAAATCGACTGAGGGCCACGATTCGTCCGGCCAGTTGCTGGACGCCTCTTATGTTCTTCGGTTTCTCCATGGCCAGTATGGCTTTTATCTTCTTTGGGTTCACCTCGATTCCCCTCGCGGAGATGAGATAACGGAGTAGCTGCCCGGATGGTACGCCAAAGGTGCATTTGTCCGGATTGAGCTTGATCCGGTAGCGGTCGAGGTTGGCGAAGGTTTCGCGCAAATCGTCGATTAGAGAGGCTTCCTCCTTGGTCTTGATTACTATGTCGTCGACATAGAATTGGATGTTGCGACCCAGTTGTTCCTTGAGGCAATCCTGCATGCACCGCTGGTAGGTGGCTCCCGCGTTTTTTAGCCCGAGTGGCATTGTGTTGTAGCAGAACACACCAAAGGGCGTTGTAAACGCTGTTTTCTCCTGATCTTCCTCCTTCATGCGAATTTGATTATAGCCTGACTAGGCGTTGAGGAAGCAGAGGCGCTCGCATCCTGCGGTGGAGTCGATGATCTGGTCGATCCGTGGCAGCGGGAAGTGATCTTTTGGGCAGTGCTTGTTCAGAGAAGTGAAGTCCACGCACATCCGCAGGATATCCGTGTCCTTTTTTGGTACCAGCACCGTGTTGGCGAGCCAAGTGCTTTCCTTGATCTCGCGTATGAACTTGGCCTCAAGGAGTCCGTTGATCTCCATTCCAACTGCCTGCGCTCATGGCTCAGACAATCGCCTAATTGTTTGCTTGACTGGCCTTGCGTCGGGGTTGACGTTGAGTGCATGCTCGGCAAATTCCCTGGGAACTCCTGGCATGTGCACAGGACACCAGGCAAAAATTTCCCAATGCTCACGGAGGAATTCGACGAGCGCGAGTTCCTATGGGGGACTCAAGTTGTTGGCGATGAGGGCCGTCTTGGCGGGATCCGATGCATGGACCTGCACTTTCTTTGTGTGCACAGATGAGTCAAAGGAGAGATCAGGTGAGCTTGGCCTGCTCAGGGGAGGCAGACTATTGTCTGTCGTCTCTTTCAATCTCGCGAGTTCTTCCTGCATGCCGAAGGACTGGGAGATTCTGTTGAATTCTCTGTCACAACTGTCAGATCGCTAAAAGCTCCCGTTGATCGTGATGACGCCGTTGGGATCTAGCATTTTCATCTGCAGATAGGCGTAGTGGGGCACTGCCATGAACCTAGCGAATGCGATGCGCCCGAGGATGCAGTGGTATTGTGAGGGCCAGTCGACGACCTCAAACTCAATGCGCTCGCGCCGGAAGTTCTTCGGCATGCCGAAGATGACGTCGAGGTTGATTTTTCCCAGGGGGTATATGCCTTTCCCTGGGACGATGCCGTGGAACATCGTGTCCGATGCCTCCAGGCAGGTTAGAGGGATTCTCATTGCTCGCAAGGTACTCGCGAATATGAGGTTCATGCCGCTTCCACCATCCATGAAGACGCGACTCATGTTGAAGCCTCCAATTTGCGCCTCGAGTACGAGGGGCAGTGACCTGGACGGGGTATCTGAGGCGGGTGGTCGCGCTTGTCGAAGGTGATGCATGACTCGCTTCCACTGAGGTACTCAGTGGTGGATGGTGGCGAGTGCGTGGCCAAGTTTACTTGGCGAGTGATGTCCTTCTGCACCCTGTTGGAGGGGCGTCCCTTTTGGATCATCATGGTGCCCATGGCCCGTGGGTACGGTTCGCCTCCGTGGTGCTGGTCCGGTGCGGCTCCGTTCGGGGGTGGCCCAGGTGGTGGTGGCGGTGCGCCATGTGCCACGGCGCCTGGAGCGGATCCGTAGCCTCTTTCGACTGCATTGCGGTTCATCCGAACCAATCCCTCGTGTAGCTTGAGGAACTCGAGGCAGTCCTTGAGGAGGTGGCTGGACTTTCTCTTGCCATCATGCTTGTCAATGTAGAAGTATACCGTGCATGGCCCGGACAGTTTGCCCTCGATGGAGGTCATGGGTGCCTCATCGCGAGTGCGGCGTTGCCATACTTGTGTGGTTTTCCCGGAGTCGCGGTATCCGCCGCTACGGTATCCGCTGTTGCGGTTATCGTCGCGTCTATCGGCATAGCCGGCCGCGACCATGTTGAGGTCGTCACTGTCATCGTAGATGCGCATACGACGCTTACCTCAGCGATCGCGTCTGCGTTCGAGTTCTGCCTCCTCGTCGGAGTGAGCGCGATTCTTTACCGAATCTTCTCCATCGGCCCACCGATTCGCAATCTCCATCAGGTGGTTGATGGTTTGGGGCTTTGAGCGGCCCAGCTCCTCCCTGAGTTCTAGGCGGCGGACACCACCATTGAATGCATCAATCGCGCGGTCTTCCGAGATGTTCTCCACGGAGTTCTTGATGATGGACCACCTTTGGATGTAGGAGCACAACGATTAGCCAGATCTTTGCTGGCAGCATCTCAGCTCTTCGATTAATGCGGGCCGCTTGTATGTGCCCTTAAAGTTGCGCACGAAGCTGTAAACCAGCTCATCCCAGCTGCGAGTGGATCCGCGTGGGAGGTTATTGAGCCATGCTCGGGCGGCGCCCTGCAGCTGTAGCTGCAAACATTGCATGGCAGTGCTTCGACTGCCTCCGTGGAGTCCGACGGAGGAGATGTGGTCCTCCAGCCAGATCTTGGGGTCCTATAGACCGTCGAATTTCGCGTTCTCCGACGGGAGTTTAAACCCTTTAGGCATTCGCTTCTGCCTAATGGATCTCCTGAAGCATCTGGCGCCGCAGAGCTCCCCATCTTCTTCTTCCGTGTCAGTCGACCGAGCACGTCGTGCCCTTGATTTTTCGATCTTGCGCTGCGTAAGGTCGTCGCGCGCATCATAGTCACGATCGTGTCGCCGTGAGCGGCGGCGCCGAGACAAGTCGTGACTGTCGTCACTAGATGAGGGCGAGGAGTGGCGCTTTGCTAGCGCTTTGCCCTTTTTTGGGTCTGGTGTTGGCTCCTTGTCGAGGGCGGCCTCAATTAATCCCAAGCCCGCGATCGTAGATTGGTGCATGGCAGTTTGGGGATCTCCAGCTGGCGGCTGGTTATTGAGGAGGTACATGGTGGCTGCCGTCACCGCAGCCTGCGGTGTCCTGGGGACCACGTTGCCCCCTCGTGTCGACTGTCATAGAGCCGAAGTCGAGGACTTTCGTGGCTTCTATGCGTTCTTGCTCGGTAAGATGAGCCATCCCCGATTGCCTCTTCTTGGCAAGGTACTCATTGCCCCTTGAGGAGGATCCTCCGTAGGAGGAGAGCCCAGCGCGACGAAGGCTCGATTCGTCCACTGCCTTTTTATGGGCCTCAAGTTGCGCGATTGTTTGCAGTTGGCGCTTGAATTCTTCCTTCAGGAACCAGTGGTAGCCCATCAGCATTTCTTGCGGGGACCCGAAGGGTAGAGGGGTGGCTCGTAATGCCTCGCGGCAGCGATCCCACTCTTGCTCGTTGAGCTTGATTACGACGCGTTCGCCGGTTTGCTCATTGATTATGCTGGGAGGTTTGACTGCTCATCCATTGTTGACGGGGGCGCGATTGCCACCGTTACCGCCGTTGCCACCATTGCCACCATTACTGGCGTTGGGTGGATCGGTGTCGTTGCCAGGGTTGCCACCGCTATCGCGATTGGCAGAGGTGTCGCCTGCGTTGATGACGGCGCACATGAAGTGATTGGGGAAGCTGTTGCTTCCACAACTCTCAGATCCGGAACCGTAGGTTCCATCTTCAGTGGCCAGATTGCTCAAATCGGAATCGCGACTGCTATCGCTGACCGTGTTTTCGACTGTCGTCGGGGCGTTGACCTCGCTGAGGGTGCCGATCGATGGAGGGAACCATGATGCTGGGGCAATCGCCAGTGCTGTCGGCTGATCAGGCATGCGAAGCGTGCCCATCTGACCAACTTGGAAGCGGAAGCTCCCAATCGCCAGGCTGATTCCATCACCCACGGACTCGAAGGCCGGGCGGGTGGCCGGCGTGTGGACGGTGAAGTCGAACGCGCTGAAGAGCTGGCGAATCTCCGCTGTTGCAAAGTTGTAGATCGCAGTTGATGGGGCCGAAGAAGCCGCAACATCAGCACTCCCAATTCCCACAAACGGCGCCAAATTGACGAGGGTTTAACACATCAATGCCCATTGTTATGGACTTGGGTTTTGGAGAAGGAGGGAGCGCTGGAGACATCTATCGGCTCGCAAACAAGCACACAGGGGACAAAGATTTACCCAGGTTCAGGCCTCGTAGAGGTCCCTACTCCTGCTTGTCTGCTCGTGGAATTATCGAAGGAATCGAAAGTTACAATGGTGCGCAGATGTAATCTGGCAAGGGTTGTGGAAACTAGGGTTGCGTGTGTCCTCCTCGCCGCCCCCTCCTAACCTTTATATAGATAGGCTAGGTCTCGGGTAGCAGGTCGAGTCGGTTACAAGTTAGGGTTTTCCCCTTCAAACTTTCTATATTTAACTTCTTCTTGTTCTTCAAGCAGTCGAGAGTCCGTAGGTTACTCGAGTCCCTCGTTTGGGCCTTGGCGACACCGTGGGCCTACACGTATTTTGACTGTATATACCAAGCTCGAGTACTTGTAGGGTATACCCAGAGAGAAGAGGAGGAAGAACCCATGCTCCCATCGAGCAGAGGGGAGAGGACCCCTTCGGGGGCCTCCCTAGGAACGATCCCCTGGTGATCCTTATAAAGGGGAGCCCAGGGGACAAGGTATGTCCCCACAAATACTGTCTATGAGCTAGCTAGTGGGTCCTTTCCTAGTCATCTTGTCCTTTTGTGAGTCACCAGCCTTATCTCTTTGGCATATTCCTCAGCATCTTAGGTGATACCCAACATATTCCCTAGCATATCCCAAGATTCCCAGCATATTCCTTAACATGTTGGACCAACGGTGCCAGTCTGAGCCAGGGGCGTCCCAAGACTGGCACATGATGTAGGTTGACCTGGCTTGGAGGTGTGTCAATGTAGAGGTTGGGATATCGTCTAGGGGTGAATAATTGGGCATCTAGGGTGATATAACTCATCCCAAATACCATAGGAAAGGAGGAAACCCGACCTAGACTGTGGCTGACTTAACATTGGATAAATTAGGCCCATCCGAGTCAGATCTCCTCCTAGCTAAGTCACCGGAAAGGGCCCATCCAAGGTTGATGTCAAGGCCCAACCGGGGTACTCCTCTGATTCATCCTGGGAGCAACAGTGACGAAGAAGCGACCCGGTCTGAATTTGGCTTGGTCTGGCAGTTGTAACCGGCGGTGGGCCAACTTAACTTGTGTCAGCCCACCCAGGGTAGCTGGTGGCGACGGGATGGTCCCCACGGTGGTCCAGATTCGGCCTGAGCCAGCCCACCCGAGGGAAGATGGAGGTGGCCAGGTGGCGTGTTGCACCGGGAGAGTGAGTGCCGGGGTGGATCCGCTCGGGTTGGGTTGAACCACTGATGTACCAGCCTACCCGGGAGAGAGTTGAAGCGGTAGGGAGCAGGTGACGTCGGCACCGGCCCATTGTGGGCCGATCTATTCGTGTCGGCCCACCTGGGGGTATCGTGGCGAGGCGAGGCGGCTTGGCGATGTCCCAATGAAGCGAGGCGGAAGCTAGCAGGGAGGCATCGGTGAGGAGCAGGTGGAGGCAAGGTGGGGTGTTACTTGGCCCATGGTGGGCTAAAGTAATAGAGTTCGGCCCACCCGGGGAGGAGAGTATGGCCCAGCCGGTCGACTTAGCCCTGATTTGGCACGGGATAAGATAATTTGGCCCATTGGCGCAAATCTGGTCTTGGAGAATTCTCATCCTGGCCGAATTAGCACTAAGTCAGCCCAGATGTAATTTTCTTCTCTTTTTATTTATCCTATTTATATTTCATATGTTTTATTGAACCATTCAGCATTTTCTTAGATCACTTGATACATCAACTCTAGGGAATCTGGGGTTACACCCCCGACATTAGTCCTCGAGGCTATGTGGGACTCGTAGAGTCGCGCATAGGCTTCATATTAAGGTATCCCCGGAGTTGTACATCGATCTTCAATTCGAATTATGCAAATCAACTATCATGTTATAGCCTTCATTAGGAAAGTATACATATAACCCTTTTGGGTAACTCTTGACATCTGGCCTTCGTGGGCTCTGGTCATATAACCCCTTTGGGTAAGTTTGTGACTTCTGGCCTTCTTGGACACTAGTCTTAACCCTTTTGGGTAAGTTTATGACTTCTAGCCTTCTTGGGCACTCGTCATAACCCTTTTAGGTAAGTTTTTGTCTTCTAGCCTTCTTGGGCACTGGTCATAACCCTTTTGGGTAAGTTTGTGACTTCTGGCCTTCTTGGGCACTGGTCTTAACTCTTTTAGGTAAGTTTGTGACTTCTGGCCTTCTTGGGCACTAGTCTTAACCCTTTTGGGTAAATTTGTGTCTTCTAGCCTTCTTGGGCACTAATCATAACCCTGCTAGGTAAGTTTGTGACTTCTGGCCTTGTTGGGCACTAGTCTTAACCCTTTTGGGTAAGTTTGTGACTTCTGGCCTTCTTGGGCACTGGTCATAACCCTTTTAGGTAAGTTTGTGACTTCTGGCCTTCTTGGGCACTGGTCTTAACCCTTTTAGTTAAGTTTGTGACTTCTGGCCTTCTTAGGCACTAGTCTTAACCCTTTTAGGTAAGTTTGTGACTTCTGGCCTTCTTGGCCACTAGTGTTAACCCTTTTGGGTAAGTTTGTGATTTCTGGCCTTCTTGGCCACTGGTCATAACCCTTTTAGGTAAGTTTGTGACTTCAGGCCTTCTTGGGCACTAGTCATATAAATTACAATCCGAGTCATCCCATCCGAGTTTGATGACTCAAACCTGACATGACTCAAATCTGAGTTACTTGACTCAAAATCCAAGTTACTTGACTCAAATCTGTGTTACTTGACTCAAATCCGAGTTACTTGACTCAAATCCGAGTTACTTGACTCAAAATCTGAGTTAGTTGACTCAAATCCGAGTTAATTGACTCAAATCCATGATACTTGACTCAAATCTGAGTTACTTGACTCAAAATCTGAGTTACTTGACTCAAGATTTGAGTTACTTGACTGAAATCTGAGTTATAATTGCTGAGATATGATATGAACTTATGATATGCTAGCAAAATGCCATAGATATGGATCCAAGATATAATTTTGAGATACGATATGACTTTATGATATGGTGGCAAACTGCCATAGACATGGATCCGAGATTAAGTATGATGAGTTTAAGATATGTTGGCAAATAGCCATCCGAGATATGAAATAACCTGGCAAACTGATTCAAATAGTAATTCGAGGTATGAGATAACCTCACAAGTTGAGGTAAAGAGTGATCCGAGGCAAACATAACCTGGCAAGTTGAGTTAAATACTAATCCGAGTTAAGAATAACCTGGCAAGCTAAAGTAAATACCAATCCAAGTTAAAGATAACCTGGCAAGCTAAAGTAAATACCAATCCGAGTTACAAGGTAACTAGGCAAGCTGAGTTAAATCCGAGTTATAAGGTAATTAGGTAAGTTGAGTTAAATCGGAGTTACAAGGTAACTAGGCAAGCTGAGTTAAATCCGAGTTACAAGGTAACTATGCAAGCTGAGTTAAGCAGTAATCCAAGTTACAATGAGTTGTGATGACTCGGTAAGTTTTCTTATCAATAGACGTATCAAAATGACATAGCTAGTCAATAGGTACTCATAACAGAAGATCTTCTATAATAAATAGGATACATAGCTAAAAGACATATAACAGTTGACTTATACGAGATCATGGCATATCTTAAGTCTGCTCTAAGTTACATTTCTATGCATGGGGATGCTGAGGCAAAAAATGACCAAGTCCTCGAGATACTTTTTCCATCTATGGGTCGCTCAATTGATACGTTGGCTAGTCCCCGGGGCTAGTTATCTCCTTCTCGGGGTGAATAACTAAGTAATTGAGGGTGATAGCTCCCGAGTGACTTTCGGGGTTATCTCATGTGCGTGTTGGTTAAGTTAGTTGATTCTCACTTTATGCTTGGTGAGGTGGTTGAGTTATGCTAGTTGAGTCATGCTTGCCGAGTCAACTAATACTTACAGTACGGTTTGTGAAGAGGTTGAGGTTGAGTCATCTCAACAAGGGAGGCCTATATGCCAACTCTCCTGCTCTCTACATGATAGGGAAGAGGATGCAGAAGCTTTTGCTCAATGATGAAGCAGAGTTTGATGAAGAGGGTCCCGTCCGAATGGAAACCCAACTAGCGCCTCTAATCATCCCCACGATAGGTGCCAAATGTCGTGGTGGTGTCACGACATATGCCATGGGTAGGCTAAAGTTGGGGCCGATGGACACTGGAGGAATCCGGGAGGGATGATGAAGTGAAGACCTCATACGAAAGAACTCAGAGAGACACGATATACTCAGGTTCGAGGCTCTCCTAGTGAGATAACACCTCTACTCCTGCATCTAATCTCATATAACTTGGCCATGCTTGTGGCTACAATGGTGCTCCTTGAGCTGTACTCCTATGCCTCTAATGGAGAGCAGAGGAAGAAGACCCCATGCTCCCATCGAGCAGAGGGGATAGGAGCCCTTCGGGGGCCTCCCTGGGAACGATCCCCCTGGTGCTCCTTATAAAGGGGAGCCCATGCGACAAGGTATGTCCCCGCAAATACTATTTATGAGGTGGCTAGTGGGTCCTTGCCTAGTCATCTTGTCCTTTAGTGAGTCACCAGTCTTATCTCTTTGGCATATTCCTTAGCATCTTAGGATTCGAGGCATATGACCAACATATTCCCTAGCATCTCTCAAGGTTCCCAGCATATTCCTTAGCATCTTGGACCAATGGTGCCAGTCTGAGCAAGGGGCATCCCAAGACTGGCACATGGCGTAGGCTTGACCTAGCTTGGAGGTCTGTCGATGTAGAGGTTCGGATATCATCTAGGGGTGAATAATTGGGCATCTGGGGCGATATAACTTGGCCTAAATGCCCCAGGTGAGGAAGAAACCTGGCCTAGACAGTGATTGACTCGGCCTGGGAGAAACTAGGCCTAGTCGAGTTAGATCTCCTCCCAACCGAGTCACTAGAAAGGGCCTAGCCGAGGTTGATGTCGAGGCCCAGTCGGGGTACTTCTCTGATTTGGCCTGGGAGTAGCAGTGGCAAAGAAGTGGCCTGGTCTGAGTTTGGCTTGGTCCGGCAGTGGTAACCCATGGTGGGCCAACTTAACTTATGTCGGCCCACCCGGGTAGCTGGTGGCGACAGGATGGTCCCCGCGGTGGGAAGGATTCGGCCTGACCCGCCCCACTTGGGGGAAGATGGAGGTGGTAAGGTCGCATGCCACGCTAGGGGAGTGAGTGTCAGAGTGGATCAGCCTGGGGTAGGCTGAACCACTCATGTACCGGCCCACCCGGGAGAGAGTTAAAGTGGAAGGGAGTGGGTGACGTCGGTGCCAGCCCATGGTGGTCCGAGCTGTTCATGCCAGCCCACCTGGGGGAACCGTGGCGAGGCGAAGTGGCTTGGCGCAGTCCTGATGTAGCGAGGCGGTAACTGGTGGGGAGCCGCTAGTGAGGAGTAGGTAGAGGCAAGGTGGGGTGTTGCTTGGCCCGCAGTGGGCCAAAGTAATAGAATTCGGCCCACCCGGGGGAGGAGAGTATGGCCCAGCCGATCGACTTAGCCCTGATTCGGCACAGGCTAAGATAATTCGGCCCATTGGTGCAGATCTAGTCCTGGAGAATTATCATCTAGGCCGAATTAGGACTAAGTCAACCCAGATGTAATTTTCTTCTCTTTTTGTTTATCCTATTTATATTTCATATCTTTTATTGAACCATTCAACACCTTCTTGCATCACTTGATACATCAACTCTGGGGTATCCGGGGTTACACCCCCGACAAGATGAATATAACACATGCATTCTCTTTATCCATAGCGATTTGAAAAAAGTAAAAACCATAGAGTATCTCTGGTTTTCCATCACTGCCCAATCTCCACAACCATGTTACTCCATCTAATACACACGTTCCCCCACTCATATTCTTGCATTCAAGTATGATCAAAACAAGTACTTAAGAACGGGGTACATAATATGCATTTACCAACACATCTTACACATGATAGAATCCATTCTCAAATATCATCTTGCAAAACAAAAATCCATCACATAGAAATTACATAGATGACCATAATCATGTTCGACAGCTCATTTGATACTAAAACAATGATAGCATGAGAGATATGTAGATCAAGATACTGCCACAACCCATATTCTAGAGGTGGACAACTCCCTCTTTGTCAGGGATATGATGTTGATGACGTTGGATAGAGTGAAGATCCAACCGGTGGCGGCTCCGACGGTTTTTTGCCCTCCAATCTTTGCTAGTTCTAGCTCTTTTTTGGTGTTTGTGTGTTTCTGCTCTGCCTCCTTCCAGATCACCCTTTGGTACCTTTTTATACGCGTTTTTAGGTTAAGACTTAGAATTATGGTTGAATATGGACGATTGTCGATGGTCCAAGAGGAAAAGAGCATAGGTGGCACCCCCCAGGACGCGTCATCGGGTCTATTTTGGGCCTCTGGGCCCTGCTCGTGAGGTCCAAGTGCTCTAGGTCATTGTCTTTGCAAAAAATGATCCTCAAAAAAATATCAGGTCCATTTGATTTTGTTTAGGTCCTTGGAACTTAAAAATAATAATAATAATTTCATGTTCTATAGAGTTATAACCCAAATAAAGGGGATCATTGGTAAATCCCCAAAAATCAATGTAAAAAATAGGTTTTTCATGTTCTAAATGACGCAAGTATGTAGAAATATGTGACAATAAACTACAAAGTTCATGTAGGCATTTTACATGCATCACTAGGTTCTTCCGAGAAGAGTCTCTCTCTCTCTCTGATAGCCTCTCCCTGATCTCTTGTCCTTGGACCTCCTTTTATATATCAAGGAGTAACCATAGGGGCCAATCCTACTCTAACTCTCTTGCGTGGTGGGACCGTATTGGTTAGCTACATAGCATTCACCATACACTTCATTCTTAGTCTTGATCCTTGCACTCCTTACCTTTTGGTTCCTGCGGCCTTGTTTTTCTCTGCGGATTGATACCGCATCTTGTCTCCTCCTATGATCCTGACCCCCTTTAGGCAGAGGGGACCACCGGCCCATGCCTCCCTTAGGGATTTGCTTACTTTCTTGGCCCGACAGCAGGTACAGATGAGACAGGGTTATGGATGCTCTTGACCCGGTGGGGCATGGGAATGATGGTGGTAGGGATGATGTTCCTGTACCGGGTCTTAGAACCGTACGTTGCGAGTGATATTCTGTTCTCGGGGCCGCGGGGCCGCGGGATCCGGCCCGGCCTCTGTGACAGGGGGCTCACTCCGAACCCCACCTTTCGATGGGTTCATAGAGAGGAAAATATTTTTTTCCTACGGAATAGAAGATCTAACCTAGCAAGATCATATCTACGATATGCAAGTAACGAGTTCTAGATGAGATCTACATACCCTCAAAGATACAAAGTGTTTAACCATCGAGGGATCATGTATGATGTAGTCGTAGACGTGTGTCACTTAAAACCGAGGAAGTCATGTAATTTGGTAGCATCTCCGCGGTATCCACACATTCTGTCTTGGTGTTGTCCCCTCCTCCTTGATCCTGCAAATGAGGGAGAAGAGCTTTGCGAGATCACAATAGCATAACGACAATAGTTGGATGTATATGGTGGAGAAGTTCTGCCGCACTTTGCTAAGCGTCTACCCGGTAGAGAGGGAGAGAGAGGAAGAGGGAGGGGCATTGGGACCTGTGTGTTATGCCTCCTATACCCCTCTATTTATATAGTCTAGGGGAGGAGGCTGGCAATCCCTTGCCCCTCCTCTAAGAGAGGGGCGGCGGCTAGGAGGAGGGATTCCTTCCCTCCTCCCCTCGAGTTTGGGGCGGCCAGGGTTTCCCCAAGTGGAGGGAGCATGTGCCTTTGTGGGACCGTGGCGCCCTAGCCCATGTAGTCTAGGGTGCCCCTCCACTTGGCCCGTGTGCCCTCCCATAGGTGGACCCCACTCTAGACCCTTATGGAACATTCTAGATCTATCTGGAACATTTCTGAAACTATCTTGAATTAATCTTGGAACCAAAAACTAGCTGGCATATACTTTTCTCTACCTCCAGACCATTCTAGAACTCTTCATGATATCTAGGATCTCATCTTAAACTCCGAATATCCATTTGATCAAACCATCTATTATGTCAACGAAAACCTAACAACACTGAAACGTTAATTGTGTGACCTGACGGGTTCGAGAACATGCAGACATGACCGAGACACCTCTCAAATAAATAACCATCAGCGGTACTGGGATGCTCATATTTGTTCCTAAATATTCAATGAGTCACAATTTCAATAATTATATTAATTCGGTATCCAATTCCCTTTGTCTCGTGATATATTACTTGTCCGAGATTCGATCGTCGGTATCTGTATACCTAGTTAAATCTCGTTACCGGTAAGTTCTCCTTACTTGTTCCGTGTTGTAGGATCCCCATGACTAACCACATTAGTCACATTTTTGCAAAATTTAGGATGCTACATTACCGAGAGGTCATAGAGATATCTCTCCATCACAAGAAGTGACAAAACCCACTCTTAATTTATACAACTCAACAAAATACCATCAAAGATACCTGAAAGCCATCTTTACGATCACATAGTTACAAAGTGGCATTTGATGTCCAAAAAAAGCAATCCTCCGGTACCTGTTGGGGATATACTTTCCGGGTATCCTCACAGCTCCTCACTAACCAGGGTGGCCCACTTCGGGTTAGAGCTTTGCTTCACGGGCGGCCTAGTCAGGGAGAAAAGATGGAGTCCATTCCGACTACAGGAAGTCCTAGAAGACTTACCGACTTAGGCCCATAGTGTTACTTGTAGTTCAAGATATACTCTGTAACCGACTCTTAATCATAGCCGGATAGATCTCTCCTATAAACCCTAGGCCAGATATCTATATAAGCCGTCCTAGGGAGAGCCTTTAGGGAAAATCTCAATAGTATACAATCTCAACTCACACAGGCGAACCCTTGTAACCCATATTCCGGTTCTACCATATTACTGGATTGCTAGCAGAAGTAGGATCCATCCAAAGCCGGCGGTTTCGAACCTGGGTAAACTTGTGTGCTCACCGTCCCGGAACACCGTACGTCTCACACCCCTCTCTTCGCACGCCTCGAGGATCCCCTCATGGCGTACTTGTCATCAATCCGACGACAGTTGGCGCCCACCATGGGGCAAGTGAGCTTCGGATCTGCGTTCCGAGCGGAATCTGCAAGAATCGGAATCGGCGAGACTATTGATGTCGGTCGCATCCTCTACGCCAGCGACGTCCCTCTCATCATTCTCGACGAGACCTGGATTCTGGCTAGGGAGGCTGTAACTGCCTAAACCATCATGTCTTTTGGCGAGATCGATGTTTACATCGGTTTTGCTGAACCTGTCCCACCCACCCCAGCGGTGATGATAGAGGTAGAAGAATCTTCTGGGTCCCCTTTGTCCGCGGAGGCGACAGAGTTCCGGATCTCAGAAAACCCTAATCCCACCCAACCCACACCAGTTGCGGAGATAGTGGAGAAATCCGAGCCTGAAGCAGACCTAGCGGTCCATGTCGAATCTAGAGTGGATCTCCTTGGAGAGATCGAATCCCAGATCGACCCACCCGCTGAAGTTGAAATCTAGGAGGAGCATAGCAACAACACTGATTCCGGCTCTGATAACGCTGGGACAGACATGCCTTTCCTAAGGTACACGCTGCGACATATGATAATGCAAAACTCAGGCATGGATGCAATTCTCGAGACCATCAAAAGTTTCGATGAAGCTGATCGCGAGAGCCGCAGGTACCTCAGGAAGCACGCGTCGCACTTCGTCGGGTATGTGGGATCCGGATCCGGTTCTGCCGATGCTGGAGACAACACCGACTCTATGCTGGAGGCAATTGGAACAAACACTAACGTACCCGCATCTTCGGATGAATTGATGACGTCAGTAGATTTCCAAAAGTTCTCCGCGGAATATGAAGAGGAGTATAACTCCAAAGCTGCAGAGGAAGGAGAAGCCATGGATGAAGGATCTGGGGAACACTCTCCCAAAGCGCAGGACGATATGGAAGTTGGAGATAATCCCAAAGTCCAGATGTCCAAAAGTATCGATCAGAGCTTGACTCGGGGAAACGGACCCAAAGCCGTCTTTGCTACCGGCACTGCCAAGAAGGCAAAGAAGAAGAACAAGACCCCAACAAAAGACCCTCTGGCAGAGGAGGTGATTGCCGAGGAATACGAGGAAGACTCGGATGGAGCACTTATCCCAGAAGAGCCCAAAAAAGAAGAATCAGTGGATGGACACGTGATCACTGAAGGTGCGGGTAAACTCATCGATGCGGCATTAACCACACCTATTCCTACAACTGCAGAACTTACTACTGAAGAACTGGACAAGAGGGTGCAGGCCCTAGAAGCACGTCATCAAGTACTCCTCGATGAAGCCAAAACATTGAGGAGCAAAAGAAACGCATAGCATCTGCGGAGAAGTAAAACTCCAGGAAATACCAGAAGACCAGGAAGCGTCATACCAATGACAACCAATTCCCGCAGATTCACGCCGTCCTTTTCGTAGAAGAAATGGGGAAGCCTCAGAAAGATAGCAGAGGGGATTGGGTGTATCCAACCCTAGTACAGAATACCATGGCGGCCCGAGAAATTTTATCGGCTAATCTAGGCCCGGAGGAGATCCGATTGGGAATTAAACTACTCAACAAGGGACTAGAACAACAAAAGGTCGCCATGTCCGGAAGTCAAAAACTGGTCTCTGATTCCAACCAATGTCGCACAGATCCGGCATGGGCTGAAATAAGGCCCCAGCGTGTTCCGGAGCAGCACCCCCGCCCCGATTGCCGGGAAGACAATTACTCGTGAACCGGATCTTTGGGACAGCACCACAAAGCTGCCCGTGACTGGCGTAACGTTAACCCAGTTGCGGAGCAAGATGCAATTGCTGCACTGAATCCGAGGAACCCGCCCCAGCGAGAGTTGAAGGACCATAGGGACGATGATAAGGAGAAACGTCGGGAGGAGGACCGACAAAGAATGCCACCTCCTAGACATGAAAGCCGTCCGGATGACAGACGAAGGAATGACGGACACCGTGCTGGGACAAGCCGGCAGGGGCTCGCCACAATGAAGACCCTCCCCGGAACCGGAATAATGACGTTTCGGACGGAGGCCGACGATCGGCTAGAAATAACACAGTTGCTCTACCCTCTCCAACAAGTAGCCATCACAACGGCTCTCAAGGAGGCTAGGGAGGGTGTCGTGGTGGAGGTGGTGGTGGCAGAAGCCGAAGTCCGGCTCCAAGGCACCGCAGCCACAGCTGACACTCGGGACGATCTCTATCCCCGAATGACGCAAGACACAGGATCAATTCCAATATAGAGGCGCGCCGCTACGAAAACAATGATATCTACATGGGCCCAAAGTGCTTCGGACCACGCATCAGAGCTACAAGATCCCCGGAAGGATTTTCTATCTCACGACATATCCAAGCCTATGACGACATTGCTTGGCCAGATACCTGGCTACAGGATTTCTTCCAAGCTTGCTGCATCGCAAAGGAGAAAACAGCCTGGTCGCAACCCGATACCTCCCACTCATGTTGCCGAAGACGGCACGATCATGGCTTAATGAACTTCCGGAGAACACCATCCACAACTGGTATGACATGCAAAGCGCGTTCTTTCGGAATTTCAAAGGCACATACCGGAGGCCCTGTACGGTCGGAGACCTACAACGTTGCACCCAGAAGGCTGGAGAAACTTGCCGGGATTACCTCGGACGATGGATCGACACCAAGAACTCCTGTGAAGGAGTAAATGATCAAACTGTGATTGAAGCTTTCATTGCAGGTCTCCCAAGTGTGACAAGGTCACTGATTTGGGAGAGTTAATAGAAACAGCGAGCAAGTATGCAGATGTTGACGATGATGCAGAGGGATTACTCAACGCCCTGGTTGTGCCACAGTCGGCAAAACAACCAAAGCAACAAGCTCAGAAGTGCAAGAATACCTCGGAAGAAAAACCCAACGCGGAAACGGCAGTGGTCACTGCTACTTTCGGGTCTCGAGGGCGAGGAGGACGCGGCGGAGGCCGCGGGTGTGGCCGTGGGACTTCGAGAGTTCAAGGTAGAGGAGACCAGCAACCAGGAAAAACCTACTCTTGGGCCGGCATTTCCAATAACCCATGTGTCCATCACTTAGATGCCAATGGGGGCTCGTCCCACACCAACACCGAGTGTCGTTTCAATGACGACATCAAAAGAGATGACACCGCTGGCTACAAAGCTAAGCGGATGAAGGGAAAGAAGAATCCCAAAAAAGATAAAGACACAAAGGAAGATTCCGACATGGAGGAAGCAGATGCTTTAAATCCCAAGCCGGAAGGGAAGAAAAAATTTCTGACCAAGAAAGACACCTTCCTCGGATCTCAACCAGCAAAGGTCAAGAAAGCAGTTCTACATGAGCTCAACGCAACAGTTCTGGCTGTCCCCCAATTTTTGGACTGGTCGGAAGTGGCAATCACATTTGACTGTGCTGATCATCCGCCTAAGTTGCACAGGCGAGGAAAATATGCCTTAATCGTCAATCCACTTATCGACGGCTATGGTTTCTCCAAGACCCTCATGGACGGCGGCAGCAGTATCAATATTCTGTATGTCGAAACGCTGCGACGGATGAAGATCTCAGAGACCCAGCTGAACCATAGCTCTGTGATCTTTCACGGGGTTGTCCAAGGAAGACAATCCAATTCCCTGGGGGAAATCACTTTGGATGTTACCTTTAGAACTCCAAAGAACTATCGGACGGAGGCACTTTCCTTCGAAGTGGTCCCGTACAAGAGCATGTACCACGCTATATTCGGACGTCCGGCTTACTGGGCTTTTATGGCTCATCCATGTTACATTTACAATATGATGAAAAATCCAGGTCCCAACGGCGTAATCACCATTAGGGGAGACCCAAAGAAAGCGCGAGAGTGCGAGGATGAAAATGCCGCCTTTGCTGAAGCCGTGTTGCACGCCCAAGAGTACTAGGAGATCAAGAAGAGCATATATCCTTCCTGTAGCATCCCAATTGTCTAACTATTGTAATGCTACTTATCCTAGTAAGATATTGGCTACTTCATAGATATTATTGTTGCATCATAATTATATCATGCTCATGTCATCATGCCACCTTGCATTTGAGCATCATATAAAACCCTCTTTCTTTTGGTTTTTCTCTCATATGCATTATTAATTCGATTTGGCTATTGATATATTGTTCAATGCCCAAGTTGAGTTGGGGGCATATCTTTTATTTCATTTCCATCACCTTTCTTTTCCACCACTTTATAATTCCACCGTCCTACTAGACCATGAGCTTGTTTGTCTTTATTTTGGATTTCTCTAGCTCATGGGCAATAGGGGGATCTAGTCCTTAATTTCCTTTGCTTGGCTCTATTCCATTTCTTGGAAATGCATAAGAACAATGCAATCATATTATTATTGTTGTCACAAAATAAATAATGGCATTATTATTTTTTGCATGGGCCATGCAAGCTTATCCACCACCTTTTTCCTCCATTGGTTTTTCTTTGGATTTGGGGAATCCTATCTAGGAAAAAACCATCTCCTACCATTCCACCTCTACATAGTCTCAACCATATCTCTTTCTTTTATTTATTTTCTTCAAGCATGATCATATGGGACTTTTCCACCTAACTCTTTTCTTCCTCTTTCTTTCTTGTTTCTCATCCACATTAGCTCATGCAAGATCAAGCCCTATGGTTCTTCTTGGTATGGCCTCTTAAACAAAATTAAAATCTATATATCTAAAACCACCTAACCTAGCTATTTTTTTCTCTCTCTCTCTAATTTCTCCTAACCCTAATTCTACTAAACCCTAACCTTCTCCCATCTCTCTCACCTCCTCTCTCTCTACCATGGGCACCACCTAACCTCCCTCTCTCTCCCTGGCCCACCTCAGCTAACCACCCTCTCCCTAACCCTAGCTAGCCCTAACCCGAGTCCCATCTAGACCTAGCCCGAGCTAACCACCCTCTTCCCTCTCTCTTCTTCTACCGCCATGCTAGCCCCACCCTGCACCACCACGCCGTCCTGGTCCACCCTGCAGCCCCTCTGCCGCGGCCCAGCCCCAGGACAAGCCAGCTCGCCCATGTGCTCGAAAAGAAGAAGGAGGAAAAGGTGGCACCGAGTCCACCTTATCTCTGCCGTGCCCCGCCTACCTTCCTCCTCTCTTCCTCTCGTTTCCCCTCGCCCACACGCCTCTCTGGACTCTCCCAGATCTGCCCCGAGCTTCCCTCCTCTTCTCATTCTTCCTCCCCGACAACAGCTCCCGCCGCCGGTCGCCGCCAGCACCCTCTGCTCCTCTTCGTTCCAGCCGCCGTGCTCGTCGTGGAAGAGGCCTGGAAGATCGTGGACGTTCCTCTGCATCACCCCATACACGCTGACTTGGACGAGAAGCTCCCCAGCACCGCCAGTACCTCGCCGCACTGCAGCAAACCCTAGATCCGGGGTGCCAGCGATCTCGACGCTCTGCCGCTCCTCGCTCCGATCCGACCACACCAGCCATCCCGCGGTGAGCCCCTCTCTCTCCCTGACATGCTCCGCCTCGCCGTACCGCCCTAGCGCCGCCGTTGCTTTTGTCGAGCGCTCTCAGTGCGCGCCGCTTGCCGGCATCTGCAGCCTCCCCGCGCCGCGCCACACCCTAGCTAGGCCCCCGCCACTCTCCTGCCAGCTACCCGAGCCAGCCACACCGGTTAGCCCCCTTCGCACGCACGCCCACGTCCCGGGATCGAGTCCCCGCCCCGCGTGCGCGTTGCCGCCGTCAGTTTCGTCAGAGAGAGGAAGAGAAACAGTGCACGCATTGGAACTTTGCACATAACCCCCCACCTTTTTGAGTCCTACAACCCGCGCTCCTAGCAACCCCACCAGTCAGCCACGCTAGCACTTTTGCAGGAAAGCCCCTCAGCTTTTTCTGGCGTAACCCGCGCTCCAGCCCCAGCCCCACCTGTCAGCCCCTGCCTTCCTCACCGCTGACACGCGGGCCTGCGCCAGTTGGCCCACCCCGCAGTCTCAGTGGCTAGCCCGCGCCCGGTAACAAAAGGTTTTCCCGCGCGCGTGGCCCAGTCAGCGCCAGGCCCACCCGTCAGTGACTGGGGCTGATTTCGCCTGGGTGACAAAAGTATTTTCCGGCTGTCTGTTTTATTTAAACATTTTCCAAATCGATTTAAATTCAAATTCAATTCAGATTCAAATAATTTTTAAAATACAAATCCAAATAATACATATAATATATGTTTTGGAATCAGAAAAATGTGAGGAATTCAAATATGCCATTCAAAATAATGTTTGAACACTTTAAATTTTCGAGATGATTAAAATTACAATAAAATGCCCTTTTCCTTAATTAATTAATAACTTTTGTTTTATAATTCCAAATTAGACAAATAATATGTCTAAATCGATCAGCGCGACGAGCCCGTTCTAATTATGCAGTCCTTGTTCTGAATTGAAGCATGCATCATGTTGTTATTAAAAATCTGAACTGGTTATGACAATAAAACATGGTTAAATAAATATTAAAATGCTTTATTTCTTGCATCCACACCTCACCTTTGCCATGCTACTTTAATGCCATGCAAGTTGTGCATCATTCATCATGGCATGCTTGGTTGCTTGTTGCATTTCAATTCATATGCTTGTGCACTTTATTTATGTTGGCCCTTGTTTGTTTGGTTCTTCTTCGAATAGACGCCCAGCAGGAGAATTACCAGGATTCACAGGAGTATTACCCAGATCCATCTTCCGCTTCAACTGAGCTGCCAGGCAAGCACTACCACATGCTTGCATACATACAGTACCTATTGCCTCTATCTTATTCTTGCATCATTGAGTCGCGATTGCATTAAATTGAATCCCAAGTACTACATAGCCTTTACTTTTAAATCCCACCGAAACTTGTTCCTCCATCCCATGAGCTATTACTACAGGAGTTGTTTGAGCCATGCGTCGTAGAAAAGCATGTGTAGGGTATGTGAGTGTCTGATGAATAACGAGGTACCTAAACAACATAACCTGAGTAGTAATGGGATAACTAATGAAAGAGGCACCGGTGAGCAATATCTGCTATTTGGTTTTTCATGCTCACTTATGTCCCGTAGGACCCGAGTACTTGATTCCTGTTCCTTGTTTATTCGCACTATCCCCATCCGGGAGGCCTTATGGACCCCCCTGAGCCAGAGCTTGATTCGTTCTTATTTCTTGGGGCCACAAGTAGTTTGGGGCTTTATTACTATCCTGTACTTATGCCATGTTACTGCTTTAATAAGATTGTGCGTGGAGCACCTATACTGTTTTGGATCGTGGAATGTTTTCGCGGTATCGACAAGCCCAGTCACATTTTCGGGTTCCCAGTCGTTTACAGCCATTGACACAAACCTTGGGTCCGTCTCGGAGCCGGCCAACTTCGTTGCGGGTAGCTTAATGGGGTGGCCCCCTAAAATACTTCTGAATCCTGTGATTGCTTTGTCGTGAATGCCTCGTTGGGTTTTTATTTGGTTTTTCCGAGGTTGATCGATTGTGTGTTGCTATTTGTGCACCCCTGCAGGGTAAATCATTCTGAAAGCCGTGTCCGCGGTTATGGACGACTTGGAGCACAGTTTCTCGATCATAGACAAGTATAACTAAAGTACCGCTTTTAATTTGACTAGTACTTGACTAGTAAATAGTGCAACGTTCATGGAATGGTTAATAAAACTGCCAACGGATGATGGGGGTTGTTCGTCTGCTTCCTCGTTGGTAAGCGAGGAGGAGGATGGATCTGTTAATTATACTGTTATAACTGTTGTTCTTAATTCACGGACTTCCGTCTAACATTAGTTAGGCGGAAGGTTAGTGGAGATCTGTAGAATTGTTAGGTATTATCTTTTGCTGCAATTGCGTCACCCCAGGTTGTGTCCCCTTTAGTGGCATAAAGACTTGCTGAGTACCCCTAGGGTCTCACACGATAAATTGTTTGATTCAGATGAACAGGTGTACCCGCAAGATGGATACTGGGTGGAAGAGACAGATGATGTTGGCAATGATCATTCGGTGTAGAGATTCCGGGAACGGGGATCCGTGAGATCTGTGGGCGAGATGTGATTATTTATGGGGCATCTTATGCCAATTTGCTTCTTATCCGTACTCGGATCTTGTTTTCCGCTTCCGCCTGATACTCTGTTGTGTGATGTATGAGGAGCTATCCTAAATTAATATATCTATCTAGGACATTTGGATCTTGCCGTATGGCGTTGCAATATTTCTATTTCTTTTAGATGGAATGGCTTTGAGGACTGTTGTATGTGGCTTGCATACATACTCATTTGTGTATGTAGTTGATCCCTTCGCCTGCCGATTACGCCGCTCGTTCTTGTCCCGTTGTCTGAAAGTGGTTAGGACGGCCGAAAGGTCTACCGTGAGTGGCCCTGGGCCCCACCGTACTATTTTAACCACTTTCGTTCATCCAGGCATTAACTAAGAGCGTAATTCACCGAGGTAGTTACAATTGTTATCAGAGCCATCCCGCCCTTCAGGGTCTCAGCCAAAATGGTCGTTGTCAGTCTAGCAAATATTTTGGTAGTTATGTATACTAGGGAAAAACAAAACGTGAGAGTAGGATTGCTTCCATTTTTCTTCTTACCCACCCAACCACCCTTTTCTGGTAAGGAAGTGTAACGTTTTCAATCCTCTTCTAAAATTCAAACTAGGATTCACGTGTTCTGGGTTCCGTAGTACCATAGGTTGGGTTTGTGTGTGTGTGTGTGAATTCTTTGTCTATCTGTTGCATCCAAATGTTATCACTATCTGCCTTTTGGTTATCAACTGTTGGTACATTCCCTACCGATAGTCCTTTGTAAACCAACGCGATCTATTCTGATTTGTTGTGCACCGATGCGATCTATCTTACTCTTTGTTATCCGACGTTATCTTGTTTGGGGTGTTCGTTTCCGTAGTTACCAATCTTTAGGTTAATCCTAAGAAGAAGGTGTTGGGATATGTGTTTGACTGATTCATGTGCGGAGTAATGATTTGAGTGCGGGATGGAGTCGCGACCATACCACTACTTTTGTCATTTGCTTTTGTATATTGAACTAGTAGAGTTACTAATCTTGATTCGTTAAGTGGTTTTGCGCATATAGCGGTATTTTAATGCCAAAATTTGCGGAAAATTTTTCTTTGTTAGTTGTGTACCACACTCCTTGTTCAGTCGTGTGTGTTATGCTTAATATCTTCTAGTTGCTTTGAACTTTTTTGATATTTTAATATCATCTCAGTGAATTGCATTCCTTAATCTTGATTAATTCCATTTTGGAACTATTTTGGATTATTATCATTCTCCATTATAGTACTGACTTGTGTTTTATATCAATCACAGGATGGCACCACCACGCCGTTCTGAGGAGGATATACCACCTGAACTTGGGGTCGCTTTGGCAAGTATTGCAAATGCTTTGGGCACTATGCAGCAAAACCAGCAGCGCTTCGAGGAAAGCGTGAGGAGGAATGAGTTTGCTCCGCTACCTCCACCTCCCAAGCGAGGAGACATCAAGAGTTTTCTCAAGTTCAACCCACGACAATTCGAAGTGTCTGATCAGCCACTTGATGCGGATGATTGGCTTCGTGAAGTGTCAAGATTGCTGATAACTGCAGATGTTCCCGAGCAAGAATGGGTCAAGTGTGCTACTCACCTTCTAAAGGGAGATGCAGCTCTCTAGTGGGAAAATTATCTCAAGGCAGATCTTTCTGGTTTTTAGCCTACTTGGGAGCGGTTCACTGCTGCTTTCAAAGAGCAATATCTGTCAGAAATTGTCATGGAAAGGATGAAGGAAGTGTTTCTCAACCTCAAGCAGGGCTCTGACAATGTCAACACCTACATCAGAAACTTCATGAATCTGTCTCGTTATGGTGGCGATGAGATCTCCGATGACAAGAAGAAGCAAAAGAGATTTCGGCAAGGCCTCAATGCTTCCATCAAATATGCAATCACTCATGCAAGGCCGGCATCTTTCCTGGAACTTCAGCACACAGCTCTGCAGGAAGAAGCAAGTAGGCAAGTGTTTGAGGAGTCAAAGAAACACAGCCGTGATACTACAAGCTCTTCTGCTATGACAGCTCCTTCTAAGCGTCGTGTCTGGGTTCCTAACACCCCACCGTCGCTCCCTTCTCCACCAAGACCTTCAAGCTACGCACCAAGGCCACCAAACTCCTTCACTGCGGCTCCCAGGGGCTACAACCACAACTACCCTAGAGCGCCTGCCGGAGTCCCTGGCTACGTTGCTCCACGTCCACCTGGTGCTTGCTATACTTTTGGAAACACTGGGCGTCAGCACTGGAATTGTCCAATGAACAACAAAGCTCTTCCACCACCTCCTCCAAGACCTGCGGCAAGTTCTCCTATGATTCGTGCACCTCCACCTTGGGCTCTCAACATCAACACTAAGCCGGGGTCTACGGTTGCTCGTGCCAACTGTGTCAACGTCGCTCAAGCTGAGCATGCACCTGGAGTTGTCATGGGTATGCTTCCTGTTAACTCAGTTCCTGCACGAGTTTTGTTTGATTCTGGTGCTTCACATTCTTTCGTTTCTCACAAATTTGCAAATGAGCATGAGCTTGTTATAGAGCAGCTGGATAAAAAGTTAATGGTTCTTTCTCCCGGGGCAAGATTGTTATCTACTAAGATCAGCCATGGCAATCAAATTGAGATTGGTGGTTCTTCTTTTCCGGCTTCCTTAATTGTTCTGGGAAATTCTGATATTGATGTTATCTTGGGCATGGATTGGTTGACAGCAAATGCAGCTGTGATTGATTGTGCCGAACGTTCGGTTTCTCTAAAAATTCCTAAAGGCCATATAGTCTATTCTCCAAGTCTGACTCCTGCAATTCAGCTTTATTCTTTGGCGGCTTTGAATGATGATGCTATGGAAGGTATTTAGAGTGTTCCGGTAGTCTGTGAATTTCCAGATGTCTTTCCTGAAGAGTTGCCAGGTATGCCTCCGGATCGTGAGGTTGAGTTTGTCATTGAACTTGAACCTGGCACCGCTCCTATCTCCAAGCGGCCTTATAAAATGGGTCCTGCTGAGTTGGCTGAACTTAAACGTCTGTTGGATGAACAAGAGAAGTTGGGTTTCATTCAGCACAGTACTTCTTCTTGGGGTAGTCCAACCATCTTTGTGAAGAAGCGAGACAAGACTGATAGACTTTGTGTTGACTATCGGGCACTCAATGCTAAAACAATCAAGAATAAATATCCCCTTCCGCGGATTAATGATCTCTTCGATCAGCTAGCTGGAGCTGTGGTATTCTCTAAGCTTGATTTGAGAAGTGGTTACCATCAAATCAAGATCCGCAAGGAAGATGTTCCCAAAACAGCTTTCACCACCCGCTATGGCCTGTATGAGTACACGGTCATGTCTTTCGGTCTCACCAATGCACCTGCCACCTTCTCGAGGCTTATGAACTTGGTTTTCATGGAGTATCTTGATAAGTTCATTGTGGTCTATCTGGATGACATTCTAGTCTATTCTAAGTCTAAGGAAGAACATGAAGAACACCTTCGGTGTGTCCTAAACAAGCTTCGTGAGAACCGCCTATATGCAAAGTTCTCCAAGTGTGAGTTTTGGCTGCCTCAAGTCACCTACCTTGGTCATGTCATCTCTGCCAAGGGCATTGCCGTCAACCCAGAAACTATTAAGACAATTATGGACTGGCTTCCACCCATAAATGTCAAAGAAGTCCAGAGTTTCCTTGGTTTGGCCAGTTACTGCCGTCGCTTCGTTCAAAACTTCTCAAAGATTGCGAAGCCTCTTACAGGTCTCCTCAAGAAAGGCAAGAGATATCTTTGGACTCCTGCATGTCAAGCAAGCTTTGAGACACTCAAAGGGAAGCTCACTTCCACACCAGTCTTGGTTCCTCCAGATACATCAAAGCCTTTCCAGATTTTATGTGATGCTTCATTGCAAGGATTGGGTGCGGTCCTTATGCAAGAAAAGCAAGTTGTTGCTTATGCATCTCGTCAGTTGAAGACGCATGAGATCAACTATCCTACACATGACCTCGAACTCGCAGCAGTTGTCTTTGCTTTGAAAGTATGGAGGCATTACTTGCTTGGCAACCGTTGTGAGATCTTTTCTGATCACAAGAGTCTAAAGTATATATTCACACAGCCTGATCTCAACCTTCGTCAGAGGAGGTGGATTGAAACAATCAATGATTTCGATTTGACCATCAACTACACTCCGGGCAAAGCCAATGTCATGGCAGATGCTCTCAGCCGAAAAGCTTATGTCAACAACCTCATGGTGGAAGAACAACAGCCTCTCTTGTGCGAGGAATTCCGCAAGCTCAACCTTGAAATTGTGGATCAACGTTATCTTCTGAACCTTCTAGCAACACCTCTCTTGGAAGAAAAGGTCCATTCCATTCAGCTTGGGGATCCTTACACTAAAAAGATCATCTCCAACATTCAGCTTCCGAAGTATGAGTCTTTCCTCGTAGATGACCAAGGCACTCTTTTCTTTGAACACCGGATGTTTGTTCCGAACTACCCGGGTTTAAGAGAGCAAGTTCTCAAGGAGGCGCATGATTCTGTTCTTTCTATCCACCCTGGAAGCACTAAGATGTACATGGACTTGAAAACACAATATTGGTGGCCTGGTTTGAAACGATATTGTGCCAAGTATGTCTCGGAGTGTGATGTCTGTCGCAGAGTTAAAGCTGTCCATCAGAAACCTTCCGGTCTTCTACAGCCATTGAAGCCTCCGGAATGGAAATGGGAGAAAGTAGAGATGGACTTCATCACTGGTTTTCCAAGGTCGCAGAAGGGCAACAATGCAATCTTTGTTGTCATTGACAGGCTTTCCAAAGTAGCTCACTTCTTTCCAGTCAAGGAAACAATTTCTGCAATTCAGTTGGCGGAGCTCTATATCAACAGAATTGTCTCTCTGTATGGAGTTCCGCTTGAGATCAGTTCCGACCGTGGAAGTATCTTCACTTCCAAGTTCTGGGGAAGTTTCCAAAATGCTTTGGGAACAAAGTTAAACTTCAGCACAGCTTACCACCCTCAGTCGCAAGGACAAGTTGAAAGGATCAATCAGATTCTAGAAGATATGCTCCGTGCTTGCGTTATCTCTTTCGGCATGAAGTGGGAAGAATGTCTTCCTTATGCTGAATTCTCTTAAAACAACAGTTTCCGGAAAAGTCTAAAGATGGCACCATTTGAGGCTCTTTATGGTCGCAAGTGCAGAACTCCGATTGGTTGGTCGGGCGCAGGTGAAAGAGTATTGTTTGGCCCCGACATTGTAACTCAAGCGGAGGAGAAAGTACACATCATTCTGGAAAATCTGAAGATTGTTCAAAGTCGCCAGAAGAGCAACTATGACAGAAAGCACACGGACATGGAGTATGTCCCTGGTGATCTCGTTTACCTTCGTGTCACTCCCATGAGAGGCACACACCGCTTTGGTATCAAAGGAAAGCTGGGTCCTAGATACATCGGTCCTTTCAAAATTCGTGGAAGAAGAGGAGAAGTTGCTTATGCTCTTGAGCTCCCTGAACAACTCAAAGTCCATGATGTTTTCCACATCTCTCAACTCAAGAAGTGCTTCAAGGATCCCGGCAGGACCGTGGACCATGAACTCATCAATCTTCAAGAAGACCTTTCTTATCAAGAACACCCCACAAAAATTCTTGAAGTCGCAGAAAGAAGGACTCGCAACAAGTCCATCAAGTTCTGCAAGGTGCAGTGGTCGCACCATTCCGTTGATGAAGCCACCTGGGAACGTGAAGATGAGCTCCGTGCCAAGTATCCTACCCTATTTGAGTCTTCTTCTTCCTAGAATCTCGGGGCGAGATTCCTGTTTAGTGGGGGAGAGTTGTAGCATCCCAATTGTCTAACAATTGTAATGCTACTTGTCCTAGTAAGATATTGGCTACTTCATAGATATTATTGTTGCATCATAATTATATCATGCTCATGTCATCATGCCACCTTGCATTTGAGCATCATATAAAACCCTCTTTCTTTTGGTTTTGCTCTCATATGCATTATTAATTGGATTTGGCTATTGATATATTGTTCAATGCCCAAGTTGAGTTGGGGGCATATCTTTTATTTTATTTCCATCACCTTTCTTTTCCACCACTTTATAATTCCACCGTCCTACTAGACCATGAGCTTGTTTGTCTTTATTTTGGATTTCTCTAGCTCATGGGCAATAGGGTGGATCTAGTCCTTAATTTCCTTTGCTTGGCTCTATTCCATTTCTTGGAAATGCATAAGAACAATGTCATCATATTATTATTGTTGTCACAAAATAAATAATGGCATTATTATTTTTTGCATGGGCCATGCAAGCTTCTCCACCACCTTTTTCCTCCATTGGTTTTTCTTTGGATTTGGGGAATCCTATCTAGGAAAAAACCATCTCCTACCATTCCACCTCTCCATAGTCTCAACCATATCTCTTTCTTTTATTTATTTTCTTCAATCATGATCATATGGGACTTTTCCACCTAACTCTTTTCTTCCTCTTTATTTCTTGTTTCTCATCCACATTAGCTCATGCAAGATCAAGCCCTATGGTTCTTCTTGGTATGGCCTATTAAACAAAATTAAAATCTATATATCTAAAACCACCTAACCTAGCTATTTTTTTCTCTCTCTCTCTCTCTAATTTCTCCTAACCCTAATTCTACTAAACCCTAACCTTCTCCCATCTCTCTCACCTCCTCTCTCTCTACCATGGGCACCACCTAACCTCCCTCTCTCTCCCTGGCCCACCTCAGCTAACCACCCTCTCCCTAACCCTAGCTAGCCCTACCCCGAGTCCCATCTAGACCTAGCCCGAGCTAACCACCCTCTTCCCTCTCTCTTCTTCTACCGCCATGCTAGCCCCACCCTGCACCACCACGCCGTCCTGGTCCACCCTGCAGCCCCTCTGCCGCTGCCCAGCCCCAGGACAAGCCAGCTCGCCCATGTGCTCGAAAAGAAGGAGGAAAAGGTGGCACCGAGTCCACCTTATCTCTGCCGTGCCCCGCCTACCTTCCTCCTCTCTTCCTCTCGTTTCCCCTTGCCCACACGCCTCTCTGGCCTCTCCCATATCTGCCCCGAGCTGCCCCTCCTCTTCTCCTTCTTCCTCCCCGACAACAGCTCCCGCCGCCGGTCGCCCCCAGCACCCTCTGCTCCTCTTCGTTCCAGCCGCTGTGATCGTCGTGGAAGAGGCCTGGAAGATCGTGGACGTTCCTCTGCATCACCCCGTACACGCTGACTTGGACGAGGAGCTCCCCAGCACCGCCAGTACCTCACCGCACTGCAGCAAACCCTAGATCCGGGGCGCCAGCGATCTCGATGCTCCGCCGCTCCTCGCTCCGATCCGACCACACCAGCCATCCCGCGGTGAGCCCCTCTCTCTCCCTGACATGCTCCGCCTCGCCGTACCGCCCTAGCGCCGCCGTTGCTTTTGTTGAGCGCTCTCAGTGCGCGCCGCTCGCCGGCATCTGCAGGCTCCCCGCGCCGCGCCACACCCTAGCTAGGCCCCCGCCACCCTCCTGCCAGCTACCCGAGCCAGCCACACCGGTTAGCCCCCTTCGCGCGCACGCCCGTGTCCCGGGATCGAGTCCCCGCCCCGCGCGCGCGTTGGCGCCGTCAGTTTCGTCAGAGAGAGGAAGAGAAACAGTGCACGCGTTGGAACTTTGCACATAACCCCCCACCTTTTTGAGTCCTACTACCCGCGCTCCTAGCAACCCCACCAGTCAGCCGCGCTAGCACTTTTGCAGGAAAGCCCCTCAGCTTTTTCCGGCGTAACCCGCGCTCCAGCCCCAGCCCCACCTGTCAGCCCCTGCCTTCCTCACCGTTGACACGGGGGCCTACGCCAGTTGGCCCACCCCGCAGTCTCAGTGGCTAGCCCACGCCCGGTAACAAAAGGTTTTCCCGCGCGCGTGGCCCAGTCAACGCCTGGCCAACCCGTCAGTGACTGGGGCTGATTTCACCTGGGTGACAAAAGTATTTTCCGGCTGTCTGTTTTATTTAAACATTTTCCAAATCGATTTAAATTCAAATTCAATTCAGATTCAAATAATTTTTAAAATACAAATCCAAATAATACATATAATATATGTTTTGGAATCAGAAAAATGTGAGGAATTCAAATATGCAATTCAAAATAATGTTTGAACACTTTAAATGTTCGAGATGATTAAAATTACAATAAAATGCCCTTTTCCTTAATTAATTAATAACTTTTGTTTTATAATTCCAAATTAGACAAATAATATGTCTAAATCGATCAGCGCGACGAGCCTATTCTAATTATGCAGTCCTTGTTGTGAATTGAAGCATGCATCATGTTGTTATTAAAAATCTGAACTGGTTATGACAATAAAACTTGGTTAAATAAATATTAAAATGCTTTATATCTTGCATCCACACCTCACCTTTGCCATGCTACTTTAATGCCATGCAAGTTGTGCATCATTCATCATGGCATGCTTGGTTGCTTGTTGCATTTCAATTCATATGCTTGTGCACTTTATTTATGTTGGCCCTTGTTTGTTTGGTTCTTCTTCGAATAGACGCCCAGCAGGAGAATTACCAGGATTCACAGGAGTATTACCCAGATCCATCTTCCGCTTCAACTGAGCTGCCAGGCAAGCACTACCACATGCTTGCATACATACAGTACCTATTGCCTCTATCTTATTCTTGCATCATTGAGTCGCGATTGCATTAAATTGAATCCCAAGTACTACATAGCCTTTACTTTTAAATCCCACCGAAACTTGTTCCTCCATCCCATGAGCTATTACTACAGGAGTTGTTTGAGCCATGCGTCGTAGAAAAGCATGTGTAGGGTATGTGAGTGTCTGATGAATAACGAGGTACCTAAACAACATAACCTGAGTAGTAATGGGATAACTAATGAAAGAGGCACCGGTGAGCAATATCTGCTATTTGGTTTTTCATGCTCACTTATGTCCCGTAGGACCCGAGTACTTGATTCCTGTTCCTTGTTTATTCGCACTATCCCCATCCGGGAGGCCTTATGGACCCCCCTGAGCCAGAGCTTGATTCGTTCTTATTTCTTGGGGCCACAAGTAGTTTGGGGCTTTATTACTATCCTGTACTTATGCCATGTTACTGCTTTAATAAGATTGTGCGTGGAGCACCTATACTGTTTTGGATCGTGGAATGTTTTCGCGGTATCGACAAGCCCAGTCACATTTTCGGGTTCCCAGTCGTTTACAGCCATTGACACAAACCTTGGGTCCGTCTCGGAGCCGGCCAACTTCGTTGCGGGTAGCTTAATGGGGTGGCCCCCTGAAATACTTCTGAATCCTGTGATTGCTTTGTCGTGAATGCCTCGTTGGGTTTTTATTTGGTTTTTCCGAGGTTGATCGATTGTGTGTTGCTATTTGTGCACCCCTGCAGGGTAAATCTTTCTAATAGCCGTGTCCGCGGTTATGGACGACTTGGAGCACAGTTTCTTGATCATAGACAAGTATAACTAAAGTACCGCTTTTAATTTGACTAGTACTTGACTAGTAAATAGTGCAACGTTCATGGAATGGTTAATAAAACTGCCAACGGATTATGGGGGTGGTTCGTCCGCTTCCTCGTTGGTAAGCGAGGAGGAGGATGGATATGTTAATTATACTGTTATAACTGTTGTTCTTAATTCACGGACTTCCGTCTAACATTAGTTAGGCGGAAGGTTAGTGGAGATCTGTAGAATTGTTAGGTATTACCTTTTGCTGCAATTGCGTCACCCCAGGTTGTGTCCCCTTTAGTGGCATAAAGACTTGCTGAGTACCCCTAGGGTCTCACACGATAAATTGTTTGATTCAGATGAACAGGTGTACCCGCAAGATGGATACTGGGTGGAAGAGACAGATGATGTTGGCAATGATCATTCGGTGTGGAGATTCCAGGAACGGGGATCCGTGAGATCTGTGGGCGGGATGTGATTATTTATGGGGCATCTTATGCCAATTTGCTTCTTATCCGTACTCGGATCTTGGTTTCCGCTTCCGCCTGATACTCTGTTGTGTGATGTATGAGGAGCTATCCTAAATTATTATATCTATCTAGGACATTTGGATCTTGCCGTATGGCGTTGCAATATTTCTATTTCTTTTAGATGGAATGGCTCTGAGGACTGTTGTATGTGGCTTGCATACATACTCATTTGTGTATGTAGTTGATCCCTTTGCCTGCCGATTACGCCGCTCGTTCTTGTCCCGTTGTCTGAAAGTGGTTAGGACGGCCGAAAGGTCTACCGTGAGTGGCCCTGGGCCCCACCGTACTATTTTAACCACTTTCGTTCATCCAAGCATTAACTAAGAGCGTAATTCACCGAGGTAGTTACACTTCCGAGATGCCCGCAACGAAGGAGGTAACAAAGCCGAATCCGGAGTTCAAGGCATCAGAAGAGATGAAGAAAATGCCGTTGAAGGATGATGACCCCTCCAAGGTGACCCAAATAGGTGTAGGCCTAGATAACGCATAGTAAAGCGCGCTAGTCAAGTTCCTCAAAGCAAATCAAGATATCTTTGCATGGCAGCCATCTGACATGACCGGAGTACCTAGGGAACTTGCCGAGCACTCTTTAAATGTAAACCCGAATGCTAAACCCATCATACAGTCCTTACGACGTTTTGGTGATGAAAAGCATAAGGCAATAGCTAAGGAACTAGCACGACTCGAGTTAGCTGGATTCATAGAAGAGGTCATCCACACTGAGTGGTCGGCCAATCCTGTAATGGTCCCAAAAAAGGACACCACTGATTTAAGGATGTGTGTTGATTATACTGCCTTGAACAAGGCTTGTCCAAAAGATTCGTTCGCTCTGCCTAGGATTGATCAAGTTATCAATTCTACGGCAGGCTCGGAACTCCTATGTTTTCTCGACGCATGTTTCGGTTATCACCAAATCCGAATGAAGGAATCTGACAAAGTCAAAACCTCATTCATAACCCCTTTCGGAACCTTCTATTTTGTTATGATGCCTTTTGGGCTGAAGAACGCAGGAGCCACCTACCAGCGCACGATGCAGCGTTGCCTCCACGACCAACTCGGACGCAATGTACATGCATACGTGGATGATATTGCGGTGATGTCCAAAAAGAAGGACACGCTGATTTCCAACTTGGAGGAAACATTCGCCAATCTATGAAAATACAACAGCACGCTTAATCCGAAGAAATGCTTCTTTGGAATTCCAGCCGGAAAATTGTTAGGTTTCATCGTGTCTCAAAGAGGCATAGAGGTGAACTGAGACAAAATCAAGGATATAATCAATATTTCTAGGCCAACTCGCCTGAAGGACGTACAAAGACTAACTAGTTGCATTGCTGCAGTCAGTCGATTTGTAAGCCAGCTTCGTGAAAGAGCTGCACCATTATACAAACTCCTGAAAAAGACCAAGGATTTTGTATGGACTGACGAAGCTAAAGCTGCGTTACAGGACCTTAAGAAAGTACTCTCATCTGCTCCTATCCTTGTTGCACCGGAACCACAGGAACCAATGTTGCTTTATCTTGCTGCTACAAACAAAGTCGTTAGTATCGTCATGGTGGTGGAGAGACCGGAGGAAAATCAGGAACACCTGGTGCAGCATCCGACTTACTTTGTCAACGAGGTCCTGACAGAATCAAAACAACGGTATCCGCACTATCAAAAGTTGGCTTACGGTGTTTTCCTAGCATCTCGTAAGCTACGACACTATTTCCAGGAGCATCCAATTACCGTGGTGAGCACAGCTCCCATGAGGGACATAATTAACAATAGTGACGCCACAGGACGCGTCGCCAAACGGGGCATAGAGCTTTCGGCTTTCGATATTGAGTATAAACCCCGGACAGCAATCAAATCCCAAATCCTTGCCGACTTTGTTGCTGATTGGACAGAGACGAAGGAGAATATGACCCTCCCGGAGTCGGAATATTGGACCCTATATTTTGATGGGTCTAAGGCTCGAGGGGGCTCGGGGGCTAGTGTGGAGCTTAAATCACCCCAAGGAGATAAACTTCTATACATGTTGCAGATTCACTTCACAGCGACAAATAATATTGCCGAGTATGAAGCACTGCTGCATGGAATCCGGATTACTAAGGATATCGGCATCCGACGTTTGATGTGTTACAGAGATTCGGATCTTATTGCTCAGCAAGTGTCGAATATTTGTAATGCAAATAAACACATGACAGCATATAAAGCTATTGTTGATGATTTATCTAAATCGTTCAAAGGGTTTGAGGTTCAACACATCCCTCGAGCAGAAAATGAGGAAGCAGACGCCTTATCTCGGATAGGCTCTACACAGAAAGAGGTTCTAGATGGCGCATTTTTAGAGCACCTCAAAGTTCCCTCAATAAAGGGAGTGGACGAGGAATATCCGACCAAATCCGACTCACCTTTGATAGTAGTTCTGGCTGTAATTCCCAGCTGGACTCAACCCTACCTTGACTATTTGGTAGATGGCAAGTTACCCGAAGATGAGGTTTTGAGCCGACAGATTGTCCGACGAGCAAAAGCCTATACTATAGTTAGTGGTGAGCTCTATAAGCGGAGTGTATCTCGGGTATTTCAGCGCTGCGTATCTCCGGACGAAGGAGTAGAAATCCTAAGAGAAATCCACGAAGGCGAGTGTGTTCACCACGCTGCAGCCAAATCTTTAGTGGCAAAAGCTTTCAGGCACGGTTTTTTCTGGCTTACAGCCAAGGCAGATGCCGAACGGCTGGTCAAGACGTGCAAGGGCTGCCAAAAATACACCAAACAAGCTCATGTTCCGGCTAATCAGTTGCGAATAATACCTATAACATGGCCTTTTGCGGTCTGGGCGCTTGACATGGTAGGACCGTTTAAACAGGCTCCAAGTGGATTTACTCACCTCTTAGTGCTGGTGGATAAATTCACAAAATGGATTGAGGCTAAACCTGTCACTAGTTGTGATGGTGCAACAACCAAAAGATTTGTCGAGGATGTTATAATCCGGTATGGTTATCCGCATCGCATTATCACGGACAACAGGAGTAATTTCTCTATGGGAGAATTGGCCGAATTCTACAATGAACAAAATATCCGGCTTGACATTGCGTTAGTCGCACATCCACAGGCTAACAGACAAGTCGAAAGGGCAAATGGTTTAATCCTACAGGCCTAAAACTGAGACTCGAAGCGCCACTACGACGTGCTGCGGGGGCTTGGTGGAGGAATTACCCTCCGTAATATGGAGTTTACAAATGACTCCGAACATGTCAACCCGATACACACCTTTATTCTTGGTCTATGGCACAGAAGCGGTTATTCCTACTGATTTGATTCACACTTCTCCTAGAGTGGCCACGTATATCGAAGAGGATGCCGAGATTTCTCGACAAAATGATATCGACTTAGTCGAAGAAGTTCAATAGCCTATCAGCAGAAGTTACGCAAGTATCATAGCCAGAGAGTCCGAAATAGATCTTTCAATAAAGGCGATTTGGTTCTCCAGCTTGTGCAACAAAGAAAGCACAAACTTTCCCCAGTACGGGAAGGGCCCTTTTTAGTTAGTCGAGTATTGCACAATGGTTCATACTACATAACAGACATGAGACCAGTCAAAGAAAGACCTGCTACTAAGAAGAGAAAGAGAGCTGGAGGTAGTACAAATCCGGATGAGTTAGACAGACCATGGAATATTGCTCAGCTACATCCCTTTTATTCTTAGTTTATCCTTCTTTGTAATCATATATGTGTACATGTTCTGTGACAAATAAAAGTCTTGGTTGCCTCAAGTTTTTTCTAAGAAGTTTTTACCATCTTATTTCTGAATGATCATGTCATAGTCGAAAATCCCAGAATACTTGAATGTACTTTATGCTCATGTTTGTTCTGGTTTGGATTTCCGATTCTAAAAATGCTACCTTTGGGTATAACTCTAAAGTTTCTAGTCTACACTTTGGTTATTTGTCTGATTGCCAGATGCGGGTATTTTCCAAGTAGTGAATTGTTGGTACTAGAAGCCGGCTTTGTTTCCGAGTTTAAACTGGTTTAGCAATTGAGCTCCTTTGCTCCGCAAAGTTTCCATGTAGAAGGTTTAGCCGGCTCACGAAAGGGACGAGGCAGAAAACCAGATAAACGATAAGTATAGACAAAAAAGTATAAGTGCTTATGTAAACATTTCAGGCACACAAAAATTAAAGCCAAAAGTGCTAAATAGATCAAAAGCTTAGCACTAGCAAAATTATAAGTACTGCATATTTACAGACCGATAAATGTTTCTCAGAATAATACATTTGCTTCTGATAATTTATGATGCAGGAGAGGATGCAGGAGCTGCCGGCTCGCTGGATGCATCGGCCTCGGTTTGGTAACGTTCCGAGATGTTCAGATCCGATATGGTTTGTTCATCGTCGGAAACTTCAGCTTCTTCTTTCGGAGGCAGAGGTGGTGTGTCCACGCGGGTGAAGAAGGGAGTGTCGTAGCTGGTTAAGTCAACTACGTGACATCCATATCCGGCGCAGGAGTCCATAATGGCCTTGATGTCTTGCTCCTGTCCATCTTCATCCACTATAGAATACCCCCTGGTCACTTGCCATATCTCCATGCTCCCATGGTGGCTCATGACCATGGTGAGAGCGTTCTGCGTTGCGGATCGCGCGTAGGACATGTTCCAATCCTGGACAAGTTGCGGCATCTCCTTCGCCTTGTCTTGCACCTGAAAGTCCGACATGCTATGCATGTCCGGAACCTTGAGAGCTTCGCCAATATCCTTGAGGGATTGGCGGAAGTCATGAAGTAGATCACCAACTTGGGTAAGCCGGTGGGTGCGAGGCTCGGCAGAGGTGGAGTTCGTCAAGTTCAGAGGACCTATACACATCACACAAAACAGTTAAGACAAATCCGACATTGGAAAAGTCGAAGCATACATACAAGTTAGAAAGATGGGAACTTACCGAAGATGACATCGTCAAGTTTGGTCTTCTCTTCTCGAAGACTCTAGAGTTTAGCCCGGAGCGCCTTAGAAAGATCCTTCTCTCTGCAAAGTTCATTATTGAGATCGGAGATTCTCTGATCTTGAGCTGCAATCTTACGATCATGCTCGTCAGTAGCCATGGAGGAGGATTCAAGAACTTGGGCGATGCTCTTCTCATGATCCGCCTTGAGCTTATCCAGCTCTTGGCGAAGTTCTTCGTTCTCCGCCACCAAGGTTTTGAGGTTCTCGGACTCTTCAATCATAGCGCAGGATTGTTTTACCAGTGCTGTAAGTCAAAAAGAACAACAGTTCAACGAAAATATTCGATTATGAAAACACAAAAGGCAAAGTTTGAGTCTCAGAATGTTTACCTTCGGCCTCATCCTTGGAGACCTTCAGCTCAACATTTTCAAGTCGGAGAGCTCGGATCTCTCTCCACTTGTTGCAGATGTTCTTCAACAAATCCTGGTTATATGAATTAACTTTCTGTAAGTCAGAATACCCAGAGTCAGAAGTCTACTGAAGACTCGGGCTAATATTGTTACTAATATCAGCACGAGCCTTGGGGGCTACACTAGTTCATTATTTGGCATCCTAAGTAAGCATAAACCTGGATTGTATAATCTACTTCATGCTTGGGGGCTAGAGGATATGATATGAAATGCAATAAAGAAAATCGTGAGTTGGAATTCCGACTTACATGATGTTCATGTGTGAGCTTGCTCAGACACATGTTCACCTCGGTGGTAACCTTCTCGGCGAGGGTGAGTGGAATAACTGGAGGTGGTGGAAGTACACCAGCTCTAAGTCCCTCGTCGCGAAGGCAAACTTGTTCAAGAAGGTCGGAGTATTTGATGTCTTCCGCCTCTTGTGCTTCTTCTTCGGCAGAGAGATTTCTCTTCTCCAGGCATTGCCGGGCCAGCCGCTGGATCTCTTCCGCAGATTTCCGGGACAAGCCAAAGTTGGCAAGCCCCGGATTGTTAAAGAGGTTTTCGGCGAAGATCTCTGCAGAAGAGGGTTCACCCTTATCTAAACCTGAGACACCTATGGTGGCGTCAGTTTGTGATTTGAGGATCACTGGCCCCGTTGAAGGAGCCGGATCTTCTGCGACAACCGGTGATGGAGTAATCACCGGCGTTGCAGAGGATTGTGGGGCAGGAGTCGGAGGAGCCACGACAGGAGAAGCCATGGTCAGCTTCGTCTACCGCAAGGGCTTCAAAGAAGCTCCCTTCCCCTTACCCTTGATGAGCTGCTTAGCTCTGAGAATGTAATAAGAATGGAAAGTATTACATCTTGGAAGTAAAATTCGAGTAAGGAACAAAGGCGGAAGTTGTGTTGAAAGTTACCTCTTCACGACTGGCACCTCCTTTGTGCCGACGGCCACTATCAGAGCCTTGCGCTTCTTGGGCACAATGTCCGGCAGTGGAACCCGTTCAGCCTCCTGAGAAAACTCTGGAGGATATCCCTCGGGGAGGTCGGCATGCTGAAAAGAAAGAAAACATCTCAGTATTGTGAAATAACTTAAAGACGGAAACACATAAATGGATTTATCATTGAATCTTACCGGAACCATAGGGTCTTCTGCTGTATGCATATCCAGAGACAAGTCGAGAATCCTCCTTTCAATCCGCTCCTTGATCAGCCATTTAATCTGGCTTATGTAATCCTGTGGCTTTAAAGCCGTAGGACTAATGCGGAGGGAATCATTCTTCGACGCCGTGATGGAGTGCATCAGACGGTCGCCGTGGTGTTGGAGAGGCTGAATCCGGCGTGCGACCCAGCATTGGACTAGGTCGGATCCTTTCAAGCCCTTATGTTTTATCAGATATTCGATCCGCCTCTTATCAAGGATCAGATCGTCACTGAGAGCCGGAGGAGCCTCGTCCCAAGACGGTTGGGCCATGGTGGCTCCGTCAATGAAAGCTTTGCCGGGAGCAGGAATATCCTTATGGTAGAAGAAAGTGGCCGTCCATTGTTTGACCGAGTCACTGGCAGAAATACGAGGAGAGCTACGCTCACGTCTAAGAGAAAGGCTAATAGTACCGGTAATGTAAGGATTGCCGGAACTGATGGAGTTTCTACGGACATGGAAGTAGAAACGAAACAAGGTGAGACTCGGCCTAATGCCGACATACCCCTCGCACAAAGCTGCGTAAGAACTCATCTCTAAGATGGAGTTCGGGGGAAGATGGTGGAGTTGTACACCGTAGTGATCAATCACCTCGGAAAAGAATTCCGAGGGACGAAAGGACAAACCTCTGTCGAGGTGGGTGCCAAAGTGGACCCACTCGCCGGCGCGCGGGTGGGGGATGGTTTCGCCGAAAACGCTCCGTCAGTAGCCGGCACAGAGGAGACATTCATTCTCCACGACTTGGAGTTTCTCGTTGTCAAGGAGGCACGGGATCCAAACTCCCCGGTTGCTCTCCTTCTCTGCCACAGCCGCCGTCGCTGCTGCCGCTGCCAAGCCGGAAGAGGAAGAGGAAGCCATTTCTCCGATGAGCTGGTGACCTTAGATGGGCGGCGCTAGGAAATCTAGGAGGAGGGAGAGCTCTGTGTGCTGGGGAGATGTGGAGGAGAAGAAAAGGAAGAGGGAACAGGTGAAGAGAGGAGAAGAAAGATCCTCACCCCTTATAACCACCTACCCACGCCAAGATTCGTGCAAATCACACTGTATAAATGCCACGCATCGTGGAAGGAACTGGGAAGGACCCACGCGATGATTACATCGCCTCGATCTCCGCGTACGCATTGAAACGGCGCCTCGGTTCCGCGAATGGCGGACCCACCAACGGTCGTGCTGACAGGATGTTTGTCAGATGACGTGACTTGACCATGACCAGTGTCAGGTGACGTCAGAGAACACGTTCCGGCTTAGTTTGAAAATCAAGCTAGGAAATCCGAGTAACATATTGATAGATCCGACTTATTTTAAGACCCGGATCGTATTTTTTGTTATGAAGTTTTTGGAACCCTTCAAGATTCTGCAAGCCGAAGATCAGGTTAGACGATGATGAATCCGACTTTGGATCTTGGAGACTTCTGGGGCTGCTATTGGGGATATACTTTCCGGGTATCCTCACAGTTCCTCACTAACCAGGGTGGCCCACTTCGGGTTAGAGCTTTGCTTCATGGGCGGCCCAGTCAGGGAGAAAAGATGAAGTCCAGCCGGCTACAGGAAGGCCCCGAAGACTTACCGACTTAGGCCCATAGTGTTACTTGTAGTTCAAGATGTACTCTGTAACCGACTCTTATTCGTAGCCGGATAGATCTCTCCTATAAACCCTAGGCCGGATATTTATATAAGCCGTCCTAGGGAGAGCCTTTAGGGAAAATCTCAATAGTCTACAATCTCAACTCACACAGGCGAACCCTTGTAACCCATATTCCGGCTCTGCCGTATTACTGGATTGCTAGCAGGAGTAGGATCCGTCCAAAGCCGGCGGATTCGAACCTGGGTAAACTTGTGTGCTCATCGTCCCGGAACACCGTACGTCTCACACCCCTCTCTTCCGCACGCCTCGAGGACCCCCTCATGGCGTACTTGTCATCAATCCGACGATAGTACCCAGGAGTAACACAATCCCATGGTCTAAGGAAACGATACTTGACATGTATTAAAGCGATAGCAATCAAACTAAGTGACACAATCAATAACTATGTTTACTATTGGGTATGTACATCACATCATTCACCTAATCATATGATACCATTATAAAGTGGCATTACATGTCCATGGTTAGGAAATCTTAACCATCACTTGACTAACGAACTAGTCATAAGAGGATTACAAGGGACATTGTGTTGTTTGTATATCCACACATGTATTTAGTTTCTGGTTAATACAATTATAGCATGGAGAATAAACACTTATCATGAACAGGTAATATGATAATAAAAACTTCACTATTGCCTCTAGGGGAATATTTCTACCGGTCTCCCACTTGCACTAGAATCAATAATCTAGTCTTCGTTTGTGCATTTAACACCTATGGCATTCCGGTGTTATCCACGCGTGTTGCTTGTGGTAAACTTAATCTCCGGTTCTGACACTTTTAGGTTCATGTGTATTGGCATGTCTTTGTGTCTCTATGCATCACTTATTCTACAATGAGATGACATTGTATAATTTTAGTCTTCTAGTGAGGAATCAATTCTTTAGCAAAAACTATGTTGACACTATTTTTGTATAATATATCTTCATAGTATAGCCTGCTTGGAACTGTACCTTGTTTGATAACAAACTACTTGACAGAAATTCCCTCCTTCTGCTGCTACTAGAGCAGTCATATACTCAGCATTCATTGTAGTATCCGTCATAATGTAACAACTTTGGAACTCATCCAAAATCATCATGAAATTTTCTTCCCTTTCAATGTGCCACCTAATTTCTCAACACATAGCCTAAATTGAGATAAACTTTATTTGTATATGTGACAAAGCTAGTATCACTGTAACATATTACAATGAACTATTTGTTCACCTCTACATACTAAACATAGTCTTAGTTCTTCAAAATCACTCAAGAATATCATTACTATTGTCCAATGATCATCTTATGAATCACTCTAGTATATGCTCCTAATATTTAGAGTATAGTACTTATCTAGATATGTATATATCACGGTATACATGATTAATCAAATCATTAATGAGGTTTCACTAACCAGCTGTCAATACAATTGAATCTTTGTTCAACCTTCTTCCATGTGGCAAGAACTTTTCTTGTCATTTCCATATTAAAATTAATTCAATATTTCATATATGTACTTTGGCATAACTATATTAGCACTTCAGTCTATTTGTATAGACCTTGATGTCTAATATTATAGTTTTGCCTAATTTTTAGTGAAATTGTTAATTTTTGTCTCATAAAAGATACATCAATTCCAACCAAAAAAATGTCTTCTTCATAAAACATTGGAAGTATGTATTAGTGATCCCACTTACTTTCTTGTAAACACAAGCATCTTCATTGTTTCTGATGAAATTAAACTCTATAACAGTTTCATAACGGTGAAGATTCCAACTCCATGATGCTTACTTAGACCATTGAAGTTCACATACCTTTTTAGCACCCCATCGAATCAACAAAATCCTTTGTATAGCGTCATGTACACATCCTAGGTAACCATTCCATTATAAGAACTTTGTTTTGTTTATTCAACTACCATATATCAATATGTAGTGGTTGCTACAATAATTCGTACAAACAAAATGTTGCTACAAATGATCAAATCTTATTATAGTCAACTCTCTCAACATTGTCATAAATTTATTTTCGGCATGTTGACTATTTCAGAGATGCGAACATCCATATATATTTCTTTATAGATCCACTTACGCCTGAAAAGCTTCACACCTTTTGAAGGTTCTACCAAGTTCACAACTTGATTCTCGCATATGAATACTATCACGCATTCTTATGGCTTCTAGCCATTTAATGGAGTTAGGGACCATCATTGCTTCTTTGTATATAGTTGGTTTATTATTTTCCAGCAATAATACTTCATCCTCAAATCTTTTTATTATGACCCAATCCAAATGTTTCAATAGGAACTTAGATATCACAGACTACAACATTTGTAGGCACAAGATCCATGAGCACAGTAGCCAGCACCATAATAGTTTCGGTGCTATGCTACTTAGCACATGTCACTCAGGTTTGATAACCTCATAAAAAATTTATATTGTCCGTCTCAAGTAATTTGCCATTCTTAGCAAAACACACTTTTGTCTTTAGTGTTACGGTGGAAGAATTTCCAAACGGTTACTTTAGCATAACCTACAAAAAACATGCACATCCGACTTCGATTTGTATACATTTTACATATGACTTGCATACCAAAAATTAAGAAAGGACAACATGTGTTTTATCCCTTTCCATTTCAATGTATCATGATGTTCCTCTTTTCAGTGTAAAAGAGGCAGCCACTATAGCATAATCTTTAAAAGTGTAATGGCGGTTTTATATTTTATCTTACCAAGTCAAACTAGGTTCAGTCATATTCTCAAACACTCCATACTACATTGGTGTTTTGGTACATTCAAGTCTACGAAATAATTTCTCAACTTTCAGACGTTTGCTAAACGTGTAACTCAAAAATCTCCCTTTATCATCCAATCATAATCTCTTGATTCTCTTGTTATGATGATTTCTACTGCATAGTGAAACCTTTGAACATGGTTTCTCATTAAATATATATACTCATATATGTACTCAAGTCCTCGATGAAAGTATATAAAGTAGAATAATCCTCCACACACGGTTTCACATAATGGACTACATACATCAATATGTATGACCTCTAGTAAGTTAGCCGGCCATTCTATTTTGTCCTGTGAGTGGAGTTTCAGTTATATATAAAAAATTCTTACAAGCATCAATTTATTTGAAAACAATTGACTCCAAAATTTCCATCAACATGGAGTTTGTTCATGTATTCTTTTCAATATAACTTAAATAGTGGTGTCACACTTAAGTGAAATTCTTATCATTATGACTTGCAGCGATTTAGCATCAGTGTTATGAATGTTTATTTCACCAATAAGTTTTATAATGGTTCATCAATCATCCATGGAATACACTAATCATTTGAACAAAAAATTGTTCTCACAATACTGAAACCAAATAACAATTATCAAAATAAAACTCTATGGCTAGGTGTTTGATGTAGATGATAAACACAATAACATTTTATTTGTTTTTCGATGAACATAATCACCATGTTTTGTTGCTAGTTACTTGAGCCATTTTATTTCTTGTGTTGAGTTACTTTGTATGAAACTTTATACCAACCAATTCATTATTTACTACCAAAGAATTACATTGTTTTAATAATCAAAGAATATAACCATAACATGTATATCTTATATATAACTGAGCTAGATATTCCTAGTCTTTTCTTTTCTGCAAATTACATTTCTAGATTCTCTTTCAACATTTTCCTCTCTTTTAGAAGAATCCACCAATATTAATAGTGGCATCAGTCACATGGTGCATTTTCCAAGTGTGTTGGTAAAATACTCATACTGTTGAATTCACAAATCAAAGTGGATCACCATTATCACATGATTCACGTTCTTATGGATTCTACTTTTAGTGATCTCTTACTATAGTCAACACTTTACATATACCTTTTTATCTATCCTATCATGAAAACTTTCATGATGAAACTACTATAGCTCATAAGGACGAATGTTTGTATAATATTGGTTCCCAAACCTGTTAGGTGATGATTATGCCTAGCATCACCATCATTCGCAGACGCTTATACAATATGAGTATCTATTTCTAACTAAATTATAATTTATCATATTGAATTAAAAAATGTTTCACATATTATAATGTCTTTCACACAAGATGATTTTTGAAATGATTATTTTAGCTCCTAGATAATCTTGATACCAAAAACTTATTTTTAATAGCAAGTATCATGGAGGCAAGCATGATCCTTAGATAATGACTTTGGAATATTTTACTCTTGGGTTAATACAACTTATGAAACCTTGTGTAATAACTGAGGTTTACTTGAAAGTTTGCATTAGGAATTTATCTTTAATTCTACATTCAGACAATAGGCACCAGTCTGTAAAGGGAATATCTAGAATTCTATATTTCTATTATCTCAATTACAACTAAGCACAAGGTAGTTAACGGATGCTAATTACTATAATGAAGTATGCAAATTCACTTAGATTATTAGTTCATGATAATGGTTCATATTACTAATGAACTCTCACTAGACTCAACATACCTCAAAGTTGTTTAGTGACACATGATCCAAATCCACTACACCAAGTCTGATCATCATGTGAGATGATGCAGCTTAAATGGTGAACATCACCATGTTGATCATATCATCTATATTACTCATGTTTAAACTTTCGGTTTATTGTGTTCTGAGTCCATGTCTATACATGCTACGCTCATCAAGTTAACCAACATATTATTGCGTGTGTAAATCGGGCTTACATCCCTTGTATGTGAATGTAGAGTTCTCACACCTAATCATGACGTGGTGCTTCAAAACGATGAACTTTCGCAACACTGCATACTAAGGGAGAACACCTTATTATCTTGATATTAAGTATGAGGGATCATATTATAATGCTATCATCATGATCTAATCAAAGAAAAATAAGATACATAAAAGGATAAACATCACATGCATGAATAATGTGACATGGTATAGACTTTTCTTCTTCTCGTGCTACTAATCTCCATCTCCAAAGGACTGGAATGATCTCCATCATCACCATCATGGAGCCATATTTAACTCTATCATATAGTTTCCTCCACCAACTATTGCTACTAGAAATATTCCTAACTCACAATGATAAAGTAAAGCAATTACATGGTGATGAAAGATTGACTTGCGGGTCATACAAAAGATTGACTTGTGGGTCATACAATACATTTAAATAAACAACCATGTGGCTCTTGATTGTTGCCATACTCACCAACATGATGCAAGTCATTAAAAGATTACAAACCCATGATCATTGCATACATCACATATATAAAACACATCACAATTTTGGCCATACCACATCGCATGCCCTACAAAAGCAAGTTAGATGGCCTCTACTTTGTTCTTGCGAATTTTACGTGGCTTATACGGGCAACGTATAAGAACCGGTCTTACCTACACAAAGCCACAACCGTGATAATCATGTTTTGTCTACTACACTCTTTCAGGCTCTCCATTGTAAAAGGAACATTGACGATAGTAGGAGAGACAGACACCCGTTAGCCACTTATACAATACAACTTTCATGTTGAGCATGGAACCGATCTCGTGTAATCTTACGCATAAGGTTGGTCCGGGCCATTTCATCCCACTATCCCACAATGTTAACTAGTACACGTGAGAGGGTAACAACATGATCATCAACAACCACTACTCCATAGTGTTCTACTAGTACAAAGCATCTACGCATAGAACCTGGCTCTGATACCACTGATGGGTTTGTGACATGGAAAACGAAAACATTTCCTACAGAATAGCATATGTAATCCAGAAATATTAGATCTACGATATGCAAGTAACGAGTTATGATAAATCTACATACCCTCAAAGATCTAAAGCGCTTGACGATTGAGAGATCGTGGATGATGTAGTCGTATATGTGTGTCGATTCAAACCAATGAAGTCCCGTAATATGGCAAGACCTTCGTGGTATCCACACGTTTTGTGTTGGTATCCAAGGGAAGGGCAGCGGCCAGGAGGAGGGATCCTGCTCCTCCTCCCCTAGGGTTTGGAGCAGCCATGGTTTCCCCAAGTGGGTGGGGGCGCATGGGCCCTTGTGGGGCTGTGGCACCCTAGCCCATATAGGCCAGGTTTCCCCACTTGTCCTATGTGCCCTTACAGATAGGTGGGACCCACTCCGGAACATTCTAGATCTATCTGGAACATTTCTGAAACTATCTCGAATTAATCCAAAAACCAAAACCTAACTCCCATATAAGTTTTATCTACCTATGGACCATTCTGGAACTTCTCGTGATATCTAGGATCTCATCCAAGATTCTGAATCTCCATTCGATCAAACCATCTATTATTTTAACAAAAACTTAGTGACACCAAAATGTTAAGTGTGTAACCCGACGGGTTCGAGAACATGCAAACATGATCGAGACACCTCTATGATTAAGAATCATTAGTGGGACCCGGATGCTCATATTTGTTCTCACATATTCAATGAAGTTCTTTTATCGGTTGAACCACAATGTCAAGAATTAAATTAATCCCATATATGATTCCCTTTGTTGCTTGATACATATCACTTTTCCGAGAATCAATCATCAGTCTCGGTATACCTAATTCAATATTATTACTAACAAGTTATATTTACTCATTCCATGATGTAGGATCCTCATGACTAACCACATTAGTCACATGTTTGCAAACTTAGGATACTACATTACCGAGAGGGCCCAAAGATATCTCTCCATCACATTGAGTGGCAAATCCCACTCTTAATTTATACAACTCAACAAAATACCATCAGAGATACCTTAAAGCCACCTTTATGACCACCCAATTTTGAAGTGACGTTTGATGTCCACAAGGAAATCCTCCAGTACCTGAGAGTAACACAATATCATGGTCAAAGGAAAAGATACTTGCCATGTACAAAATGAATATCAATTAAACCAAGTGACACAATCAACAACTATGCTTATTATTGGGTCTATCCTAATGATATGATCCCATTATCAAGTGATATTACATGTCCATGATTAGGAAATCTTAACCATCACTTGACTAACGGACTAGTCATAAGAGGCATACTAGGTACATTGTGTTGTTTATATATCCACCCATGTATATAGTTTACGCTTGATACAATTACATGGAGAATAAACACTTATCGTGAACAAGGAAATATGATAATAACAACTTTATTATTGCATGTAGGACAAATTTCCAACACCTTCCTCTCGGGGATGCCCGCACCGTGTTGTGCTCCATTGGCTGGAGGGAGAGTGAGGCTTTGTGGCCCCTCACTAGCCGATCAAGGTAACCCTATTTCCTTGGACACCCACACTATATGTTATATTGTCTAAGCTAGCTTGATTTACATGTTATATTGTATGACAATATTGATTGTTAGATCTACATGTTATTGTGTATAGCTTGATATATATGACATTGTGTATATGCTTATGTGTATTATAGGATCTATTGTATAAGCACAATTAACTTCTTGTGTTAGATCTATGCATTACTAGTTTTTCTATATGTTTCACATATTTAAGTCTAGCTATCATGATCTTATAATATGGAAGATACGCTTGGTGACACTGCATAAGAATTTGACTTGCTTAGCTTTACAAAACACTAATGAGTGAAAATAAAAAATCATTTAAACTTGCATTTATTTATTCTTAGGTTCCCTATGTTAATATTTAATTCTGAAGATATATTTTCACAGTTAACTTGTCTTGTGCCATGCACTTGAGGAAGTCAACAATCATATCAAATTAGGCTAAGGGTACTACAAGAATCCTTTAATGTACGCCCCATTTCTATATGGATTTTTTAATGATGCAATATCCCTAAATATACTAGTAAGTTTATATGCTTAGACATCGAAATTGGTCTATTATGTTTTATGCATGCCACTGATTCACTTTCCTATTTCTACGAAAACAGCTGAGATGTATTCCAATCTATGGGCTATGCCAGCAATCATCACTATCGTGATGTTTTAACTCACTGCATCAAACAATTTTTTAGTTAAGAGTGTATTATGAAAAGTTACCAAAATAACACAAAGGCAACGAGAAGACTAGACAAAATATTCTGAATAAAAAGGTTATTACCAAATGTGGTGTCGAAGATCACGACAGCAGAACCTGTCATGGAGACAACGTTGTAACAAAACAAACTCCACGGATCTCTCATTTGTATAGCCAACAATTGAATCTATATTAAAATATACATATGGTGTATGAAATGTAAAACAAACAGAAATGAGTTTTGGTAATGCATTTGCATGCAATTTCTAAGCTATGGGTTGCTGGTTATAGTTGTCTATCCATATGCTACACGGTTCTGCTGGGACAACTTGTTGCATATCTACAACATGCATGATGCTTCCAATAAGCATACAACTGGTTGAAACAACCGTGTGCCATCAGAGTTGCACAAATACATCTAATTAAATATTCATCGTTTGCTATCTGCCAATCCGATGATTGTCGAGAAGAAAAAATCGTGTGTAATGGCCCTCCCTATAATACATGATTTCTCAAAAGCAATCGTGTGGGAATGTTCACTCTTTCGGTACACGCGATTTACTAAACCATATGTGATTTTTGTATGCCCATCTCCCACCCTCGTATAGTGATGGTTCGATAAATCACGCGTGAGAGGCTATTTCAACTATGTGTGTGAAGGTCCGTTATGTACTAGTGTCTATTTTTATTAAGTAGTTGCTTTGGCTACGCTTTGACATTGTGATAGGTTGTGATAATCATGTTTACCTAACCTATTTTAACTGTTATTTCTCTAGTTGTTAATCACCTTTTCTTCTTTAATTACTATTAGGACTAATAATAGCGCTAGATTGTTTCAGCTCAAAATGTTATCCACGTTGTCCGATTCTTTTCGGCCGTGGGATGGACGCTGGGAAGGACATGATGCGACGTCATGACCTTGCCCTTCTATCCCGTGAGGTAGGTCCTACCGCGGGCAAAATCTAAAGATTCCAGATCACGAACGGATGTCGCATGTGCTGTCGTACCACGCGTCGCCATGCGGTGGACCGTGCACGCACCATGGGCCTGCCGTCATGGTATGCGTGTAGTATTGCATTGTGTGAGAGGCCCGGCACGACATACCTGTCTCCAGACCCACACAGTGGGGGGCCGAACGGTACCCGACGTGGCGCCGTGAGATCATGCCGTTTGTGGACTATCGCGGTGATGGGGCCTGCCGAGAGCCGACGTGGAAGTATAGATTCTAGATTGACATGTTTTCTCTCGGACACGGGGCGCGACCATAACCAATGTGGAGGCGTACGAATGTGGAGGCGTACGACATGGTTGTTCGCGGGTTTTCGCGGCGGAGAGCTGAGATGGCCGCGTACATTGCGTCGGAGAGGATGGGCACACATGTATTCTCGCAGGCAGAGGGGCGAGCTGGCAGCATAGACTATAGATGAATGCATGTTCTCGCGGGCGGCCTACGGCCTATCTAGAAGCGTAGTCTATATACTACCGTGGGTCCTCGTGGCTCTCGGCCGAGCTGGTAGTGTTATCTCTCTACGTACGTATGTTTTCGCCGCCGACGACTGATCTGGCAGTGGATATGGCATCTGAAACCTTGGCAGGGCACAGTTTCTCGTGTTCGACACGCGATATGGCAACAAAAATTCTAGCATTCCAGCTGGTACGGCTAGGCTAGGATTGTTGTGGCGCGTCCACATCATGCGCGCCTGGGTTATCGCAGCCAGATCGTGTGTCGGATCCTTTGCTTACGACACGATACACTCAATATCATGCTTTTATTGCTTATACATCCTCTTCTGCCTCCTCTCTTGGCCTGGTCTCTTCTAGGTCGTCTGTTGCCATTATTGTTAGACTGGCGTCCATCATGGGGAGCGTATAGCTGCCGATGCTAGCTGGGGATCGCGTTGGCGCGTACTGACAGCGGCACCAGGTTGCCTCTACAAGTCAAACGTTCTCCACAATGACCGCATGCATTATATGATAAGTTCTCTGAAGTCTTCTACTCATCTCACTTGCATGATTCTTATCTAATACCTCTTTTCATTTTCTTTGTATTGGTCACGATTGGAAATAATGGAAGGAGTCTTGCTGTGAGTTTGTCGGCGTGCTGGTCATACATACGTCCTATTTGCTTGTTTGTCGTTTTAAGGTACCTGTACGCCGCTTTTTTCTGTCTCCTGCTTATCTCATTATACGTCTCTAACACCTTTTTCGCTTTTTATCTGTATAGGTCGTGTTTGGAAGAGTTCATCGGTCTATCGGTAATCGGGACGTCCTATTCTAATTTTTTCCGTATCTATACTGACATTTGCTATTTTCTTTTGTAGGTGCCTATCACCGCCTTCACTTCGTATTAGGATGGATTTCTTAGGAAGCGCTTGAGTCGGTTGGGGGAATCCTCTCTTGGCCACATGCGTCGAGGAGACCAATGTCGCGGCACATGTATAGACGCATGTGAAGCCAGACGGGCCACTTCCCAGTGCCGGCATCACTATCGTGAGCGAAGAACGATGGATCCGTAACCGACAATGAGAAGAAGGCGACCTCCTGTGTTTGGTGCTCTAGCATAAACAAGGAGGGTTTGTTGCAAAGCATGGATCTCTTTGTTTGCGGTCGAGCAAGCGGCATAATTCCTCGCCATACCGTAGGCGGCGACGAGCTCCTTTCTGCGATGCCTATGCATTTGCCTGCGAGGAAGACCGTGCTGCGCCCGGCGCCACCACCTGTGTTCTTCGCGAAGAACAACACTTGCATTCCTGCCAGCAAGAAGAAGATGTCTTCGTTCGCTTGCTCCTATGAAGTAAAGAAATAGGGTTCACTGCAGTTTTGCAAAGCTCTCTCCTATGACTTCATCCTCAGAGCGCAAAGGTAATCTTCCTCTCTTGGAAGGTATCCCTCTATTCGTTGACGAGGTTTGCTCTCTGTCCTTCGGATGCTTCCTGGATTTCTATTATTCTTCATGGGCTTCGTGGGTCGTAGGCCTTTGTATGCCCGGGGTAGTTAATCACAGGGACTTGATAGGTCATGCCCATGTCAGGTATGCTCCATCATGTCTTTCCTTTGCGCCTCTCACTGTCTTCCGCTCGACTGCCTAGAGCGTGACGAACATCTTCCTAATTCCTATGTTAGACCTAATCTTCTTCTCCCTTCTTCCCACTTTCTTCCTTGCTCATGGTGTCATCATCTTCCCCTTCTTCTGACTACTTCCTCTATATGTTTACAACTTTTTCATTCTCCGACATGTGAAACTTATCCATCTCAATCGAAGAACGTGTTAGCTCGAGCACGGAGAGGTCGCCTCACTTCTTCCTGCGCATGAGTGCCTATAAGAGTGGCTACGTATGCTTACTAAAATGCCGAAGACACAAACAAGAAGACCGTATACGTGACCGATCATAGTGTCTGCGTTGGTGGAATGAAAGCAGAAGGCGGCGACGATCACGAAGTCTTCTACACATGGAAGCCGTTCTTCTTCGTCAGCGACACTTCTATGGAGTAGTCTACAGTCTATCCATTAATGTGTCAGACAGAGCTAAGTCTATGTTAATTTTTAGTTTTTAGTCTTTGTAACCTACGGTGTACCAGATTTTGAAATAAATAAGCGGATTTTATTATCTTTACTTACCTTCAATGTACCTTTTGGTTCGACATGTACAAGAGTTTATTATTCTTTGTGCTTTAAAATATATGTGATGCTTTAAGAGCATACATCTTTTTAAAACGTGTGATTTTTACGATATCACAGCCCTCGATGATCTGGTCCCTTCTAGTACTATGAGACTTTTTCTGATATGTGCGCCCAAATATGTAAGCGTATATGTGTTAGAGTATGATACAGACACATTTATTATGGTAGTTTAGGATAGTTAGGACTCTAGCCTAACTTGACTCGTACTCCAAGATAATCCTCTATACCATGAGGCTCAATAATATATCCAACATATTCCGCCAATCTCATACTTCTACATGGTATCAGAGCGAAAAGATCCTTGACCTAGCCGCCGCACACGCTTCCGCGCCGCGCCTCCCCCGGGGAGGTCGATCTCTATGATCTCCGCCGAGGGCCGTGCAACCCGTACGTATGGTTCATCCACCGATCCGTGATCGGCTGCCCTGTACGTCTTTTTTTCGATCTCTTGATCGGTTTTCTTTTTGGTTTACCGATCTTAGATCGGATTAAGTCGTCCACCGCCGTCGCTTTCGCCGCGCCTCTATTCTGACCATCAGCATCGAGGATCTACACCGTGCTCATGCGCCTGTCTCCTCCGCTATTGCGCCTGCCTCAGCAGGCTGTCGCAGCCTCACGGCAGACTGCCGCGCACCACGGAGGTCTGCTACGCCTTCCTCGGAAGGCTACCGCGGCCGCCCCCACAGATCTTCTTCATCGTCATCGTCCGGGACTTCACCGACAACACCTCCATCGAATCTGATCTACACGTCGTCCACGCCATGGCGCATACGGTGTATCATTGGTCTGATCAACCGATCTCACGCCTGTCTACGCCAAGAACGTCCCCGAGCATGCGCTTACCACCGAACGAGCTACGGGCTGCCGCTGTGTTGCCCCGTCGGGCCGCAGCGCCGCCGCCTTTGGTCCATGCTACCGGTTTCCAACGCGCCTTCCTTGGCGTGTACATCGCTGGTGGTCTCCCAGCCGCTGCACCGACTTGCGCCCTACAGCTATGCCGCCCCCTCGGGTCGTAGCGTGGTTGCACGCAGTGTACTTCACCATCCTCGTGTATCGACGGCCTCGGCTTGCACCGCGCCATCTCCTACGGCGCGGATCACCGCCGTCTGTACATGGTCTTCGTCATGTCGTGGGTCTTCCTCGCCTACTTCGAGCACCGCCGCCGTGCTTCACAAGGTAACCTGCAGGGCGCCCTCTCGTCGCCGCTAGTCCCGCCGACTACCCCATCGCCACTCCATGCATCCAGCATGACTATCCCAGGTCGCTGCTGTTTTCGCCGCCTTCTACGTCTTTGTCCAATACAACTTCGCCGCTAGCGTCATCGCCTCATCCCTGACTACACCACCTGCTACTCTACTCCGACAACCGTGGACAGCGCCGATATCTCTCCCTTCGCCGCTCTGCGCGTCGCAACCGCTCTGGAGGCTTCCTCTGCTAGTCTTTCTGACATGGCGACAAGTTCATTGGTCCCTACCCCCGCACGCCTGGTACTGGCAAGACACGTTCCCGAGTCTGGTAAGCTCGGATCGGCGCCTCGTCTTCATTGGCTTCGACAACGTCTTCTTCGGCATCAACCCCTCTATACTGCCTCGACCGCGTCACCGACGAGTTCTTCTCTGCATACTCAGTTCTGGCAAAACCGGAGTGTGCGTTCCTCCCCAACGTGCGCCTAGTTCTGGCAAAACTATGGCCGCACCTTGTCCTCGACGGCTCGGACAGCATTGTCTTCGGCATCGACACCCTCGACGACTGCCTCGACGCATCTCCGCCATCCTCCTTGCGCACTATGCGCATGCGGCTTCATGTGCGGCTACCTCGACACCGGCATCCCCGACCACGACATTGACCACGACGACCCCTCGCACGGCTACCTCGACCATGGCACCGCCTCACGCTCTCGGCTCCCTCGACACCGGCACAAGGGCTACCACCTCGCTTGAGCATCACCAGCTTCCTCTACAGTCCAAGCAACCGCGACGCGATACCGTCCACGACGTTCCCGCTACGACCGCAGGGGGATGTCAGCCTACTGGATGCTACTTCGGTTTATCCCCATTCTGACCGTCCGCGACGTTCCAGTTGTTCATGACACTACCGCTACCACTGTGGGAGAATGTTAGAATATGATACAGACACGGTTATTATGGTAGTTTAGGATAGTTAGGACTCTAATCTAACTTGACTCGTACTCCAAGATAATCCTCTGTACGCCTATATATATACTCGCCCATGAGGCTCAATAATATATCCAACATATTCCTCCAATCTCATACTTCTACAATATGGAATCATGCTACTCTTACGGATAGATTAATTATGGACTATGATACGGGCTGGCATTTCAAACAAACATGAAACAGTGTTAATGTAGTAGAATTTGGAATAGCTTACATAGAGCCTCCGATTTTAATAGACCACCTCGTGCCTATAAGTGTTTCCTTAAACGCCAAAATGTTTTTTCTCTTGAATCATCAACAATTTACCTATTTGCTTAGGCCTGATCTACGAAATGACGTTTTACCCCTGAGGGGATCATAGACTAAAAGTTTGTCAGCCTTTCTTATTCCATCTACCTACGTAAGAGTCATCGTGTAATAGCTGGCGTCGACTGAATCGTAGATTGCGTGCTAAGAATACTCTCATAAGATATAGCGGTGCGAGCTTGGTTTTAAGCCGCGTTGAGGCCCAGACCATAAGAACATGATGTTGTTACACCAAAAGAGCTATCACTTAGCCTACCGAGAACATATATTTTCTCTTACTTGTAGATGTAATACGATCATATCATAAAGTGTTATGCGGTCACCCAGGGAGCGCAGAGAAAAGTCTAGTTTTTATAATGAATGCTCTAATATATTCACCACATTATGGCTTAGCAGCAGTAACAAAAGTGATTTTGAAGATTTGACTCTAACGCTAGGTTACTCCAACTTGCTCTGCACCATCCAAAAATCTGTGAAGTAGCAATATATCGATAAAAGGCTATCAGGTCATAGAACTATCTTGATATAATACAAATATACCAACCCGGTCCCTGTAATGTAAGTGAACCAGAGGCCTTTTCATCATGGAAAGAATATTGTCTACTCTTATCACAATAACAAGAATTATAGTGAGCAGTTACCCATCCTAACAGAACATGGCTACAAAATTCAGTAAAAATGAACAGAAAATGTAGACGAAGAAAATGAAAATGTAGTACAAACCATGCTACTATCTTGCAAATGCACTTTCTTGAACAGAAAATTCGGTACAAACCGTGCTACTATCTTTCTCTATAAACCATGGTTTCTTTCATTTATTGACATGGATATTCAGAGGAAGAAGGTGATGGGATGTCGTCTCCCGATTGCGCAAGGGAGCGTACCCCATTTAAGGATACAAGCAACACCCACTCCTTAGGTAACTATCAGCAACATTGTTTTATTAGTATGATGACCACTTCTATTGCCGATAGCTAACTTGCTGTATGTATCTATACATACCCAAAAGAATTAAAGAAGCAGAGAAACAGAGAATATTATACACAAAATAAATACTCCCTCCGATCTATATTAATTGTCATAGAATCAGATGTATCTAGACATGTTTTTGTGCTAGATACATTAATTTCAGCGACAATTAATATGGATCGGAGGGAGTATGAAATTCAGAAAAGTCGTCGGCAAGCCGGTGAAAAGAAACAGGCTTTAACAACAGTGCTTAATCACAAGAAAAATGTACCTCATACACCCCTGGCCATGTCTGAATCTGCTATTGAGAAGTTGCCAAGGTGTCAATACCTCATCATGCCATGATGTCTCAACACTCTTGACTCCACAATGCCAACATCATGACATCGGTGTCTGCGTAACAAGTGGCTTCCTTTCCTTGAGATTTTGATTGACTGGCAACATCGTTGCCTCAGAAGTTGTGCCTGTCTGCCAAGTATGTCGTGTTCTGGTGGACACACAACAGCGCACATTGTGGTCATGGGTGAGTACTCATTAGGGTACACTTTCTCGTGTGATTTCTATTTCCGTGGTAGGTTTGTTTTACTTCTTAGAAAAATCTATCCATAGTATAAATTTCTCGATAGCATGAAACTATGACTCGAGTGTTTAGTGTTGCGGCCCTTTGGTGCAATACCTCTCATGATTCAATACATGCCGATGTATTTGCTATGAAACCTTTGAATGTAGTCAAGATACACTGACAACTGAGAAACAAGTAACTGCAGATGGACACCGCAATAGGGGCAACACATGATGGAAGCTTGCAGATTTTGGTTAGTGTGGATTGTCTATTTGGCATTTTGACTTTTAATTAACTATCCGTCTGCATATTTATTTCCTCAAATAGGTACTATGAATAGTAACGCAAATAATCATATGTAAAATGTTGACAAAACTAGGAATGGCTCTGATAGATGTTTAATATGATATGAGATACCCGAACAAACTCTCCTCTGATAAATATTTGGGGGTAATGTAGGCCAGTTCCTCTAAATACTGGATGTCCTCCAAACTAATATTCAGTAGATTTATCATTTATTGAAGCATCTGCGCCATCACCCCAACTGCAGCAAATACATTGGATGCCCTCCAAACTAAAAACAAACTTTTAGAAGGTAGTTAAATAGAAAGGAAGCATGTTATGCTAGATAATAACATAGCAGTTGCAAACATAGCTCTTTTAAAAAAAATGGAAGATCCCATATCCAACTACTGAGAAAAACCATAACATCATCAAAGTCACTTTTTAGTGTAGCAAGTGTCTGAAAAAAGGATACTTTTGATATTACAGAGATCATGTATAATAGGGGAGAAGATCTGAGACATCCAAGTAAACTAAACAATTCCTAAATGCAGTTTTGTATCAGCCATCAGAATTAAGAACACCATTTTAGTTGTTTCAAAGAAATCAACACAGTTACGCAGGTGTAGAAATATGATTACAGTCAATTCTACAGCCTCATCTACAAAAAATGTTTGCTTCACACGGATGTGTATTTGTATAGGGCGAAGGAGTGGACTTTTTATTGAGTGTAGCAAAGGGGGGTTGCTCATAGATGGAGAGGGCAGAGAGACAAACCTGTGCTTCTTGGTTAGGAAAATCATGATCTTGGAGAAGGGGAGCTGCGCGTCTAAGATGAAGCCGTGGTGGATGAACTCGGAGGGAGCAAGCAGCAGAGGACGCGTCCGTCGGCGATGAGCCCGGCCAGCGGGATGCCGGCGTGGTCAGTGACGCGTAAGACCTTACTCTGGCGGGGAGGAGCCTACGCAGAGCCATCGAACGCCGATGGCGGTAGCCACAGCCGTGGATCAGTTCGATATGAGGTCCTCCCTTCCACCTCCATGGGCGCCTAGCACTGGGTCACCTGGCCTTCCACGAGTGCCACCTGGTCTCCGTTCTCCCAGAGGAAGCAGAAGGAGGAGGCGGTCGTCGAGGCCAGTTGTGGGGAGGCAGGGGAGTGATAGTCCAAACATCGGCGGTGGGGGAGACACAAGGAGAAGGTGAGTGGGGATGAGAGTGAGACTGAGAGGTAGGAGGTGACATGGGTAGCCTGTGGCTTTTCTTTTCTCTGTCGTACTTTTTTTTGACATAAAAACCATGGACTTTATTGATCAGTTGCCGCTAACTCACTAGCAACAATATGAGATATACTGTTTGGTACATGATCATGCCACAGCCTAATACCACCCAAAGCTAAGCTATCACCATTAGAAGCTAAGACATGCGCCACTTTATTACAAACTCGCTTATAGCACAACACCTTGTACTCTATAAAATTGGTAACCAGAAGAAATTTTGCCTCTCTGAAGAGGACTCCATGGCGAGCTAAATAAGATTCACTTGACTGGAGAGCTGATTTTAGCAAGGTTGCATCGGTTTCAATTATTATACGTCCCATACCTGCCTCTGATGCAAACTCAATGGCCTTCAGGCAGGCAATCATTTCCGAGTGTAGAGCATCAGCGATATGAGTGAGTTGACCCGTACCTGCACCGCAAACCTCGCCATTGCAGTCCCTAATACAGAAGCCCCAGCCGTCGGTGCCAGATTCCCTACAGAACAAGCCATCAATGTTGATTTTTAGGTAGTCTGCAGGTGGTTTGGTCCATCGAACAATGGATGGGGCATGAACACCAGGATTCTTGTGCAGATAGGAAGTGAATTCATTGGAGTATTTGATTGCAGTAGAGGCTACAACAAACGGCTCGGGGAACTCGTCTCCAACATTCACTATATTTCGTGCACTCCAGATCTTCTAGAGAAGTGTGATAGAGAGAAGGCGAGAGTTGTCATTCAGCTTCAGTAAGGCCTCAATGGTATGCGTTGCAGGTTCATCTTAACAGGTAAGCTGTTATGTCCCAATCGTTGTCATGGTGGTGTCATGGCAGATGCTATGGATAGGCTAAAGTGGGGACTAATACACGCTAGGGGAATCTAGGAAGGGATAGTGAAGTGATTCTCCACACAGTAGTTTATATTGATTTCCTTCCAAGGTTACAAGTGCTCCTAGAGCTGTATTGGCGAGAGGAGGAAGAAGGAGCTCTCTTACTCTCACCCACAGATCACACCTGAAACCCTAGCCCAAAACAGAATAGCAGAGAGACCAACCCCTCCTACAGAAGCCCTAGCCCCCCTTTATAGGGGAGGCTCGGTTCCTTCCTAGGGCATACGTGGAGGCCTATTCCTAAGAATATGCCTCCTCCCAAAGGGGTAAGCCGACCGGGGTGCTTTTTCCCCTGCGTCATGCTTGCTTTCGCTACATGAGCCTCTGTGGCGCCTGCGTCAGCCGACATGGGCTTCGTCACCCCTGTCGGCCATGACCCGGTGGTCCCGCTCTTGTCCGCTTCGCTCATGCAGTGCGTACCGGACCCTCTTTTTGACCAGCAAGATTCCTTCCTTCTCCTAGAAGCCAATCATGACCCGGATCCTAGTTGATCCGGCCACACCTGTTCCTGCATACAAGTAAAACAAGCACTTCCGACTTACTGCTTAAGTCGGTTGAGACTTAGTTAGGTGAACGCCCCTGGTCCGGGTTACTCCGTGATTCGGCCCGCCTTGTGGTGACCCGGCCAGCATTCGCTTTGGCCTTGCCGAACCTCGGCTAACTCGGCCTTTATACCTCGGCGTGACCCTACCCGGGGGTATCCCCCCAACATTAGTCCCTGAAGCTGGTGCGGTCTTAGCTGCCTTAGCCGCTGAGGCCACATCAGGTTCAATCTCGTGCCCCGGTCGCTATTGCCGAGTTACCTCTTTACCACGGATTATATGGATTTACGTTCCCTTCGCACATCTCAAGTTTTCACTTGCCGGCCGGGTTACCACAGTTCCATCCGGGTCTTGCTTCCTTCTCTCGTACGCTAACCCATGTGAAGGGTAATCATTATGTCGTCTTATTTTAAGGGCCTGCACAGTAACCGCCGCAGTAATTGTCAGTTATCACTGTGCGCGGGTCACGTCATGCCTACCTCCTCGTTTACCGCATCAGCGCGTCGCATCACTGGATTCTCTCCGCCCTGTGGTCCTCCGTGTGGCTCCCCACTGATTGGTCCGGACGGGTGATACACGGCCACTGCGTGTGGCCGGTCCACAGGACGCGATCCCACTCACCCCAAGTGGGAGTGGTTAAATAGCGGAAGGGTGCGTCCCTTAGGATCTTTCCCCTTCCGCACCCTTCTGCCCGTTGCTATTCTTCTCCGTCTTCCTCGCGACCGCGCCGCCACCAGCATTGCCAAATAGCAGCGTCGCCGCCGCGCTTCTCCGTCGCGCCTCCGCGACGCGAATTTCTCGCTACGGGTCCTCGCCAATCTCGGCCTTTGTCCCCCGCCGCCTCTAGCTCCAGCAAGGGCCTCGAGGACTAGATGACGTAAGAAGAACTCATCGTTGCTGAACAAGAGATGGAGGAGGACGCCGCGGCGGCGGACCGCGGTGCATGGGCCGGCTCCTGGGTCTGCCAGGACGACCTGGACTGGCTCTACCGGACCAGACGCATCCCCGCCGGCGTCGCCGCTCGCCTTCCTTCTAACGAACTGCCCCCCTCACCCAATCCGGGCGAGTTTGTCGTGTTCTTTTCCCATTTCCAACAGGGCTTCGGCTTGCCGGTGTGTGATTTTTTCCAGGACTGGCTCGGTACGTACCAACTCCAGCCGCACCACCTTCCAGCGAACGCCATCACCTCTCTCTCTGCCTTTGCTTCTACGATCGAAGGCTACGCCGGACTATGGCCCACGAAAGAGCTATGGATCCGGTTCTTTGGCCTCTGTCGCAATGTCATTCCCAACATCCACGCTGATCCGGAGGACAAGTGGCTCACTCAATTCGGAGAGGCCTCCATTTCACCCCGGAGGTTTTCCGTCTTTCCCCGGGTCACCGGGTTAGAGTCCTGCAAAGGGTGGGCCCGGACCTTCTTCTATGTCCGGAATACGGGCACTGAAGACTTGATCCGGTTGCTTCCCTACACTCCGGGTCCACCTAACCCAGATCTGTGGGATGAGATCCCCAAGAAGCCCACAGCCTTGGCCAACCAAGTGAACAAAAGGTTCACGGAACTGAAGGAGCTCGGGCTACGCAATGAGGATGCCATGATCACTTTTGTGCGTAACCAAATCTCACCCCTCCAGAAGCGTACCCACAAGGTGTGCCACATGAGTTTTGGCCGCGATCCTAACCGGACCTTATCCTTCGAGCTGAGCAACACAGAGATTTACCGCCGGGTTAAGGCTCTCTTCACCACTCACAAGGACTTCTCCACTGAGTGGACTTGGGGGATTGAGCATTTCTGCCATGACCGGCTTCCTCCCATGGTGAGTTTCATGTTGCAAACTTACCCCGGACTAATTACATGTCAGTTATTGTCGTATTTTTGACTCTTTTGTTTGTTCTTTGCCTCAGCAATTCCTTCAGCAGACCCTTGAGGACGGCACCGATCCGACCCTTAAGTGGGCGCCGGACCGGGAGACTCCGGATGAGGAAGAGCCGGACCAGGAGATGTTCCTCCCCATGACTAACGCCACGAAACGACCCATGGGTAAATCCTCTTCTATTAGATATTTGCCCGATGATGAAGATGACTCGGATATCGAGGTGATTGAACCTTTTGAGGCTGTCCGCCTTTCTTTTGCTTTTCTGCCATCAGCTCACCTCGGCGGTCATATCCACGAGGATCCCCCTCTCGCTACGGGCGAACCTGTTCCGCTGGCATCGAAGAAGAAACGCGGGGCTTCTTCAAGTTCTTCCTCCAGACCTTCCTAGCCCGTTAAAAGGCGAAAGAAGTCCGGGGACAAGACTGCCTCCAAACCAGCAGGCAAGGCCCCAGCACGAAGGGCTCGGAAACCCAAGGAGGCCGAAACCTCGGATGCGTAAGTCATTTTTTCTTCTGTAACTTGTTCTTCCTTACTTCGTCGTAATTTCTATTCTGACTTTATTTGATTTTGCAGGGCTCCGGTGGAGGTCCCTCAAAGTGGATCTAGTATCTCTTCACCTCTCCGACCTAGCCCTTCTCCCCGTCGTGACGACGAGTCACGCCCGCTGAGCCCTATTCTAGAGGGTTCTACGGCCGCTCCGGGTTCAGCTCCACCTTGGCAAGAGGAGGGTAACCTTGGAGCGGAGGAGACCGGCCCAGCCGGAGCAACGGCATCCACCGCCTCGACAACGCCTCAACCAGCAGCCACTGAGGCTACTTCGGCTCCAGCACCAGTTCCAGTACCAGCAACCAGACCAGCAACTAGACCAGCACCAACTCCAACCTCGGCATCAGCACCAACTCCGGTAGCAAAAGCTTCAGCGCTGGCACCAAGTCCAGCAGCAAGAGTACCATCGCCTAGTTCCTCTACATCTTCCGAGTCTTCTCAACCTCGGCAAGGAGCTACCCCGACAATTTCTAAGGGGAAAACTGCTGCTACGGCTTCCTCTACCCAGCAAGCCAAGGGCAAAAAAGCTCTAGAGGCTGCCAAGCCTACTGCCGTCGAGTCTGGGCAGCGCACCCTTGTGTCAATGCTCCCCAAGAAAACACCTGCCGAGCCAACCGATGCCCAGCAGTTGGTTCTGCACACCAGCCCCGCCCTTGCCTCGGCGGAGAGGAAAGAAGCGCATGCAAAGGGATTGGTGACGCCCCATATGCCCACCGGTGAACGGTACCCTCCAAGCCTGATGGAATTTGTTATGAATTGGAACAAGGCCGAGATAGTTCAGGATTCTGATCTCCCGGAAAAGTTCGGCCCTACCGAGTTTTCCGCTCAAATGAACACAGCGGCAAAGGCAATTAACCTCGCTGGGCGAATGATGGAGGCACGTCGCTTCCACTTTACAAGTTGTAGATAATAACCATTAGTCCCTGAGCCTCCGGTGGAGTAACTTGTTACTCGGCCGGATGCTCTTTTAGAAAACTAACGTAGCTCCATGAGATCTTCGAATATGCACACACCTAGAGCCAGGTTAAGTTCCACTTGGCCCGGATTTTAGTACACTTCGAACATGCACACACCTAGAGCCGGGTTAAGTTCCACTTGACCCGGATTTTAGTACACTTCGAACATGCACACACCTAGAGCCGGGTTAAGTTCCACTTGGCCCGGATTTTGTACACTTCGAACATGCACACACCTAGAGCCAGGTTAAGTAACACTTGGCCCAGATTTTGTACACTTCGAACATGCACACACCTAGAGCCGGGTTAAGTTCCACTTGGCCCGGATTTTAGTACACTTCGAACATGCACACACCTAGAGCCGGGTTAAGTTCCACTTGGCCCGGATTTTAGTACACTTCGAACATGCACACACCTAGAGCCGGGTTAAGTTCCACTTGGCCCGGATTTTGTACACTTCGAACATGCATCAAGCTGACTTAAGTTTCTGTATCCCTTTTAGGTGACCACCAACCGCCGGAGTGCTGAATTCCAACGCTTGCTGGATACACACAAGAATCTACGCACAAAGCAGGCTGCACTTATTGCGAAATATGAGAAGAGGGGTAAATTTCTTCCTTAACGCTCCTTCGTTTTGCTTCATTTTCTTTTGTCGGACTAACCTGATTGCTCGGTTTCCGCAGCTGGGGTGGAGGCTGAGAACAAGATAATGCGGAAGAACTTGGAGCAGATCAAGGGTACATCCTTTTCATCTATCTTTACCGTGCTTTCCATCGGCCTTTTCCTCCTTGGCTCGGCAAACATTCATACCTCGGCACTGCCGGGCCAACACACTATTTTAGCATCACTTGAAGATAGTGTGCCCGTGCCTGATATGATGCTGCATTTTCTCGAACAAGCAGGGCAGCACCAAGCCGAGCTAAAGAAGAAAGATGATGATCTCGCCCTCCTCCGGACCAAAGACGATGAGATAGCCAAGCTCAAGGCTGAGATGGCTAAGATGAAGGCGCAACACCAAACCGAGCTAAAAAGAGCCGGCCAGGACTACATCGAAGAACGTGAGCGCCTCAAACTCCAAAATGCTAAGGACCGTGAGCTTCTTCAGGAAGCCGAGGTGAAACTTGAGTCGGCGAATGCAGAGCTTGAGCAACTCCGGAAGAGGCGTGATGCTTGTACCAAGGAACTGACCTGGATTCACAGCCACATCTCACGTAATTTCTTTCCCTTATCCGCCTTTTTCCCCGGGTTACTTCATACTTCTTGTTTTCTCAACTTTGTCCTTTGCCTTGTTTCCCAGGCCACTTTCCAGAGGGTACTGCTATTGCAAGTGCTGCTGTTGCGAATTTCCGCCGAGAAAGGGGTACTCCCGTCGCTCCTGGCGGCGAGAGCATTCCCTTTGACATGGAGGACCTATTGGTCAGCCTGTCGTCTCGCGTGGAAATCATTAAGAACTACGACAAAGATCTCCTTGATGTTTCAGTCCGAGTCTTCAACACTTTCTGGCCCGCTGATGATGCTCCGGAGAGAGTTACACATCTCGCTGAAAAGCTTTCGGAAATCGAGACCTAGCTCGACCTCTGGAGAGAGTCCACTGGACGTGCCGCAGCTGATATCATCCTTCGCCACATTCTGACGTGGTATGAGAAGATAGATCTCAGCCTCCTCACACGCCTGCACACAGGATCTAAATGGACAGACGACCGGAGTGGGTAGCTCGGCGCTGGGCTTGCGCCCACAGCCTCATCGAATATGCCCCCATTCACGAATGGACTGAAGGTCCGAGCTTCCTGGAAGTCGCTGGCGAAGAAGAAGTTGAGAACGTTGAAGATGACTCGGGCGAGGACGAAGAGGACACTGCCTCGAATATCGAAGAGGGCGACGATGATGCCGAACTTCCTCCAGCTGCTCTTTAAGTAAAAACACTTGAAAATTTATGAGATCCCCGGTATGCCGGGTGGAATTGTATTTCAAACACATGTGATATTTTGCTACTAAGTGCTTATGCCGGAGTAACTTGGGCGTAGTCCCCGAGTTCCTTTTTCTTGTTCATTCAATCTTTTGGCTCAGATTGTGTCTACCTTGATTCGGTTTTACAACTTACGAATCCGAGCTTCAAAATCGTTTTAACAATACTGGGAAACTTTTAGACTTAGCTCAAAAATAAAACTGTATAACAACTTGGAAATGAATACGGGGTTAGTCCAAAACACAAACGTCGGCTCGAATAAATTCTTTTCCTTAGTCGTTTTTCATGTGCTACGCAATTCCAAACTTGTTCTCTTGCTTGCCATGAAGCCAATTCTTGTTGGACAGCAGCAAGTCAAAGAGTTGAGTTTTTGGTGCTCACACACTACTAATCCGAATTAAGTAGAATAACTTATTCCAGCTGACGCGCAGAAAACAACAAACATTATTAAGGCAGTCCCTGAGTTACTGCTCGAGGTGCCAACATTCCATTGATAAACTCATTGCCGACATACATACCGACATATGAGATAACTTGAATACACACACTCTTTAGTTAAGTGTAGAAAGGACGAAGTAGTGCTATATTCCATGGTCGCTTAGATTCCTCTTCGGACCTGTCTGCCTTGTTCTTTTCCTGTGGTTTTGCATCTATAAGATAGTAAGAATCGTTGTGCAATGCTTTGCTCACGATGAATGGCCCTTCCCATGGGAGGGATAATTTATGCATTCCAGTAGTACGTTGTACCAACCGGAGCACCATATCGCCTTCCCGAAAGACTCGGGGGCACACTTTCCGGCTATGATAGCGTCGGAGATTTTGCTGATATATGGCGGATCTGGACACTGCCAGTTCTCTCGCTTCTTCCAACAGATCAACATCATTTTGCCGGGCTTCTTGCACTTCGGCTTCTGTGTATTGGGTGACCCTAGGCGAATCATGCTCTCTGTCGGCTGGTAATACAGCTTCTGCCCCATATACCAGAAAGAACGGCGTATAGCCTGTTGATCGATTCAGAGTTGTTCTTAAGCTCCACAGTACCGCTGGTAGTTCTTCAATCCAGCACCCCGCTGATCTTTGCAGCGGCTCAATGAGCCGGGGTTTTATCCCGGATAATACTAATCTGTTGGATCTTTCCACTTGTCTGTTCCATGCGGGGTGGGCTACCGAGGCTACGTCCAGCCGGATCCTCTTATCCCGGCAGAAACACGCAAATGCTCCTTCCGCAAAATTCGTGCCATTATCAGTTATGATACTGTGAGGGTAGCCGTATCTCAAGATGATATCTTTGAGAAACATTACGGCCGTAGCTCCATCACATTTTCTTATAGGCTTTACCTCAATCCACTTCGTAAACTTATCCACCATTACCAGAATGTGAGTCATATTCCCCCTTCCTGGTTTGAACGGGCCAACCATATCCAAGCACCATACGGCAAATGGCCAAGTGATTGGGATGGTCTTGAGTTCCGACATTGGCATATGCGTCTTGGTAGCGTACCTCTGACAACCATTACATTTTCTCACCAGATCTTCCGCTTGCTCTAAGGCATTTGGCCAGTAGAATCCGTGCCGAAAGGCTTTTGCTACCAAGGCTCGGGATGAGGCATGATGGCCGCACTCCCCCTGATGTATATCTCGGATGATTTCAAGCCCTTCTTCCGGGTCAACACATCGCTGGAGGACATTGGTCACACTTCTTTTGTATAGCTCGGAATTGATGATCGTGTATGCCTTTGCCCTCCTCTGTGTTTGCCTGGACAGCACCTCCTCAGTGGGTAACGTTTCATCTTTCAGGAATTGAAATATAGGTAGTGCCCAAGCCGGTATTGGTCGCACGGGGAACACCTCCTCGTCTACCTCCATCTGATACACCGACATAACTTCAACGGGATCACGCTGAACAGTCCCCGGGTTTGCCGAGGCAGTTCCCGAGTTTTGCGCATCAGTTCCTGTGTCAACGTCCATGGGCACAGCTCCGGATTCGGTGTCCTCTGGGACATAGATTGACTCGGATTCTGGGGATGGCCTGATCGATGGTTTCCTGAGGTGCTCTAACGCTACACCCGGTGGAATTGCTTGTCTGGTTGACCCGAGCTTCGACATCATGTCGGCAGCCTCATTTTCCACCCGGGGTACATGATGAAATTCGGATCCCTCAAAGTAACCAGATATCTTCTGCACATGAAATCTGTACAGTGCCATGTTTGGATCGAGGGCGTCCCACACTCCGGACACTTGCTGCAGCACCAAATCCGAGTCGCCAAAGCATATGATCCGACGTATGCCAATTTATTTTGCTACCTTGAGCCCATGCACAAGTGCTTCATACTCAGCGACATTGTTTGATGCCGTGAAATGGATCTGCAGCACATATTTCAACTGGTCCTTTTTTGGCGACGTGAGTACCACTCTGGCACCTAGCCCAGTTTTGGTTTTTGATCCGTCAAAGTGCATTCGCCAATAGTTCCGATCAGGAAGTGGTGGTTCATACTGCACCTCGGTCTAGTCCACGAAAAAGTCCGCCACAGCTTGATATTTGATTGCTTCTCGTCTGTCATATTGCGGTGCGTAAGGAGCTAGCTCAATTGCCCATTTTGCAATTCTGCCGCTCGCATCCTTGTTACTCATGATCTCGGATATGGGGGCCTCACATATGACCCGGATGGGATGCTCCTCAAAGTAGTGCTTCAGTTTCTTGGCGGCCATGTACACGCCATATGCCACTTTTTGATAATGTGGGTAGTTCTGCTTTGAGGCTGACAACACTTCACTCAAATAATACACCGGCCTTTGCGTCGACTTACCTTCCTCATCGCGCTCCACCACTATCACTGCACTTACAACTCGGTTGGTTGCGGCTATATAGAGTAACATTGGCTCCTTTGATAGTGGTGAGGCTAGTACTGGTGCCGTGGCTAACATCTTCTTCAGGTGGGTAAAGGCTTCATCGGCCTGCGGTGTCCAAATGAACTTATCCGACTTTTTCATGAGTTGGTAAAGAGGCAATGCCTTTTCTCCCAACCAACATACAAACCGACTTAACGAGGCCAGGCAACCTGTGAACTTCTAGACATCGTTAAGACACTTCGGCAGTTCCATTCGTTCGATGGCCTGGATTTTGGTTGGATTAACCTCGATACATCGGCTGGAAACAAGAAAGCCGAGCAATTTTCTAGTCGGGACACCAAAGGTGCATTTTTCCGGGTTAAGTTTCATCCGGAACCTTCTTAGGTTTGCAAACGTTTGCCTGATATCGTCAAAGAGCATTTTTCTTTCCTTGGTCTTGATAACCACATCATCCACATACACCTGTACATTTTTACCTATTTGATCGTGTAAACATTTTTGCATACATCTCTGGTACGTTGCCCCTGCATTACGTAAACCAAACGGCATGGTGCGATAGCAATAAGCCCCATACGGGGTAATAAACGCAGTTTTTATTTGATCATCCGGATTCAGAGGTATCTGGTGGAAACCAGAATATGCATCAATGAATGACAACAGTTCACATCCAGCAGTTGAGTCTATGACCTGATCTATTCTTGGTAGCGGGAATGGATCTTTCGGACACGCCTTGTTCAGGTTCGTGTAATCAATACACATGCGCCAAACCACTGCCACGTTCGGGTCATCCTTCTTCTTCTCCACCAGCACCGGATTAGACAGCCAATCCGGGTAAAGAACTTCCATGATAAATCCTGCGGCTAGCAACCAGGCTATCTCATCCCCAATGACTTTCCTCCTATCTTCGGCGAAGCGGCGGAGTGGTTGCTTCACCGGCTTAGCTCCGGGTCTCACATTTAAAAGTGCTCGGCCAACTCCCTCGGAACACCTTGTAAGTCCTGTGTGGACCAAGCAAAAAATGTCCCGATTCTCACGGAGGAAGTTGACGAGCTCACTTTCCTATTTATCACTTAGCCCGGCACCAATTGTTACGGTGCGCTCTGGGAACATGTCATCGACAAGAACCTTCTTGGTATCTTTCATGGCCTGGAAGGAAACAAATCCATGCCGGCTACTCAGCGCCGGCATATACTGCTGCGCGGACTGAGCCAAAGCTGCCACTTCTTGAATTTTCCTTTTTTCCTGCGCAATAACAAGCGACTCGGCTAAGTTTGATCCGGCCGACGCACACTCCATGGAACGTCGGAAGTCCCCAGCAATGGTAATCACTCCGTTTGGTCCGGGCAATTTCATCTTCAAGTAGCTAACGTGACAGCTTGCCATGAATTTGTTCAGGGCTGGCCTTCCGAGTAACGCATGATAGGCGCTTTCTAAGTTCACCACTTCGAACTCCAGATTTTCAGTTCGACAGTTGTCTCTTGTGCTGAACAATACGTCAACCCGGACCTTGCCTATTGGCTCGCAAGAAATACTGGGCACAATACCATGGAAAGTTGTCCTCGTGGCCTGGAGCATGTTCTCCGAGATACCCAACTTGCGCATTGTGTCCGCATACATGATATTTATGCTACTGCCATTGTCGATCAGCACCTTTGAGAATTTTACGTTAATGCTAGGTCCAATGAATGTAGGATCCAACACCAACGCATACGTACCAGGGCTTGGCATGAGCTTGGGATGATCCCTGATGCTTCAGGTAATTTCCTGATCGGACCAAGGCATGTACCTCGTCACTGTAGGCATTAATGTGTTCACCTCCATATGCCTACGATGCAAGCTTTTTCTATCAGTTTCCTCTGTGGTGAATACACAGTAGCTCTGGTGATGCTCTCTGTACTAGTTTCTCCCCTCATTTCCGGATTGCCTTTGATCCGGCTATTGCTGATTTTCTACCTGATGCAGTGCATCCCTCCTCTCATTGTTATCATACCTCGGCGGAGGGGGAGGCAACATTAGCTGTTGCGTGTTCGCTCCGGAGAGCAGTTGTTGCCGGGGTAACTCCTGCCGAGGCTGATCATTCCGGAGTGCCTGAGCATTCCCCGAACCACCTTGTTCAATCTTGTGCATCCACTCACACTGTCTCGTCGTATGACCCGCTGGGTTATTCGGATTTGGCGTGTGAAACTTACACGGACGGTCTTTCCTTTCTTGCCACTGCTTCTTTTGTTCCGGTGTCCAAGTTTTCTTGCCATCGTTCCTGGGAGTCCATTGCCCTCCAGTTTTCTGGCGCTGGCTACCCCCTGCTCCGGGCTGATCTTGATTCACAGCCGCAACTTGTTGCAAACCATATCGATGATCTAGTCTATCATCTCTTATTTTTCCTCTGTAGTCATTCCTCCGGGATGATCCGGATCCATCCCTCTGATAGTACTCATCGCTTGACTCTTTTGACGCGAGCCTTGGTTGGGTCGGATCACCCAACGCATACGAATCTGCGATCCGGGTCATTTCTGCCAATGTAGCTGGCATTTTCCTTTGCAACTTCATCCACAGCTCACTTTCATATCTACACCCCTATGCAAACCACGCTATGGCCTATGATTCTATCACACCCTCACACGAGTTTCTCACAGTACACCACCGGGTCAAGAACTCCCGGTCTGTCTCATTAGGTCTTTGCTTGCACATAGCTAGGGTCTGTGACCTATTTGGCCTCTGATATGTACTCGAGAAATTGCTGATGAATATTTCCTCAAAGTCTATCCAGAAGTTGATGCTCCCTGGTGGCAAATTGTTCAGCCATACCCTTGCCGGGCCTTCCAACATCTGGGGTACGTATCGTACTGCCCATCTCAAGTTGCCAGTGGCAATTTTCACAGCCGTAGCATAGTTTATCAGCCAATCCTCCAGCTTGGTACTACCGTCATACGTCTTTGTGCCCCTGGGCAGCTGAAAGTTCGGTACTGGTGGCTCTTTCATGATTCGGGGTCCAAAACATGCTGGACCCGGTGGACCCTGGCATTCAATCTGTTCCGACCTATACAGTCGATCCAGTTTCAACCTTGCATCATCCGGCATCAAATTCCTGCTTCCTAATCTCGACCCTATCACATGATAGCCCGGTCTTGGGTATCCCGCGTTTGCCATTTCCGAATCCCCGACGTTGTACCGGTTTTGCTCTTGTGGCGCACCTTTCTGTTGCATACCTCGGCCGGCACTGTGCTCTTGCCTTGGCATGTTCCGCTGCTGCAGTTGTCCTGCTCCAGCCAAATTTTGCTGTCCGGCATTGCCGTTGACAACGTTCCCTTGACCGGCATTGCCTTGGTCGCGGTTACCTCGGCTAGCTTCTCCTCGGCTCACACTCCGTCGATCATCATTTTTCTGCGCTTCTTTTCCTTTCCCTGCCCGCGTCGGGTCATACGGGACGATCTGTTTGTTCCGTCTGGCCGAGGTTACCACCTCTTCTCTCCTTGGACCTCCATGAGGGGACGATGCGGCTCCAGCGGATTTCTCCGGGTTTCCCACCGCCGAATGGACGATCTTGGAGGCTCCAGCTCTCTCCGGGTTAGCCCTGAGCAGTTCCTCGTTCTGCCTATTTGTAATCCGAACCAGCTCGTTAACCCTGTCTTGCTGTCTTTGCCGGGCTTCACCCGTCAGTCCCTCTAACTCGGACGCGGCTGCATCCGCTGCTCTGAGGTTCTTGGCCGGGGTACTATACCTCGGCAGCACCACAGATAAACAATTTCTGATTCCTCAATTCCAGCATCACCCTCTCTGTTCATCTCGCTCATGAGATTTCTCCCTTTCACTTTTACGTTATCAACTTTGTTCGCCTTAGCGTACTCACGCAGCGTCATGTTCAACGACTGCTGGGCCGCGGCTATTTTCTTTGCGCCCTCTAGTATTTTCTGCCTAGTTTCTTCTAGCTCGGCCTGTGCGCGAGCCAGATCCACCGCTGCTACTACAGGGTTTGCCAAGCTGTCCATTGCCTCTCTCAACACATTTTCCGGCCTCTCTAGCGGAGGACCTCTACCTTTCCTCGGTGCCTTGGGCGTTACCTCCGGATCTGGCGCCGGATCCTTGCTCGCGCCCGCACTTGGCGCAGTCATCATCACCTCTGCATGGTCCAGGGAACGAGCGATATGCGCCCCGCGAGCCGCAGTGAGGGGCGGTTCGCCTGCTTCGACGACGTGGCGCGGATGAACGCAAGACACGTCCACCGCAACGTAGACCTTGTGCGCGCCGAGCTGGACAAAGATGCCGTTGCGCGGAAGAGGACGCGTGCCGAAGCAGCCGGCGTTGTCGCTGACGAAATCCTGCGCTCCAAAGCACTAGACAAGCCCGAAGACGATGCGTTCGCCGGTGGCGATGAGGTCCCGTCCGGATCTTGACCCCTGCTAGCGCCGCTAGCCCCACGGTGGGTGCCAACTGTCGTGGTGGTGTCACGGCAGATGCCATGGATAGGCTAAAGGTGGGGACTAATACACGCTAGGGGAATCCAGAGAGGGATAGTGAAGTGATTCTCCACACAGTAGTTTATATTGATTTTCTTCCAAGGTTACAAGTGCTCCTAGAGCTGTATTGGTGAGAGGAGGAAGAAGGAGCTCTCTTACTCTCACCCACTGATCACACCTGAAACCCTAGCCCAAAACAGAATAGCAGAGAGACCAACCCCTCCTACAGAAGCCCTAGCCCCCCTTTTATAGGAGAGGCTCGGTTCCTGCCTAGGGCATACGTGGAGGCATATTCCTAAGAATATGCCTCCTCCCTAAGGGGTAAGCCGACCGGGGTGCCTTTTCCCCTGCGTCATTCTTGCTTTAGCTACGTGAGCCTCTGCGGCGCCCGCGTCAGCCGACATGGGCTTCATCACCCCTGTCGGCCATGACCCGGTGGTCCCGCTCTTGTCCGCTTCGCTCAAGCAGTGCGTACCGGACCCTCTTTTTGACCAGCAAGATTCCTTCCTTCTCCTAGAAGCCAATCATGACCCGGATCCTAGTTGATCCGGCCACACCTGTTCCTGCATACAAGTAAAACAAGCACTTCCGACTTACTGCTTAAGTCGGTTGAGACTTAGTTAGGCGAACGCCCCTGGTCCGGGTTACTCCGTGATTCGGCTCGCCTTGAGGTGACCCGACCAACATTCGTTTTGGCCTTGCCGAACCTCGGCTAACTCGGCCTTTATACCTCAGCGTGACCCTACCCGGGGGTATCCCCCAACAATCGCCAAAGGAACATACTGGTTTTCCTAGGGATATTCAAGCTCCAGATCATTTGCCATTTGTTTGATGTGCTTGTTGTCGGATTTGCTGCAGTGGATGTGAAAGTTTCACCTGCAGCAACTTAAAAACGGTTCTTTTACATGAGATAGGGAATCATTTGATGATTTAAAAAAATTGTGAAGGATTGTCATTTGTAGTATCACAAAAAGCTACAGTCATTGATAATTAATATTTTATTAAAACTATATATAAATATTATATAGTGTCACTTGGAGTAATAGTTATTATTAAATATTTACAAATTTGTATCATAATTTTTTGAAATCATTCTAGAATGGCATGTTGGCATGAGACATATTTGAGTGGCTCTGTTATATTTAAGTTAAAGATTATGACGTGGGTTGCACGTACACGCTTACTAGTATTCTTTTAACACCAAAACGAGAGAAGAACGTCCGCACCAGATAACTAAGAAGCACCCTTCTTGTTCTTCATGGATGAGGAATACACATCAATTTTCTAGTTTCGGCATGACCGAAGAATAGAGCAACTCTAACCGAAACCTTATCCTTTAGATGCTAAAAAAGCTTCAAGTCCTTTAGATAGGCAAATTCGATAATTAAAAAAAGTGGTTCCCAACCGAACTCCTAAATCATAACTCCCAAAATCACAAACTCATTCACACATTGTATCAAATACCTAGTTGCAATAGTTCAAACATAGATTTAAACATCAAACATAGTTCAAACAAAGTTCAAAAAAACATGTACTTAACATAGATTAAAACATAGACTTAAACTAGGAAACTATCATCGCCGGCGTTGTTGTCGGAATCGGCACCACCTAACTAACGAGGATTTTCAGCCACGCATCATAGGCCTCCTCGTTCCAGGTGTTAGAGTATGATACAGACGCGGTTATTATGGTAGTTTAGAATAGTTAGAACTCTAGCCTAACTTGACTCGTACTCCAAGATAATCTTCTGTACGCCTATATATACTCGCCCATTAGGCTCAATAATATATCCAACATATTTCGCCAATCTCTCTATCATTCTACATGGTATCAGAGGGAAAGATCCTTGACCTAGCCGTCGCACACGCTTCAGCGCCGCGCCGCCCACGGGGAGGTCGATCTCCATGATCTCCGCCGAGGGCCGCGCAACCCGTACACAGGGTTCGTCCGCCGATCCATGATCGGCCGCCCTGTAAGTCTTCTTTTCCAATCTCTTGATCGGTTTTTTTTGGTTTACCAATCTTAGATTGGATTGAGTCGCCCACCACCGTAGTTTTCGCCGCGCCTCTACTCCGACCATCGGCATCGAGGATCTACACCGCGCCCGTGCGCCTGCCTCCTCCGCTGTTGCGCCTGCCTCGGCAGGCTATTGCAGCCTCATGGCAGGCTACCGTGCACCGCGGACGGCTGTTATGCCTTCCTCGAAAGGATAGCGCGGCCGCCCCCCTCGGATCCTCTTTGTCATCATCGTCCGGGACTTCACCGACAACGCCGCCATCGGATCCGATCTATGTATCGTCCATGCCATGGCGCATACGGTGCACCGTCGGTCTGATCAACCGATCCCGCGCCTGTCTACGCCCAACACGTCCCCGAGCACGCGCCTACCAGCGATCGAGCTACGGGCCGCCGCTGTGTCGCTGATGTCTACGCACTTCTATTCCTGTAGACAGTTGTTGGGCCTCCAAGTGCAGAGGTTTATAGAACAGCAGCAAGTTTTCCCTTAAGTGGATCACCCAAGGTTTATCGAACTCAAGGAGTAAGTGGTCAAAGGTATCCCCTCTCAAGCAACCCTGCAATTAAGATACAAGAAGTCTCTTGTGTCCCAACACACCTAATACACTTGTCAGGTGTATAGGTGCACTAGTTCGGTGAAGAGATAGTGAAATACAAGTGGTATGAATAATTATAAATGGTAACGGTGCTAGAAAATAACTTGATGGCATGGAAAAGACTGAAGTAAAACTGAAATAAAGAAGGAAGCAAGCAAACATGAAACAGATCTAGTAGCAAACGGTGTATCAATGCTTAGAAACAAGGCCTAGGGATCATACTTTCACTAGTGAACACTCTCATATAAAAATATTATCTTCATGATACTACTCTAAACTACTCTCCGGTTGGACACTCTAATCATTGGTAGGGCTATAACAGCACACCTCAAAGTAAGCCTTTCTCATCTAGATAACACCACATTGTCACCTTGAGCACTAGATGGTTCCAACAAACACCACAATTTCATAAAGACATCCAACTCCAAATATAACTCATAATAAGTATTTGCAATCTGTAGCCTAAGTGCCACCATGGTGTGCACGCTGTCACTTTCACACACATGGGGAGAGCAGAGATCTATTAAAGCACTTGAGTAGCAAGGTAGATCTATAGATTACAAGCTCATGATCTCAATAAAATCATGCATAGAGAGAGAGAGAGATGAACACATAGCTACCAGTAGAACCCTTAGCCTCGAGAGAGAACTACTCTCTCCTCATCATGGGAATCAGCAATGACGATGGAGATGACGGTGGAGATCAATGGAGATGGCTCCGGGGGCACTTCCCCGTCCCGGCAGGGTGCCGTAACAGAGACTTTCTGTCCCCCGTATCTCCCCTTCGGCGGTGGCGGTGCGGAACTTTTCGTGGATTTCTGATTGACGATCTAGGGTTTTTGTCTCAGGAGGTATATATAGGCGAAGGGGCAAGGTCGGTGGCCGGCCAGGGGGTCCACACCATTCCCTGGAACAGCCTAGGGTTGCCTGTGCCAAGGGGGGGTGTGGCCACCCTGTGGCCCCTCTCCGACTCTCCTTCTGGCTCTGTGAGTCTTCCGGGAAAATAGTAACTTTGGCTTTTGTCCCGTCCAGTTCCGAGAATATTCATTTTCTGACTTCCTGGAACCAAAAACAGCAGAAAACAGGCAACTAGCACCGTGTCATCTTGTTAATAGGTTAGTCAAAGAAATCATATGAAAAGTACTCCAAAGTTGGAACAAAACACAAGAAAGTAGATAAAACCAAGCATGGAACATCAAAAATTATGGATACGTTAGCAACGTATCAACATCCCAAAGCTTAACTCTTGCTCGTCCTCGAGTAGGTAAGTGATAAAAAAAAGAATAACTTTTGAGGTGACATGCACCATCATAAACTTGATCAACGTATTTGTAAAACATTGATAGCTGGGATCATAGTACTTCAATCATAACATGAAAGAAAAAGTTCTCACAATAAGACAAAGAAACTATGTTGCAACATGAAAAGGCACAAACAAAAGATTCATGAATAACAATGCTTTGCAAGATGTTTGTTTGTTTCACATAAAGAAAACATAGCATAGTGGTATTCAGCTTGTCCCTCATAGAGTAGCAAACATAAATGCATAGGACACCTTCAAAGTTCATAAGAGTGACTTGATACAAATAGTTTAAAACAAGCAATATCAAAGCTATGCATCAATCAACAAGTCTTGGGACAATGCATAGAACTAAGAATGGCCACTATGCTCTCAAAGTAGGTGCATAAAGATAGAAGGTGGAGACTCAATATATAAGTGGAAGAAAGGCCTTCATAGAAGGAAGCAGAGATTCAAAGTTTCATAAAGAGCTTCCAAAAATTATGGTACTTATAGCTTTCAACTCTCATTGCCCCTATCATAAGCATCTTGAAGTGATTAAGGTTAAAGTGAACAAACTATGGTGTACATGATTGACGAAGTATAAGTTGGAAATCTCATGTCCCTTGAATACGAGGGCCGCTCCTCATGCTACTCAAGTTTAGTCACCGGTAAGTTCTTGTCATCGTAAGTACATGTGTATCATAGAGAACCGCCAACGGGGTACCCCTTGCCCGATGATGCGGAAGAATCCCCATATCAAAATGACAAGGCAAGCAGACAACAAGCATCTCAATAATCTTCTTATTTACCATGGGAATATGGTGCTTTTTTCTCTCTTTCCTCTTTTCATATATCTCTTTTTTTCTCTTTTATTTTTCTCTTTTTTCTCAATATCTATCTCTTTTTTATAAGAAGAATGCTTCATAGACAGCTCATTATAGTTACGCTGTAGGTTTCCACCATGTCAGCATGGATTAGATCGGCGGCCTAGGCGTTTCTCTAACACATATACATAACTCCATGGACTTACAAGCTCACCTTTCATTTCACATCGACGACATCCATAGACAAAAGAGCATGATATCAACTAGGTACAAAGTACCCGTGCAATGTTGAAAGCATCCCCATGGCAACATGGTTCTGCTAATCCCCAACAAATAAGTGCAAGCATATACAACATAGACGACACAATGGTTCAAGTTTATTAAGGGCAACAAAAGTAAAGTGTGCCATCAAGTTCGTGAGAGCTTTAATCACTAGTTTCTCATAACAAGTTTAATTTGGAAGGTAAACAAAAACATGAATATACTTGGAATAGCATATGCTAGTAGGTAGGTATGGTGGACTCTTCGGAATAACTTGGTTTAGGGAGTTGGATGCATGAGTGGAACTCATACTTGGTTGTGGAGGCTAGTAAAAGACTGGGAGCGACAAACTAAGAGAGCAATAATGGCCATAATCATGCAGAGCGACAAAACATCATTGATCAAAGCATAAAGTGATACTACAAGTTGAAAACTAAAGGATCATAAAGGCTATGGTGACTTGATATAGTCATAACATGGTGTGAGCATGTGCCAAGTCAACCCAAATAAAGCATCAAAGGAGAATACCACTATAATATGCTTTAATATGCTAAAACAACATGATTCATCCAAGGCACATTAAGCGATCTCAATTGTTTATAAAAAGTCATGCTACAGCAAAGAATACTAAGGATAAAGCCAAAACAATATCAAGCATGGCATGACAAAGCATAGGCCACAGTCAAAAACAAGCTCTCTTTACCACTTAAGCATGAACTTTCCTACTCTTTTCCAAACCAAACCAAACTATTTGCAAACTAATCTATGAAGGAGGGGGTCCAACCAATTTATTCAGCAAACTAAGAAAACAAAAGCAAACTAAAAACCAAATCAAAAATGAAAAAGAAGACGCTCCAAGAACAACACAACTGTGCATGAAACAATAAAAATGAAGCGTTTGGAAGAAACCTGGGATTTTTATTGATGAAGAGGGGGATACCTTGGGCATCCCCAAGATTTGACGCTTGTAATTCTTCGATATTTCTTGGGGTGACACGCGTGGCATCCCCAAGCTTGAGCTTTAGTCCATCCTTCATCTCATTACTCATTCCTTCCACACACCTGAAATTTTTCCTTCATACAAAACTTCACACAATCTTTATTAGCAACATTAGTGCACTTAAGATAATAAGTCTTTAAGTTCAATTCTAATACCAAATAAACTTCCATTAGAACACTAGCTAATGTAGCACTTCCCTAAAAAAGCTCAATTTCCCAAAAGAACTAAAAAAGGAACCAACAAGAAGCAAATGCAGAAAATGGCAGAAATCTATCAAAACAGACCAGCAGGTAAAGACAAATTATTTCGAAGACCTTCTGTTGTTCAAATCAAAAAGTGTTGAACTAACGAAAGTTAGACAGCAACCTGGGCCAGAAGCACAAAAATTCACGCCTCAAAAAAACGTTCAGAGATTTTACACGAATTTTTACGGTGAAGCACAGAAATCTGTTTCGGGACAGCAACTTTACCAATCATTACTTCTCTCTCATTAGAGGTTACTTTTGGCACAAAAAGCAAATAAAAAGGATAAGGAGAGGTTATTACAGAGGTAATAACTTCCAAGACTCAACTAAAACTTTTGGGTTAGCTCCCAATAAGTACTTTTCTTTAATGCCTTTAAGTTAGGCTTGATAGTCTGAGAAGATGCTCACATAAGAAATATGAATTGAAGTAAAAGAGAGCATCAAGAAGCAAATTCAAAGCACATTTAAGTCTAACCCAATTCCTATGCATAGGAATATTGTAAAGAAACAAGTCATGAAAGCACAGAGCAACAAGCATAGGAAAGCAAAACAAGTGTAGCTTCAAAATTTTCAACATAAAGAGGGGAAACTTAATATTATTGAGATGCATAAAACTATGTTTCCCTCTCTCATAATAACTTTCAATAGCATCATGAATAAAATTAACAATATAACCATCACATAAAAAATTCTTATCATGAGCCACATGCGTATAATAATTATTACTCTCCACATAATCATAGTCATTCTTATTAATCATAGTGGGAGAAAATTCAACAAAATAGCTATCATTATTATTCTCATCGCCATAATCATCAAATATAGGAGGCATATTGTAATCATAATTAATTTCCTCCTCAATAGTAGGTAGACTGAAAATATCATATTCATCATTGTAATCATCATATATTGGAGGTTTTGTATCATCATAAGCAATAGAATAGCTATCTTCCAAAGCCGGGGAACTAAAAAGATCATTTTCATAAGAACTAGCTTCCCCAAGCTTAGACTTTTCCATAGCATTAGCAATAATGGTGTCCAAAGAATTCATACTAACAACATTGCTATTAGCATACAAATAAAGTTCCGTAGGTTTTTTAATTTTCTCTTCAAACACTTCATGTCCTAACTCAAGATAAATACTATAAAGCTCTCTAATTTTGTTGTTGTTTTCCATTAAGCCTAACTAGTGAAAACAAGAAACAAAAAGACTAAATTGCAGAATATAAAGGAAATAACTTCGAGCACTCACACCGGAGGATGTGAGTACCTTTTACCTTACCTCCCCGGTAACGGCACCAGAAAATAGGCGTTTGCCGTGGGAGGTTCTTCTTATTTTAATCCTCTGGTGTGAATACCTTTTACCTCACCTCCACGGCACCGGTGCTAGAAAATAGCTTGATGTCTATACACTTCTATTCTTGTAGACAGTTGTTGGGCCTCCAAGTGCAGAGGTTTGTACAACAGCAGCAAGTTTTCCCTTAAGTGGATCACCCAAGGTTTATCGAACTCAGGGAGGAAGTGGTCAAAGGTATCCCCTCTCAAGCAACCTTGCAATCAAGATACAAGAAGTCTCTTGTGTCCCCAACACACCTAATACACTTGTCAGGTGTATAGGTGCACTAGTTCGGCGAAGAGATAGTGAAATACAAGTGGTATGAATAATTATAAGTGGTAACGGTGCTAGAAAATAACTTGATGGCGTGGAAAAGACTAAAGTAAAACTGAAATAAAGAAGGAAGCAAGCAAACATGTAATAGATCTAGTAGCAAACGGTGTATCTATGCTTAGAAACAAGGCCTAGGGATCATACTTTCACTAGTGAACACTCTCATATAAAAATATTATCTTCATGATACTACTCTAAACTACTCTCCGGTTGGACACTCTAATCGTTGGTAGGGCTATAACAGCACACCTCAAAGTAAGCCTTTATCATCTAGATAACACCACACTGCCACCTTGAGCACTAGATTGTTCCAACAAACACCACAATTTCATAAAGACATCCAACTCCAAATATAACTCATAATAAGTATTTGCAATCTGTATCCTAAGTGCCACCATGGTGTGCACGCTGTCACTTTCACACACATGGGGAGAGCAGAGATCTATTAAAGCACTTGAGTAGCAAGGTAGATCTATAGATTACAAGCTCATGATCTCAATAAGATCATGCATAGAGAGAGATATGAACACATAGCTACCGGTAGAACCCTTAGCCTCGAGAGAGAACTACTCCCTCCTCATCATGGGAATCAGCAACGACGATGGAGATGACGGTGGAGATCAATGGAGATGGCTCCGGGGGCACTTCCCCGTCCCGGCAGGGTGCCGAAATAGAGACTTTCTGTCCCCTGAATCTCCCCTTTAGCGGCGGCGGTGCGGAACTTTTCGTGGATTTCTGATTGACGATCTAGGGTTTTTGCCTCAGGAGGAATATATAGGAGAAGGGGCAAGGTCGGTGGCCGGCCAGGGGGCCCACACCATTCTCTGGAACAGCCTAGGGTTGCCTGCGCCAAGGGGGGGTGTCCTGTGGCCCCTCTCCGACTCTCCTTCTGGCTCTGTGAGTCTTCCGGGAAAATAGTAACTTTGGCTTTTGTCCCGTCCAGTTCCGAGAATATTCATTTTCTGACTTCCTGGAACCAAAAACAGCAGAAAACAGGCAACTGGCACTGTGTCATCTTGTTAATAGGTTAGTCAAAAAAATCATATGAAAAGTACTCCAAAATTGGAACAAAACACAAGAAGGTAGATAAAACCAAGCATGGAACATCAAAATATTATGGATACGTTAGCAACGTATCAGTCGCCCCGTCGGGCCGCAGCGGCGCCACCTTTGGTCCACGCTACCGGCTTCCAACGCGCCTTCCTTGACGTGTACGTCGCTGGTGGTCTCCGAGCCGCTGCACCGACTTGTGCCCAGCAGCTATGCCGCTCCCTCGGGTCGTAGCGTGGCTGCACGCAGTCTACTTCGCCGTCCTTGTGCATCGACAGCCTCGGCTTGCACCGTGCCATCTCCTACAGCCCGTGGTCTTTGTCTCCATATGCACATGGTCTTTGTCACATCGTCGGGTCTTCCCGTCTACTTCGTGCACCACCGCCGTGCTTCACAAGTTAACCTGCAGGGCGCTCTCTCGCCGTCGCAGGTCCTGCTGACTACCCCATCGTCACTCCAGACATCCAGCATGACTACCCAGGTCGCTGCTATTTTCACCGCCTTCTACATCTTCGTCCACTACAACTTTGCCGCCAACGTCATCACCTCATCCCCGACTACACCACCTGCTACTCTACTCTAACAACCGCGGACAGCGTCGACATCTCTCCCTTCGCTGCTCTGCGCGTCGCAACCACTCTGGAGGCTTCCTCTCCTAGTCTTTCTGACATGGCGACAAGTTTATGATGATCCCTGCCCCCGCACGCCTGGTACTGGCAATACCGGAAGTGCCTTCGTCCCCGACGCGTTCCCTAGTCTGGCAAGCTCGGATCGGCGCCTCGTCTTCATCGGCTTCGACAACGTCTTCTTCGGCATCGACCCCTCTACGACTGCCTCGACCGCGTCACCGACGAGTTCTTCTCTGCATACTCGGTTCTGGGAAACCGGAGTGTGCGTTTGTCCCTGACGCGTGCCTAGTTCTGGCAAAACTATGGCCGCACCGCCTCCTCGACGGCTCGGACTGTACCGACTTCGGCATTGGCACCCTCGACGACTGCCTCAACGCGTCTCCGTCATCCTCCTCGCGCACTATGCGCATGTGGCTTCATGTGCGGCTACCTCGACACCGGCATCCCCGACCATGACATTGACCATGACGACCTCTCGCACGGCTACCTTGGCCATGGCACCGCCTCACGCTCTCGGCTCCCTCGACATCGACATAGGGGCTACCACCTCGCTTGAGCATCACCAGCTTCCTCTACAGTCCAAGCAATCAAGACACGATAACGTCCACGACGTTCCCACTACGACTGCCGGGGGATGTCAGCCTACTGGATGCTACTTCGGTTTATCTCCAGTCTGACCGTCCGCGACGTTCCAGTTGTTCACGACGCTACCCCTACGACTGCGGGGGAATTTAGAGTATGATACGGACACGGTTATTATGGTAGTTTAGGATAGTTAGGACTCTAGCCTAACTTGACTCGTACTCCAAGATAATCCTCTACACGCCTATATATACTTGCCATGAGCCTCAATAATATATCCAACATATTTCACCAATCTCTCTTCCTCTCTATCGTTCTACACCAGCGCTCATGGTCACCGTCTGAGAGTTTGATGACGGCGGGGGTGATGGATTAGCGACGGAAAAATCATCGGCGGTCGAAGAAGAACCAGCGGCGGCGGAAGACCGGCAGCAGACGCAGTACCGGACGCACCTACGGCTCGATGACGAACGGTGTACTTGTCGTAGGCGCACTGCTCCGCCGCCATGCACTCTGGGAAATGGATGCGGAGCTCCGCCATGTAGGCCTTGAGCTCGAGGCGCTTACGAGTCTCGCGGTCCTCCCGCGCAGTCACGTGTAGGTGGGAGGGTGCACAAACTACGACACCTCGGTTTTGATGAGAAATTTAACTCGCCGCAGTTGTTGCCGTGGAGCGCCACATTCTCGATGTCGTAGGCCAACACCGCCGATTGGAACGTTCCCAGTCACCGCCGTTCGCCGGTGTTGCGGCCGTAGATCTCGGCGATCCACGTGCCCCACTGCCGCTGCCGCTCTCCGCGTAACGACCGGTGGCAGCGACGGGTGACACGCGTGGCCACCCCGATTTGTGACGTGGATAGGCGGCGGGGACTGGCGGCGAGAGGGCCCGGACATCTCTGATGGCGGGAGGGGGGAGAATGGGTGTCAGGAAGGAAGAACTGGTGGCGTGTCGGTGGGGCGGTTTGGCAGTGGGGATTTTTTAGGAGCAGCCGTGCGCTGCCGAGGAAATATAGGAGCCAGGGGCGCCGGTTCCTAATTTTTTTTATCATCTAACGGGTATTAGGGGTATAGGGGTTTGGCTAGGGTGCGGTTAGATGATAAAAAGAGGACCCAATGATCATTTTTGCCTTTTTTGGGGTTCGGTTACAGTTGCTCTTAAAAGTCGAAGATAAAATCCAGTGTACATAATCATGGAAGACTAAGAATAAACCTTCAGGCCTAACAGATGACAGTGATTAATCAAGATAATTCCTCCAAATCACCATAGATTAGTGCAACTCGCATACTGCATCAAAACATACATATAATGGCAATTAGGCATCCAGCTCTTGATGCCTAATCCGGTGTTGTCTGCTGATATCTTCTTTGGCGAGGCAGTGGAAGAACACGGCCCAAACAGACAATCTTACCCCCGACTTATCTGCCCAAACATGTTGCATTAAATTCGGTAATGCCCGTCCCTTTCATGGAATGATAGCCTGTACTCTGCTCAAATCTTTGCTTTATCAGTGGATCGAAGATTCCAAGTAGAAGAAAGCAGCAGCGTCCTGTAACTCACAAAACAGAAGATAATGAAAACTATCGCATGCATGGATTCGATTAGCTTGAATACTAAGATTATAGATTGGATAATAATCATTAAAATGCCCGGCCACTCACTTCTGTTGGTAAATCTGGAAGTTTGGACTTTTGACATGGTTTAGCTGAACCACTGTAGTTTATTATAGTAAGACAAAGACTAATTTTGTAATACTAGTAGTTATAATTTAGGTTGAGATGCCTAACATTACAGATATAAATTGAATTGTCACAGTTGATCTGAAACTTTGCTTTAAAATATCCTAGAGCTAGCTCTAGATCTTTCAAGGTAACTGAAGCAATATTCTTTTTTTAATGGAGGCAAAGAGTCTATCCGTTAATTAAGGAGAGAGTTTTGATAAAAAAATATTAAAAAACATGACTAACACAAGAGACTAATATCCTAATAATACAAAGCTCAGATACTTGGCGCCTGCGCCCCAAAGTTTTGCTTTGCCCTTGATGATAGCTTGGAGAATTGGCAGTGGAGCAGCTTTGTTATGGTAGACCCTTGGCGGTAGGCTCGTTCCATGTTGTCCAACTAGTAGGCATGCTGAGGGAAGCCATAACTTTGCGGTTTGGGGTGGTGTCACTGGACATGTTGGTCCACCGATCTTTGTTAGAAATCGTTGCCGACCAATCAAAGATGACTATGATGTTAGCTTGGGCCATTATTTGATCATTCCCCAAACTCTTCTGGAGTAGCGGCATTGGAAGAAGAGTGCATCGTCGTTTCTTGAGATTGCTTGCAAAGAGGAAAAAGCCAATGATGTGACCGTCCTCTCTTCTCAAGGATGTCCGCCATTCATAGCCTATTTAGAATAGCCAACCATACATTTTATTTTATTTAGGCGGAACCCAAGCCTTGTAAACCATTTTGTTCATGCAAGTGAGTGTCCCCCTCCAAGAATTGGACCTTATAGGCCGATGATGCTGAGTATTCTCCACTCTCTGTTAGGTTCAACCCGATTGATTCCCCGTCTCCTCACAAAGTGGCACATTATTAATCTCCACCCATAGGAAAATGAACTCATTTATATGTCAGGAACATATCTACGAGTTTTGAAGTTTTATTATGTTATTATCCATCATATTTACATCATATTAGGAGTTATTAGCTCTGGTCTTAATAATTTGTGGGATTTTCCACAAAATCCCATTATTTTAGTATTGAGTTTAGTGAGGCCGAAAAACCTCTTATTAGTATTTTTTCCAGGAAGGCTCCAAACAGGGCAGGGTCAAAAATCCCGTTTCAGAAATTTTGAAACAGATCCAACAAGATAAAGTAGGACCCCAAGATACTAGCATATTGACAAGGGCACATGGCACATTTAGTCCCATTGGGCGGGCCATGAGGGGCTCAAGGGCATCGAGCCTTGGATGTCGCTGATTCCACTACCATCATCTTTGTTTTGACCTAAAACCCTCTATATATACCCTTGGGAAATTTATTCCGTGATGGTCGGAGCCTGAGGAGGAAAACATAGAAACCAAGAGGTTCATCACGGAAGGAGAATTAGATGGGGAACCATTGCTGCAATCGTCTCCGGCCACCTATCCTACATCACCATCGCCTCCTCCTCGCTCTCCACCATGAAGAGGGAGTATTTCACATGTAATATGGGTTTTTGGTAGTGTGTGATGGCAACAAATCCATGTGTACCAAATCGTTGGAACTCTAAGTATCGAGCGTTTTAGCAAAGCGTCTTTTCCCCAAAAGGGTGATTCGAGGGTTTATATCGATGTCATCGCACTGAAGACAAGTACGTCATTAGGGGGTCCTCAAGGCATGGGAAAAGGTGGGGTGTGAGACGTATGGTTGTCTGGGACGGTGAGCACACAATTTTACTCAGGTTCAGATCCGACTGCGGTGGCCGGATACTACTTTATGCTCGAATCCACTATATCGGCAGAGCCAGAGGTTTACAAAGGATTACAAGGATTAGTACCGCTTGTGCAAGTTGTGTATGATGATGCCCTAAAGGCTTTCCCTAGGTCGGCTTATATAGTCATCTGACCTAGGGTTTACAGGAGAAACCTATCCGGCTACGATACAATGTCGGTACACAGTACAACTTGCACTACAAGTCAAACTACATGTCTAAGTCGGTAAGTCTTCTAGGCCTTCCCATAGCCGGATGGTCCTCCATCTCTTTCCATGACTGCCCCCACCCCCCGTGGAGCAAATTTCTAACCCGGAGGTGGGCCACCCAGGTCAGTGATTAGTTGTGGATATACCCGGAAAGTATATCCCCAACAGTAGCCCATGGAAGCGTCCAAGATCCCAAGTCAGATTTCTTCGTCTAAATTTAGTGTTCCTTGGCTGCAGAATCATGAAGGGTTCCCGAAACTCGAAATAAAACTATAGAATCCGAGTCATTGTTGAGTCAGATTTGCTGATTAATCATTCCTATCTTCACGCTCATTTCAAACTGAGCCAAAAATATCTTAGGTGACGTATCTCGGTAACTTTTTAGGACTTGTCACGTCATTGACATATATACTGTCAGATTGACCATTGATGGGTCCCACGTCATGTGGAACTGAGACGCCGTTTGTAACACCCCTAGTTTTACTAATAGCAATTAGTGTTTGATTTGTGCATAGAATGAGCATCATCCTCTTTAAATAAAATGCATGGAAGAAGACAAAACCCCAAACCCTAATCTTCCCCTGTCTATTTGAAATGTATTCAAAAGGGGTTTTGTATTTTGAAAACTACAAAAAATTATGAAGCCCAAATGGACTATGAGGGCCCCTGCAATATTTCAATATTTTACAAAAACCTCTGGTATTTTGAAATGTTCAAAATAGAAAGAGTTTGGAAATACAAACAAAGAAATAGAAAAAAACAGAAAATGAAAATGTTTTCAGAAAAGAAAACTATTTCTAATTCTAACTAGGCCGAGTCCAACTCTCTTCCTCCCTCTAACCCTCGCCCACATGCAGCAGCCAGTAGCCGCTTCGCAACCTTCATCGTGGCCCAGTAGTGGCCCAGCCAGCCCAGCAGCCGGCACGTAACAATTCGACGCGTTTCACCCCGCGTCATCTTCGTCGACGACGAGGTCGTGCTCCGCTGTCAACGGCGATGCCGTCCGCCGCCGTGCCTGCACCAAGATACGTGCCACCGACGCTCCTGGCCGCCTACAAGACGTTGACCGCCGTGCCGAACCCTAAACGTGCCCGTTTTTTCTTCTTCCTCCTCTTCCCCGCAACAAACCCTAACCCTATCCTCCCAGGTGCTCCGCCGCATAGCCGTTTCTGGTCACCTAGGCCAAGAAGAGGCCATCGTTGAGCTCCCCGTGATTCCCTCAATCACCTCACAGAAGGAATCGAAGCCGTGCACCCCTAATCGAGCTCCTCGACCGCCTCTTCTCCGATGCTGGCCACCGTCCATTCGACGCCGTCTGACCATCCCTAGCCTCGCCGACCCCACCATCGTGCCCAGGTTGATCTACTGGTCCTCCAGCACATCCCCTCTGACTCCCTCCTACTCTGGTTTGCGCTGCCGACGACCACCACCGAGCGTCGCCGCCAGACCTCTTCTGTGTCGCTGCTCTAGCGACCATTTGAGGGCGGCGCCACTACTATCTGACTCGCCTCGCTCCCTTCTCTCCAGCAAGCATACCCACAAGGCCCCGCACGCAGCCGATCGACGAGGGCGTGCTTAACCTGAGAGCACCTCCATTGCTGATGTCATGCTAACACAACATGAGGTCATAAAGGTTTTATTCTTATTAAATATTTTATATAATTCTTTTCTGAATATATAAATAGCTCTATGAGCCCTGTCTGTCAGGTTTTTAATATTATTGGAAAATAATTTCTGAAATTATTAAACTTCTTACATGTGGGGCCAGATGTAAAATAATTTAATAATTCCAAAAAAGTTTAATTGTTTTAAAAATGATTTAAAATGGATTAAAATTGGAAAAAATCATAACTAATTCATTTTAGGGATTTATATTTTCGTGCCCTCGGTTCGTTAGTTGTACTCAATTTTCCCCAGCCGCTTAGTTTTTTCTCACTTTTGCCCATCTCCTTGTATGAAACTCTCACATGGTCTGAAACTCACCGTCCGTCAACCTTGCCGTTACGTGCTGACAAGTGGGGCCGCGTTCAGTCGAGTCCCGTAGTGTACCCTTGCCATTACATACTGACAAGGAGGGTCGTGTTCAGTCGATTCCCGTAGTGGACACCTCTTTCAACTTATCCAGATCAGCATCAGACCCACAACTTATCCACGTGACTACCGCACCCACAGCTTATCCACGTGAGCTCCGGAACCATATCTTACCTAGGTTGGTGTTGCAAGATGGGACCCCGAGCCAGCCCCGCGCCCGCGCCCGTGCCATTGCTTCATTTTCATATAGTGAAATGTAATGCATATACAAAAATTATACACCTTTGAACTCTTTTAAATCGCACTTAGGACATGATAATGTTGTGCTAATAAAATCCTGATCATTTATCATTTCCATGCAGTAAAATATAATGCATAAACTTGCGTATACAAAAATTATACACCTTTGAACTCTTTGAAATCGCACTTAAATGTGATAATGTCGTGCTAAGAAAATCTTAAGAGATTATCATTTTCATAGAGTGGAATGCAATGCACAAACTTACATATGCAAAAATTATAAACCTTTGAACACTTTTAAATCGCACTTAATACATGATAATGATGTACTCATAATGTTTTGAGAGATTATTATTTTCTCCCCCATTTTCGTAGAGTGGAATGTAATGTATAAACTTGCATATACGACGTTTATACACCTTTGAATTCTTTAAAATCGCACTTAATATGTGATAATGTTGTGCTAAGAAAATTTTGAGAGATTACCATTTCTATGGAGTAAAATATAATGCATAAACTTGCATATACAATAATTATACACCTTTGAACTCTTTGAAATCACACTTAAGACGTGATAGTGTTGTGCTAAGAAAATCTTGAGAGATTACCATTTCCATGGAGTGAAATATAATGCATAAACTTGCATATACAAAAATTATGCACCTTTGAACTCTTTGAAATTGCACTTAATACGTGATAATGTTGTTCTAATAAAATCTTGAGAGATTATCATTTTCACATAGTGGAATGTAATGCATAAACTGGCATATACGAAAATTATACACCTTTGGACTCTTTGAAATCACACTTAGGTCATGATAATGTTGTGCTAATAAAACCCTGATCATTTATCATTTCCATAGAGTGGAATGTAATGCATAAACTTGCGTATACGAAAATTATACACATTTGAACTCTTTGAAATCGCACTTAATACGTGATAATATTGTGCTAAGAAAACCTTAAGAGATTATCATTTTCATAGAGTGGAATGTAATGCACAAATTATACACCTTCGAACACGTTTCCTTCAAATTATATTCAAGTTCATTTGTTTATGGAGTTAAAGTACCGGTGGCATACTCATTATTTTGCATGGATAGAGGGGTTCCCCCGACAGATATAGGAGTTATCCTGTCCGCTAGATCACAGAGGATCAACGGTTGGTGGTCACGATCCGTGTGACAACTATCTCGACCAATTAGAGTGTAGCAGCGAAGATGAGCACATGTGCGAGAGATGGATACAAAGAGAGAGAAAAACTGAGTAGCACTTAAGAACCAAGGGCAAAACTGAGTAGAACTTAAAAACCAAGGGCAATACTGACAAAGGGTTTCAAATAGAAAATAGAAAAGGATTTAAAAAAATGGAAAATGCATCTTTTATACAATAAAATACATCTTGGCGTTCATCAAACTATTGGCAATTCAAATATACACCAGTTTGACAATTATTGTCTCATTCAAACAAACTATGTTTTGGGGAGGGATGTTTGGGGAAGAGGCTTGAGTAGAAAGCCATGAACCTTCATAGATAGTAGGTGATTTGAGAAGTGGTGATTTAGGTTAAACCTTGGTTTATATATATTTCTTATGGTGGCAGGTCACATAATAAGACTCCCTGGGTAGATGCCACTGTATTTTACTCTTTTTGAATTTGTTGTGCATAAAATGACTCAATTAGCTAGCTAAAACCTATTCGTTGAATCTCTATTGACCAACCACCGGAGGGTAAAACTGAGTATATTGCACATGGCAGTGTTAGTACTGGAGGGCAAAACTGAGTACAACCAAACTGCCAGTGTTACACTCGAGGGCAAAACTGAGTACAACTGAATCACCAGGGTTAGACACGAGGGAAAAAACGTGACTCACGGTACGCGTGTGCGGTGCACGGGGCGGTAGCAGACACGTGTGCCCGTGCACGTTCTAGTAGCGTACGCGGTTACATGGTGCACAGTAGTGCAACAAAACATCGCTTCCCTTCTCCTTTAATAGAGGCCTCCCCACTCTGACTCATCACTCACTCGCTCACTCAACCGTCTCCACTGTCCCATCACCTTCTGCAAACCCCTAAGAACACCCCAACCATGCCGACGATGGAGAAGAACGGCACGATGGCCATTGGCGCCTCCAAGGCCGCCGGCGAGGAGGCCCCCGTCCCCGTCCCTACATCCGCTGGAGCCGCCGGTGAGGAGGCCCCCGCCGGTCTCGGGCAGATCCCGCTCGGCTAGGGCCCCTACAAGGAGGTTGTTTACATAAGGCCGGAGAACCCCTATGAAACCAGCATCATCGACCCATGGTCGGAGGTAACCAGGGTTTTTCCCCTTCCCTTGTTCTTCCCCTGTTCCCATCGTTGGATGCTAGATCATATGTTATTAGGGATCGGCTGTTTGTATTTTTACAGTATCTAATCCTCTTGTGTTAGATCTCGTATTTCGATGAATCCCCCTGTTCGTATTTGAACCCCTTGTTCGTAGTTGGGATCAGTATTTGATTTAGTTTGAGATTTGGGGAATAATTAGGAGATCTCAATCGGTTAATTTATGCAAATAATCAATCCCAATAATCAAAGTATCTCAATCATGTCCTTATTGCACTCTACTATTTTTTCCAACAGGAGGATAGCAGCGACATCCGCAGTGACGACGAGTCCAAGGACACCAAGACTCGTCATGTGCTGAGGAGGCTGAAGTCCAGCCAGTACAAAAACATCTTCCCCAACGACGTGTACAGATGCCCCTTCTGCCCTACCAGAAGGCTCTGTGCCATAGACTTCAACTCCCTCGTGAAGCATGCCGAGGACGTGAGGACCTACGGCGAGTCCGTGAACGTCCACACCTTCATAGACAAGCACCAGGCGCTCGGTCTTCACCTCCGCAACCTCCAGAAGGTGGCTAAATAGTAGGGTCGCATGCCTCCGATCAATCCCAAGGCGCCCAAGGTCAAGGGACTGGGAAGAAAGAAGTGGAGGAGGCGCCAGAGGGAGGACGCGAAGGCCCTCCTGGCAGAGGCCATGAGGGGCCACTAATCTGCTGTTGCTGCTATAAACCAACTTCTTTTGTCTTGTCTGTGTTGAACTTGTCCGGAGCTGCTGCTGAGCAGCCTAATTGTCGAACCTCGTTAAGTACCGTACTATATAACCTATATTCACTGCTTTATCTACATCTGCTCTGTTTACTGAATTTATTTATTGTGCTGGTTAGTTTTGCTACTCTAGATTTGCTACTAGATTGGGGGAAAATGAGGGCAAAAGGAACAATGAATGAAGAGAGAAGATGCTCTAGATTCCTGACCCTTTTGGCCAAAAAAGACACAACTGTTAGCGAGAGGAGAAAAGGCGCTCTTAAAAAAGCCAATCATAAAAATAACAAAAAATAAAACTTCCAATTTAGGCGATAGGGCGCACATAACAACCAAACGCGCCCCACATGGTCCCACACCATGTCCCCCATAATCAGCCAGAGATGGATGGTTGGTCCGCTATGTCTCCTGGCCCACCTGTCAGCATGTAACGGTCAAGGCGACGTAACATAGCGCTCAACGCACGACCCGCCCCAACACGGTCCCACCGGTCAGCATGTAATGGTCAAGCGTTTGTCCTACGGCATCCCCCCGCCCGAGCGCATGTGAGGGTTTCGGAAAGGAGGGAGGGCACAGGTGAGGAAAAACTAAGCGGCTGGGGAAAACTGAGTACAACTAACGAACCAAGGGCACGGAAATAGAATTCCCATCATTTTAAGTCAGAAAACAAAATGTTTAGAAAAATGAGATCTACACAATAGACTCATCATCATGCATTGTTAAGCAACTTACATCACAAGTTTAATTAGAAGGACCAATTAAACCCCCTAGGTGATTCCGAGGTTCCCCTTGTTCTTGGGTTTGCACCCCTCAGACCCTGTTTAAAATGACCAAGGCATGTACTAGCGTTCTTTTCAATACAATTTAACTTGTCATATCATCATTCTTGCTTGAGCATTGCATCGATGCTATGTGTTGATTGTTGCTTTCCTTTCTAGTGTTTCTGCTTATTCTCGGTAGAACTCGGAGTGGATGTGAGCAACGAGATCGAGTCCAACATTGAAGACCAAGATCAACACCATCGAAGGTTATCAACGAATGATGCCAAGAAGATGAACGCTAAAGATCCATAGTTGGGTATTAATAGGCAAAGGCAAGCAAAAGCCCACACATGATAAAATCCTATGTTTTCGAAGTATCTAAATCCTGCCATGTGCATAAGATTCTAAAGTCTTTTATCGATAGATAGAGTATTCCTATCTGATGCATGTTTCCTTTGTAGCCTATATTCCCTGATCCAATGCTCCTAGCATAACTAGGGGTTGGCTTTATGAGCTTCGCTAGATCTGTTATATCTGTTATGCTTCGCCCTGCTGAGTTGTTACCGCTGGTCCATCCAGTTGATGAATTAGAGCTATGTATGAACCTATTTGGACACAATGACGTGGTATGATCAGAGGTGGAATTTAAACATGCTAATACTTGTATGGGAGGCCACGCCGGGTTGTGGTTTTTGCAGTCCCATACTTGCCACCACTAGGACCTGAGTTCTTGACTCTTGAACTAAGACGAGTGTACAGCCACACAGGGGCATGGAAACCCCCTCGATCAACTAACTTGCCTAGTAGATTCCATGAGTCACATAGTTCGGGCATTCCATTCGACATATGCATTCTGGTTATTCTTGAAGGCGGTGAACGAGGTGCATTCATACAGGTAGGTAAGCATGGCCGAGAGCAAGAGAGACACAGCCTCCATAATCTTGTTCCCCGCACACATCTCTAGGGAACGACTTCAGGATTTAACCCATTACGGCGGCATCTCCCTAGGGCGTGACTCATGGTCTCGACGAAAGCAAGGTAAAGGTCGTGGTCAACCACTCTCTGTCGGCATGCCAAGGAAGAGGGTCTTCTCCGCTCTCTTTTATAAAGAAAGTTAGCTTTATGCAAAATAACCCCACCAGCCACAAGTCTTGCGGAGTACACCCTGTACTCAACTTTTCTTTGTTGATACTTCTACAGTAGGTAAGTGTTATCCTAGAATAAGAGTTTGTTACAACATCGACATCCACGAGTAGCTTGGGGTTCTTAGTCGGCAGCCTGGAATCTATGGAATGGGACGTTATCGTTATGCTTCAGGCCTCTTAGGCCATTTGTTAAGTTTACTATATTTAATAGCATAATTTTCCTTCCCTTGTTTGATGTTTGTGGTTAGTGACCTTTGGTTGAAATATTTTGGTTCTTTGCTAAGTTATGAGCTTGCTGTAATAAATCTTGTGTCATAGGGTCACTGTAATGTTACTGATTCTTTCTTTGTATGCTTCCAAGATTTAGGTTAGGCTTATATCTGACAAAGGTCTGGAATTTGTCTAGCCCTAGTCCCGGGGGTGTCACAGGTTTTTGGTATCAGAGCAGTACCGACTGTAGGAAAACCATTCTACTGGTCGATGCTGAGTCTATTGTTTGTGAAAACTATTTTGAAAGCTGAACGTATGTGTGAAAAACTCTGGTATGCTTCTTTTTCTCCTTATCCAGTTTCGCCCTAACTCTGGGTCATCTCATCTTGTGTTTATTTGGAAAAGTTTTGCTACCTCGTCTCGTCTTTCAAAGCTTAGGTGCCTTTTTGGCATGTCGTTTCCAAACCAATTGACCTAGTGTTGAATTCTCTAGAGTTGTGTGTGTTGTGAATTCCTTGTTTCCCCTTGTTCCGCTTTAGCTGAGAGATTCCTTTCCATCATGATATCTCTATCTTCTAGGTCCACAATATCATGTTGATGGTTCCACAGTGATCTGTTCTAGGCCTCGAAGTTTCCTTTCACCTCGTGTGCCTCCTTCTCATTTGCTTGGGTAGTTCAGAAGTTGTTTCTCATCTTGTAAGATGCTTCGTGGTTACTACCTTGTAGTATCCTCTGTACTACTAAGTAGTAATTACTTATTTCTTGGTTCTTAACCCCTGGACTTGAACCGAAGTTCCCTGATTGTGTGTAACACCCTCGAATCGGCCCTATGCAATTTTTAGCCCTTTCCGCCAAACCTGCATAGAAACGATTCAAGGACGCCCACCAGGCACTTTCGTGCGGGTGGAAAACGAAGTAATACCATTACACAACAGTCCTCGATGGGACCCACATAACAGATATATATACAACAACGACTCAGCGAGTCAAGAATACAGATATACAATACAAAGATTCAAATCACCTTGAAACCGTTACAGCGTCCGAGTACGGACAAGATGCAAATGGGGCTAAAAGCCCTGAAGAATAACCAATGGCGTCCATAACCCTGCCCAGGCCAAGCCGGAAGGGTAACCCTGCTAACGACGTCGATCTCAAACCTGCTAAAACAAAAGGGGTGCCGACAAAGGGCAAAGGAAAAAAGAGGAGCGTCAGTAATGAGGCCAGTACATGGCGAGGCTAGAATTCGGCGGCTCTCGCCTACATAGGTATGGTGGACTGAAGCGGCAACGAAGCATGCACTAAACAACCTATAGAGACTCAATACAACTATCGGCTATTAGAGAGGGATAAGAAAGACCTATCCGAATCGGACCTGATAGTAACACCAAACATACCCATCTTGGTATTCCCCCTCGAGATCAAACGAGGAAGTCAAACCGAGGAACTCACACAGTTGGCAGTTTTATTCATTCGATTATAGTTGAAGCACTTACTAGTCAGATATAGATAGCATGAGTCATCCTGATAGCATAAGTAGTGGGCAGTTTTAGTTAACATTCTGTTGTAGTTGGAACATTTACTAGTCAGATATAATTGTCCTAAGGAATCCCAAAACCCAGCAGTTGTTGGCACTTTTATCACATTCCATTGGAGTTGCAATACTTACTAGGCAGGTACAGCATGTCACAAAACAACCCCTGATCCACCAGTTGTTGGCATTTTAATATCCATTCCGTGATAGTTGAATCTAATTACTAGTCATATATTAAGTCAAGTTTATAGCACTACTTTAGTTATGCTTGTCTATGATTGAGATACTGTGCTCCAAGTCGTCCATAACCGCGGACACGGCTTTCAGAAAGATACTGTGCACAAATAGCAACACACACACTATCAACCTTAGAAAAACCAAATCAAAACCCAACGAGGCCTTCACGACAAAGCAATCAGAAGATTCATAAAATATTTCAGGGGGCCACCCCATTAAGCTACCCGCAACGAAGTTGGCCGGCTCGGAGATGGACCCAAGGTTTGTGCCAATGGTTGTAAACGACTGGGAGCCCGAAAGTGTGACTGGGCTTGTCGATACCGCGAAAACACTCCGCAATCCTAAATAGTACAGGTGCTCCACGCACAATCGTAATAAAGTAGTAAAGCATGGCATAAGTACAGGATAGTAATAAAGCCCCAAACTAGTTTGTGGCCCCTAGGAATAAGAAATGAATCAAGCTCTGGCTAAGGGGGATTCATAGACTCTCCTGGATGTGGATAGTGCGAATAATCAAGGAACAGGTATCAAGTACTCGAGGTCCTACGGGACACAAGTGAGCGTGGAAGAACCAAATAACATTTATTTCCCACCGATGCCTCTGCATTAGTTGTATCTAGCAATTTAATAGTTGTATTTAAAGTCATGATCATCTCCACCATAAACATCTGCGAGCATTCCAACAACTCTGGTACTTGACAACACGAGATCGCACCTGAGAAAGCAACTACGACTCACAAGACCAGCTATCTACCAAACACAAGTAATAGGAGGTGTCCAATGCTATATACAGGCTGCACGGGATATAACTGGTGTACGGAAACTAAAGCATCGCGACACGGATAACAATAGATCAACAGGAGGAAATAAAGACTATATATGCAAAATAGGTAGAAGGGGAAGAGATGCTCGCCTAGGAAACACTGCCGAAGGTTCATATCCGGAGAACTTGTCAATACTCGCATCCACTCAACGGCCTAATCCGCGAAGAAGCAAACACTAGAAGAAACACCGATGCAATATTTAATACTACGGCAGAAGATCCGGCATGCTTATGATATGATGCATGGCATGGCACAGATGCGGTGCAATTAGGCAATATTAAGCGGAACCGGGGTCCCGATAATTAATTACACGGTTCAAGTTATTTAGAACCCCCGCAATGTAAATGTTGTATTAACAGGGCGAAACATGGTATCGGTTCGCTACGCAAATTTAAATGGAGGCGGTATAATACAAGTATATCCCGCATATGATCTCCATATATAATTATGAGGTGAATCGACTAAATGCCCCCAACCCACAATATGTATGCGACATGATCCAATTAATATGCAACAATTAGTAATGTCATATTATAAAAATAGGGGCTTAGGGTCACACATCTAGGTTCGGAAGATCTTGGGTTCCGGGGGGTTCGGGTCTAGGTCTTAGGGTTCGACGGGATCGGTCTTCGGAGGTCGTCGCAGTTCTTGGTGTGGAGTCGGCGGCTCATCGGACTCGCCCTGGTCGGGTACCGGGGTCTTCGGATCCGTGTAGGAGATCTTGACGCCAGTGACGAAGAACTCGGGTACGGAAGGAGGTCTTAGCGTTCCGATGGATCGGTCCTCGGGGTCGGAGAACTTGGTGCGTCAGGGTGCGGTCTTCGGATCTTGAAGGTTTCGCATTCGGATCCGGGAAGGAGGTCTTGCGGTTTCCCGTGAAGGCGATCTTGACGCTCGGTGGCCGCGAAGTAGATCTTGTCGTTCTGTGTGGATCTTGTCGATTTCGCCTCGAAGGACTTGGGGTTCCAACTTGTCGCATTCAGGCATCTACAAGGGAATATTGGGACAAGCTTGGTGAGGCAGAGATCTGTTGCTTGAGCTCCTGCAGCACGCACACGTACCCAGGGAGAGAAAACGGCCAGGGTTGTCATCGTATAGTGAGTAGGCCCTTGACAAACAGAGACACGCACGGGAGCTTCAGGTCAACTCGCGCAGAGGCAACGGTGGCGACGCGGTCTTCTATGGCGGCGACACACCTGTAGGTTGGGGAGGAGGTGCTCGAGGCGAGGTGGACAGATGCGGTGGCGCGCGTCCACAGCAAGAGAGAGGGGGTAGCGCAGGGAGCTCGGGGCTGCATCCGGTGGCGAGGTCGAGCATGCGCGGCGGCGCCATGGCGGTTGCAGACGTGGTCTGCCGTGGGGACACAAGGAGGTGCTGGCGGTGACGTTCAAGGTTGGGGACGGCGCTGCAAGGCTCGGTGACACGACCGGTGACATAGGCTTGCGGGGGGGGGGGGGGGGGGTGAGGAGGATGCGTGGGCTCGACGACGAATTGAGCGGGCGCGGGGAGAGGTGGACCCAGGGCTCTGCTCGGGGGCGGCAGCTCTGCTCGCGGAGAGGGTGACGCCAGCGGCGGACGGCGACGCAGAGAGGCCGAGGTGGTGGCGTCTGGCGCCACAGCTCAACGGAGAGGCGGGCCCGCGTACGGTGGCGGAGTAGAGGAGGTGACAGCCGACGATGAGGAACCCGGGCTCGGGCGTGGGTCATCCAGTGTGGCTCCGTGATCCGGCGAAGGGGCAGCAAAGCCGGTTGCAGAACGTGGCGCATGGCGGCTTGAGCGACAACCGAGGAGAGGTGGCCGGCGGGGCAGAGATCAAAAGGGCGGCGGGGATCGAGCGATGCCAGGGAGGGCAAAGTGAGGAAGGGGCGCGGGATCATGCGAGCGAGGGGAGGGGATCTCGCGGGGTAGGTGGGGTGCGGGGCAGGGGTTGCCTGGATCGTGACGGAGTCCGCGCATGGTGGGGCCAAGCGGGCGCGGTGTTGCGGGGGTTGTCGGCTGGGGTGGAGGGATGCGCGTGGCAGGCGCGGGGTGGGTCCGGCTCGGGATGTGGGCAGGTGGGGAGGTGGCAGGTGGTGGGCGGGAGCAGCAGGCGGGAGTGGGGGGCGGCGGCTGGGAGGAGGGATTGGGGGTTTTAGGGTTAGCTGGTTTTTGTCTAGCTAGGGTTTGGGTCTTGTTAGATTAGGGTTTGGAGGTGGCCGACCGGGCTTTCGGGCCTGGTGGGCTGCCTCCCAAAAATTAATGTAAACTTTTATTTTAATTTAAAATAGACTTTTGTAAATAGTTTTTAGACAAATAAAAGATTCGGAAAAGACCGAAGTTTTGATTTGAAATTAAGACGGAGATATTTGGAAGCGAAAGATAGGCTTTTAGAAAAATACTTTCAAATAAAAAGATGCATGCTGATGTTAGGATGATGCACATAGATAAAGCACCACGATTTTCTAGTAGTGGTTTTAGCGGGGCGCCACAATTCGACACCACTAACAAGGGATCTCGCCCTCGAGATCCGCCTCATGGTACGGGGAAGAAGGCCAATGAGCTGAATCTTCTTACTTCGTGTAGATCCTCGCGACACCACTAACAAGAGTACGTTGTCCGTGATTGTCGAGAGAACACTCCGGAAAACAAAGGACGAAGGTAAAGGTATCACAAGATAATGCCACCTTTAACTTCCGTGGGAGGAGAGAATAAGTGCAATCTAATCCGCTTCAATGTACGAGAGTGAATAGAATGAGTAGTCAGCATGGGGGCCAATCCATCACGCACCCAAACTATTACTCTGCACAATCAATAGAAAAACGTGCAACCATTCTCGAGATCAGACAGAAGATCTCGACAATCGAGGTTCGGAACAAAGGAGGAATGCAGACTCTGCATCGGATCTGGTGTAGCTGATGTCGTCGCATCGGAAAACACCGGAAGGCACAAACAAGGAACTAAGAATGGTACCACAGATAAAGGATCACTCAGATAGCATGAAGTCCAGAGGTAGAAACACCGTTACCAAAGGAGGAAGAAAAACCCTGAAGGTACGATGGAAACCCAACCACGAGAATTCCTGGACTCGAAGAAAAGATAAGAGAGTAGATTCAACACACGCTGAGATAAGAGGAGAATAGCAGAGGGGTAAGGAGTAAAAGTAGATCTAATCAGATCTATCCAACCAATTTTTCCAAAATAGTTTTGACCCTCTACGTCGGTCGTTAGCTAGGTTATCCTATAGGCTGGACCAGTGGGGTATCGCAACTGCTGAGCTTTGATACCACTCTGTAACACCCTCGAATCGGCCCTATGCAAGTTTTAGCCCTTTCCGCCAAACCCACATAGAAACGATTCAAGGACGCCCACCAGGCACTTTCGTGCGGGTGGAAAACGAAGTAATACCGTTACACAACAGTCCTCGATGGGACCCACAGAACAGATATATATATACAACAGCGACTCAGCGAGTCAAGAATACAGATATACAATACAAAGATCCAAATCACCTTGAAAACGTTACAGCGTCCGAGTACGGACAAGATGCAAATGGGGCTAAGAGCCCTGAAGCATAACCAATGGCGTCCATAACCCTGCCCAGGCCAAGCCGGAAGGGTAACCCTACTAACGACGTCGATCTCAAACCTGCTAAAACAAAAGGGGTGCCGACAAAGGGCAAAGGAAAAAGAGGAGCGTCAGTACTGAGGCCAGTACACGGCGAGGCTAGAATTCGGCGGCTCCCACCTACATAGGTATGGTGGACTGAAGCGGCAGCGAAGCATGCACTAAACAACCTACAGAGACTCAATACAACTATCGGCTATTAGAGAGGGATAAGAAACACGTATCCGGATCGAACATGATAGTAACACCAAACATACCCATCCTGGTATTCCCCCTCGAGACCAAACGAGGAAGTCAAACCGAGGAACTCACACAGTTGGTAGTTTTATTCATTCGATTATAGTTGAAGCACTTACTAGTCAGATATAGATAGCATGAGTCATCCTGATAGCATAAGTAGTAGGCAGTTTTAGTTAACATTCCGTTGTAGTTGGAACATTTACTAGTCAGATATAATTGTCCTAAGGAATCCCAAAACCCAGCAGTTGTTGGCACTTTTATCACATTCCATTGGAGTTGCAATACTTACTAGGCAGGTACAGCATGTCACAAAACAACCCCTGATCCACCAGTTGTTGGCATTTTAATATCCATTCCGTGATAGTTGAATCTGATTACTAGTCATATATTAAGTCAAGTTTGTAGCACTAATTTAGTTATGCTTGTCTATGATCGAGATACTATGCTCCAAGTCGTCCATAACCGCGGACACGGCTTTCAGAAAGATTTACCCTGCAGGGGTCCACAAATAGCAACACACACACGATCAACCTCAGAAAAACCAAATCAAAACCCAACGAGGCCTTCACGACAAAGCAATCACAGGATTCATAAAATATTTCAGGGGGCCACCCCATTAAGCTACCCGCAACGAAGTTGGCCGGCTGTGAGACGGACCCAAGGTTTTGTGCCAATGGCTGTAAACGACTGGGAACCCGAAAGTGTGACTGGGCTTGTCGATAGCGCGAAAACACTCCGCAATCCTAAACAGCACAAGTGCTCCACGCACAATCATAAATAAAGCAGTAAAGCATGGCATAAGTACAGGATAGTAATAAAGCCCCAAACTAGTTTGTGGCCCCAAGAAATAAGAAATGAATCAAGCTCTGGCTAAGGGGGATTCATAGACTCTCCCGGATGTGGATAGTGCGAATAATCAAGGAACAGGTATCAAGTACTCGAGGTCCTACGGGACACAAGTGAGCGTGGAAGAACCAAATAACATCTATTGCCCACCGATGCCTCTGCATTAGTTGTATCTAGCAATTTAATAGTTGTATTTAAAGTCATGATCATCTCCACAATAAACATCTGCCAGCATTCCAAACTGTGGTACTTGACAACACGAGATCGCACCTGAGCAAGCAACTACGACTCACAAGGCCAGCTATCTACCAAACACAGGTAATAGGAGGTGTCCAAGGCAATATAGGGGCTGCACGGGATATAACTAGTGTACGGAAACTAAAGCATCGCGACACGGATAGCAATAGACCAACAGGAGGAAATAAAGACTATAAATGAAAAATAGGTAGAAGGGGAAGAGATGCTCGCCTGGGAAACACTGCTGAAGGTTCATATCTGGAGAACTTGTCAATACTCGCATCCACTCAACGGCCTAATCCGCGAAGAAGCAAACACTAGAAGAAACACCGATGCAATATTTAATACTACGGCAGAAGATCCGACATGCTTATGATATGATGCATGGCATGGCACAGATGCGGTGCAATTAGGCAATATTAAGCGGAACCGGGGTCCCGATAATTAATTACACGGTTCAAGTTATTTAGAACCCCCGCAATGTAAATGTTGTATTAACAGGACGAAACATGGCATCGGTTCGCTACGCAAATTTAAATGGAGGCGGTATAATACAAGTATATCCCGCATATGATCTCCATATATAATTATGAGGTGAATCGACTAAATGCCCCCAACCCACAATATGTATGCGACATGATCCAATTAATATGCAACAATTAGTAATGTCATATTATAAAAATAGGGGCTTAGGGTCACACATCTGGGTTCGGAAGATCTTGGCTTCCGGGGGGTTCGGGTCTAGGTCTCAGGGTTCGACGGGATCGGTCTTCGGAGGTCGTCGCAGGTCTTGGTGTGGCGTCGGCGGCTCATCGGACTCGCCCTGGTCGGGTACCGGGGTCTTTGGATCCGTGTAGAAGATCTTGACGCCTGTGACGAAGAACTCGGGTACGGAAGGAGGTCTTGGCGTTCCGATGGATCGGTCCTCGGGGTCAGAGAACTTTGCGCGCCAGTGTGCTGTCTTCGGATCTTGAAGGCTTCACATTCGGATCCGGGAAGGAGGTCTTGCGGTTTCCCGTGAAGGCGATCTTGACGCTCGGTGGCTGCGAAGTAGATCTTGTCGTTCCGTGTGGATCTTGTCGATTTCGCCTCGAAGGACTTGGGGTTCCAACTTGTCGCATTCAGGCATCTAGAAGGCAACGTTGGGACAAGCTTGGTGAGGCAAAGATCTGTTGCTTGAGCTCCTGCGGCACGCACACGTACCCAGGGAGAGAAAACGGCCAGGGGTTCTCATCATATAGCAAGTAGGCCCTTGACAAACAGAGACATGCACGGGAGCTTCAGGTCAACTCGCGCAGAGGCAGCGGTGGCGACGCAGTCTTCCATGGCGGCTGCGCACCTGTAGGTTGGGGAGGAGGTGCTCGAGGCGAGGTGGACAGACGCGGTGGCACGCGTCCGCAGCAAGAGAGAGGGGGTAGCACAGGGAGCTCGGGGCTGCATCCGGTGGCGAGGTCGAGCATGCGCGGCGGCGCCATGGCGGTTGTAGACGTGGTCTACCTTGGGGACGCGAGGAGGTGCTGGCGGTGATGTTCAAGGTTGGGGACGGCGCTGTGAGGCTCGGTGACGCGACCGGCGACACAAGCTTGCGGGGGGGGGGGGTGAGGAGGATGCGTGGGCTCAGCGACGAGTTGAGCGGGCGCGGGGAGAGGTGGACCCAGGGCTCTGCTCGGGGGCGGCGGCTCTGCTCGTAGAGAGGGTGACGCCAGCGGCGGACGACGACGTAGAGAGGCCGAGGTGGTGGCGTCTGGCGGCACAACTCGACAGAGAGGCGGGCCCGCATACGGAGGGAGGGTGCGGTGGCAGAGAAGAGGTGGTGACAGCCGACGGTGAGGAACCCGGGCTCGGGGATGGGTCACGTAGTGTGGCGCCGGGATCCGGCGAAGGTGCAGCGAAGCCGGCCACAGAACGTGGCACGTGGCGGCTTGAGCAATGACCGAGGAGAGGCGGCCGGTGGGGCATAGATCAAAAGGGCGGCGGGGATCGAGCGATGCCAGGGAGGGAGAAGCGAGGAAGGGGCGCGGGGTCATGCGAGCGAGGGGAGGGGATCTTGCAGGGTAGGTCGGGTGTGGGGCAGGGTTTGCGTGGATCGTGGCGGAGTCCACACGTGGTGGGGCCAGGCGGGCGCGGGGCTGCGGGGGTTGTCAGCTGGGGTGGAGGGATGGTTGTGGCAGGCGCGGGGTGGGTCCGGCTCGGGATGTGGGCAGGTGGGGAGGTGGCAGGTGGTGGGCGGGAGCAGCAGGCGGGGCGACGGCTGGGAGGAGGGGTTGGGGGTTTTAGGGTTAGCTGGTTTTTGTCTAGCTAGGGTTAGGGTCTTGTTAGACTAGGGTTTGGAGGTGGCCGGCCGGGCTTTCGGGCCTGGTGGGTTGCCTCCCAAAAATAATGTAAACCTTTATTTTAATTTAAAATAGACTTTTGTAAATACTTTATAGACAAATAAAAGATCCAGAAAAGACCGGAGTTTTGATTTGAAATTAAGACGGAGATATTTGGAAGACAAAGATAGGCTTTTAGAAAAATACTTTCAAACAAAAAGACACGTGCTGATGTCAGGATGATGCACATAGATAAAACACCGCGATTTTCTAGTAGTGGTTTTAGCGGGGCGCCACATTGTGCCAGATTCTGGTGTTGAGAATCTTGTACATGAAGCTGACCTTTAACTCAAGATCCATTATGTTGATCCTTGTTGTAAATGATTAAACATTATCTTAGGATGGCTAGTACCTTCTACTCTACCCTTCAAGCTTATGCTTATTGTCGTGATTAAATTATGACAAACTAAGGACTTCCCCTACCACATGTTATCGCAGATGTTCTTTAATGGAACCAAATAGATCACAACAAGAGTACTCCTCGTGAGTCTCAGTTCTATACGTGTGACTCTGCCACACCTCCCTTTCCTGCATCATTCATTGGAAGATTATTGACTTATGCATCCACATCTCGGGATTTTATCCTGAGCATGTTCCTCTTCCCTTATTCTTTTCCAACCTTTGTCTACTAGTTGGTAGCCAAGTAGTAAATGTGTATTAGTGTCTCTTCTGATGCTAGATACACTTTTGGTCCATCAAGACAAACCATTTCAGTATGTCAGGAGAAACAAACTCTAGTACCTTGTCATATCTAGGACCAGGATAAAGTATTGTAATCTGCAGATCGATAAGCATTGACTAGCTTCTGTTTTGTTCTACCTTAAAGTATCACACTCTTATATACTGAGAGGTCGTGCCGAGTTTCATGACCCCTTAATGAAGTGATGCTTTCACACATTTTTACCCATCCTTACTGAGCTTTCACGCTCGTGAATGGTGCGTCTGCGTAATGATGTGGTCATCTGGGATTTGTAGCAATTCTTAAAGCTTTTAACTCCAAGGACATTTGTGTCATTCTCAACGTGATGGTTAACCTATCACTATGTAAAGGATGATTGTGATACCACGTCCGTTATTCTAGTACACTCTTTTCGGTCAAAGAAGCTAGGCTTGTGCCCAAGCTTTGAGACTATGTCTTCTTGCCTTACCAAGCAAGTTTCCTCTCGAACTAAGTGACATATCGGTGGTTTGTAATATTATAGATGTCTACTAGAAGTATTTCCATGTTGCCCCATGACCGTGTTGTCAAGTTCTTGAGCAAGCAAGTTCTCTGAACTGCTCCTTTCTCCAAGGATCTGTACTGGATACCCTGAACTAGTTGGTTGAGCTGAAGCAACAACTTGGAGAGTTGTAAGACAAAAGTTTTATCAGACTTGTTCCTCCTAAAGGGATGTCTAGTTTTCTGCGTACTGAAGAAACATAGTGTTTCCTTCGTGGAAAATGTTATCGTCCCCACCTTTGATTTGATTTGGGTTAGCATGAAATCAAACTCAGTCCTAAGGACTATCCTGATGGTGCATCTATCCATGAAGTTTCACTTGGGTACATCTTCATGTTCTTTGGTCTGACCAATATCTATGTCATGTTCAGACAATATATGAGTCTTTCTTCATGGAGTATGTTGATAAGTTTGTTATTGAGCCCATCGATGACATTCTTACCTTCTCCATACTAGACTAGATTCATATGGAGCATTTGCCATTAATGTTGGAAACTTTTGAGAACCATCTTCGTGTTATCTCGAAGCATGTGTTCGAATGCTAGAAGTGACCTTCTCCGGTTCACGTGTAATCGTTGAAAGATGTCACCGTGAATTCGAGAAGAGTTATCTTTATTTCCTCGGGAATCGTTTCAAGTCAGTCAAGCATGTGCGAAGTATTCTTGATATGGTAGGTTGATACCTTCCCATGTCGAGAACATTCGTTGAGTATGTTAAGCTACTAATGAATTTTCATGGAAGATAAGAAGTTCTTAAAACACCAGTATCCTCCTAAATGCTCCCCAACAAAGATGCATTTGTGTTCTGTTGCAATCAATCTATATAGGATAAATTATATTTCGATAACTTGCTAATGCATGGGTTTCGCAACCTAGCTCATTCATTTGGAGCTTGACAATGTAGCCCATGTGTTGAGACTCCAGTAACTTCACCTTTGTGGTAAATGTCGCAATCTTTCTATTAAGACATGCTGAGTCTGAAGTATCATTCCACCTAACCAGAGCTAAATTTCAAGCAGCAATAATGGTTGGTGTTCCTCAAGAGTTTTAACGTACATCTCTTTGAAAATCCATCAAGATTGATGTAGTGGTTGACACAATCAGTCGGAAAGCATGTTGTCATACACTCTTGAATTAGCAATAACCGTCACTCCTCATGAGGCTTCTTCTATGATTTATTATAGGAGTTGTGCTTATGGTTTCTTTTGTATCCGAAGTCTGACCTTTACTTGATGTCTGCTTTCTCGAACATCAAGGAGAACATTTAAAGTAGAGTTGTTAAATGTCTCTCGGTCGATCCTCCATACCCTTTTATGTTGGCAAGCGTCTTGTTGTGCCAAGTAATTGAAGTCTAAGAATGAAGTTTCTTTTTCCTCATGTCATCAGAAATCTTCTTATATATTCATCCTAGTGGTGTAAAGTGATATCATAATCTCTGGCAAAGATTTTGATAATCCTGGATGAATGAAAAGTTTCCTCCAGTCTCTCTAACATGTTCGAAGAGCAACTATGGTTTTGATAATCAGAAGTTCCTCTTGTTACATGATCCTTGTGACTCTTATGAGTCCTCTCCACTGAAACAACCTTTTTGTCTTGACCTTCTGTTGAATGAAGAGTGATCCTTCTGTATCAAAAGTAGTTTAATAGCTTGGTTATCCATATCTCTGTACCTTAGAATATCTACTTAAGCTGTTAATAGAGGTTCATATCTCTGTACGTTAGAGCAACTATGGTTTTGATAATCAGAAGTTTAATATGCTTTCCTTTTCAGAAGCTTAAATTCTTTTGAAGTTCCATGGTCTCAATCCTTATGAAGACCAGTTATCTAACCACTTGAAAACCATCTTCTTTTGTTTACTCCTCTACCTTGGCATGTTTCATGCTCGTTGGCTCCAGAGATGTTATGAAACATCTATCCATGAGTTGACCATGAGATACTCTTTTTGTGGTTTTATGTCTTTCCCTCTCTTCTTTAGTGTGTGCAGCTACCTCAAAAAAAAATTAAGCACTTGATTCATTCCATAATGGTGGAATGGATCAACCTCTTCGAAGAGATCGTCGAAGTTTAGTGTAACCCTATTCCTTCTATCTTCCTACCTAGGAATCTCAGGACGAGATTCTGTTAAGGGGGATAGAACTGTAACACCCATAGTTTTACTAATAGAAATTAGGATTTGATTTGTGCGTAGAATAAGCATCATCCTCTTTAAATAAAATGCATGAAGAAGACAAAACCCTAAGCCATAATCTTCCCCTCTCTATTTGGAATGTATTCAAAAGGGGTTTTGTATTTTGAAAACTACCAAAATTATGGAGCCCAAATGGACTACGAGGGCCCCTGCAATATTTCAATATTTTACAAAAGCCTCTGGTATTTTGAAATGTTCAAAATAGAAAGAGTTTGGGAATACAAACAAATAAATAGAAAAAATAGAAAATGAAAATGTTTTTAGAAAAATAAAACTGTTTCTAATTCTAACTGGGCCGAGCCCAACTCTCTTCTCATGTTAACTCTCGCCCATGCGCAGAAGCTAGTAGTCGCTTCGCAACCTTCATCGTAGCCTAGTAGTGGCCCAGCCAGCCCAGCAGCTAGCCCATACCGCTTCAAAGTGTTTCACCCCATGTCGTCTTCGTCAACGACGAGGTCATGCTCCGCTGTCGCCAGCGATACCATCCACCACCACGCATGTCCCAAGATGCCTGCCTCCGACGCTCCTGGCCACCTACAAGACCTTGACCGCTGTGACGAACCCTAGTCGTGCCCATTTTCCCTTCTTCCTCCTCTTCGACGCAACAAACCCTAACCCTATCCTCCCATGTTCTCTGCCATGTTGCCGTTTCTAGTCGCCCCGGGCCAAGACGAGGCCGCCGTTGAGCTCCCGTGATTCCCTCGGTCACCTCAAAGAAGGAATCGAAGCCACACGCCCCTAACCGAGCTCCTCAACCGCCTCTTTTCTCCGATGCCAGCCACCAGCGATTCGATGCCGTCTCTCTGTCCCCGGCCTCGCCGACCCCACCATCGCACCTAGGTTGATCTCATGGTCCTCCTAGACCTCCCCTCCGACTCCCTCATGCTCGGGTTTGCGCTGCCGACGACCACCACCGAGCGCTGCTGCCATACTCTTTGGTGTCGTCGCTCTCGCGACCATTGGAGGGGGGCGCCACCACTATCTGACTCACCTCTCTCCCCTCTCTCCAGCAAGCCTATCCACAAGACCCCACACGCATCTTGATCGACAGGGTGGTGCTCAACCTGAGAGCACCTCCATTGCTGACGTCAGCATGAGGTCATAAAGGTTTTTTTATTATTAAATGTTTTACATAATTTTTTTATGAATATATAAATAGCTCCGTGGGCCCTGTATGTCAGGTTTTCAATATTTTTGGACAATAATTTCTGAAATTATTAAACTTCTGACATGTGGGGCCAGATGTAAAATAATTTAATAATTCCAAAAATATTTAATTGTTTTAAAAATGAATTAAAATGGATGAAAATTGGAAAAAAAATCATAACCAATTCATTTTAAGTCAGACAATATGTATAATATATCAAAATGTTCAGAAAAATGAGATCTACACAATAGACTCATAATCATGCATTGTAAAGAAACTTACATGACAAGTTTAATTAGAAGAACCAATTGAACCTTGTAGGTGATTCCGAGGTTCCCCCTCTTCTAGGGTTTGCACCCCTCGGACCCTGTTTAAAATGACCAAGGCATGTACTAGGCTTCATTTCAATAAAATTTAACTTGTCATATCATCATTCTTTCTTGAGCATTGCATCGATGCCATGTGTTGATTCTTGCTTTCCTTTCCAGTGTTTCTGCTTCTTCTCGATAGAACTCGTGAGCAACAAGATTGAGTACAACATTGAACACCGAGATCAACACCATAGAAGGTTATCTACAAACGATGCCAAGAAGATGAACCCTAAAGATCCATAGTTGGGTAACATCAGGCAAAGTCAAGCAAAACCCCACACCTGATAAAATCCTATGTTTTCAAAGTATCTCATTCTAGCCATGTGCATACGATTCTAAAGTCTTTTATCAATAGATAGAGTATTCCTATCTAATGCATGTTTCCTTTGTAGCATATATTCCCTAATCCACCGCTCCTAGCATAACTAGGGTTTGGATTTGTGAGCTTCGCTAGAGCTGTTATATCTGTTGTGCTTAGCCCTTCTTAGTTGCTACCATTGATCCATCCGGTTGATGAATCAGAGCTATGAATGAACCTAGTTGGACATGATGACGTGGTATGATCAGAGATGGAAGTTAAACATGCTAAGGCTTGTATGGGAGGCCACGTCTGGTTGTGGTTTTTGCATTCCCATACTTGCCACCACTAGGACCTGAGTTCTTGCCTCTTGAACCAAGACGAACGTACAGCCACACGGGGGCCTAGAAACCCCCTCGATCAACTAACTTGCCCAGTAGATTCCATGAGTCACATAGTTCAGGACTTCCATTCGGCATATGCATTCTGGTTGTTCTCGGAGGCGGTGAAGGAGGTGCATTCATATAGGTAGGCAAGCGTGGCCGGGAGAAAGAGAGGCACGGCCACCGTAATCTTGTTCCCCGCACACATCTCTAGGGACTGGCTTTGGGACATGACCCATTACAACGGCATCTCCTTAGGGCATGATTCATGGTCTCGGCAAAAGCAAGGTAAACTTCGTGGTCAACCACTCTCTGTCGCCTTCCAAGGAAGAGGGCTAATGATCAGGCACTAAGAATCGGTTGGTATGTTTGGGTAAAGTTGTACACCCCTACAGGTTATTAATCTTTTCTAAAAGCCGTGTCCATGGTTATGGACGACTTGGGAACGGATTCAATGATCATAGAGAACTATAACCTAATCATAAAATTTGGCAAGTAAGTGAAGTGTGCTTAAGGATGCTTCCTTAGGGATCGAGGGGGCGATCTTAGTTGGTAGGTTCAGCTGATAAAGATTCGGTGGATGTCCAAGATGTTCAAAGCTAGTGATATCGCTCTCTTATCCCCTTTTAAAAGGTTCTGTTAGTCGAGCTTCTCCTCTCTCTTTTATAAAGAAAGTTAACTTTATGCATAATAAGCCCACCAGCCACAAGTCTTGCGGAGTACACCCTGTACTCAGCTTTGCTTTGTTGATACTTCTACAATAGGTAAGTTTATCCTGGAAGAAGAGTTTGTTACAACATCGACATTGACGAGTATCTTGGGGTTCCCGGTTGGCAGCCTGGAATCTATGGAATGGGACGTCATCGTTATGCTTCAGGCCTCTTAGGCCATTAGTTAAGTTGCTATACTTAACAGCATAATTTGCCTTCCGTTGTTTGATGTTTGTGGTCAGTGACCTCTGCTTGTAATATTTTGGTTCTTTGCTCAGTTATGAGCTTGCTATAATAAATCTTGTGTCATAGGTTTACTATAATGTTACCGATTCTTTCTTTGTATGCTTCCAAGATTTAGGTTAGGCTTATATCAGACAGAGGTCTGGAATTTTTCTAGCCCTAATCTCGGGGGTGTCACACCGTTTTAATGCATGCACGGAGATCGAGGAGGCGGAGGCTTCAGAGGGAAGGTCCCTCGAGCATTTCGTGATGCGTGCCGAGAATCCGGCGTGTTTAGCATGAATTTTGGTGCAGAGAGGTTAAAAAGAGGGGAAAATCTCCTCATTTTCTTTATTGTTCTGCACTAGTTTCTTCTTCATCACGACCTCCCAATCCTTCCCGTCTCCTTTCCTCCACCACCAAAGCTATAGTGTCGCCCATTCTTGGTCTTCCAGCGAGATGGCTGAATCTTCATTTGCGGCGGGTGCGTAGGTGATATCGAATGCGGCGGAAGAGAAGAAGTGGCACGGGAACCAGATCCCGTGCATCTCGATGATGAAAGCCTTGCATAAAATGGAGGAAGAGGGCTATATTCCCCCCAACGCATGGTGGAGTGGCCTCAAAGAAGCTGTTCTGGCACCACGCGCTGGTGAACGCATCCACTTCGGGATGCACGTCGACCGTGGGGTCAGTTTTTCGCCATTGGAGTTCTTGTCCGACTTACTAAGGTACTACATCGTCTAAATCCACAATCTCCCTCCCAACTTGCTTTTAGAGCTTAGTGAACACGTATCTCTTAGTGAGGGGTTTACCTGGGAGAATTCTATTACTGTCAGTGACATGGGTATTACCATATAGGTACTTGTGATTAGCCTATACGGTCCAGCCCGAGAGGAGTCGACGGTGCAAACGAGTCCCAATAAGGATTCAGGTGGCCCACAGGAACACGACTTCTTGAAGAAGACGACAAAGAATAGATAGAAACTTGTAGGGAAAACCCTAATCTGTAACCGACTTGGCCTGCTATCCCGAGACCTAGCCTCCCTATATAAAGGCTAGGAGGGGCGGTGAGGAGGACAATCCACAACCCTCACATACACCTCACCAAATTGCATCTGTGCACCCCTAGTATCTTTCGACTCCCTGATAATCAAGAGTAGACAAGCAGGAGTAGGGTCATCTTCGAGGCCTGAACCTGGGTAAAACCTCGTGTCCCCCTATGTGCTTTTTTGCTAGCCAATTGATGCCTCGAGCATTCCCCAATTCCTAAAACCTAAGTCCATCAACGATGGGAATTGATGAGTTAACCCTTCATCAATTGGCACCATCTGTGGGAAACGGGAGTGCTGATGTTGCAGCTTCTTTGGCCCCATCAACCACGATCTACAACTCCACTGCAGCGAAGACTCGCCTCCTCTTTGGGGCTTTTGACATCACCTTCCACTCGACCGGATTTTGAGTCCGTGGGTGATGGGATCACCCTAGCGATCGGAAGCCTACACTTTTAGGTCAGTCATATCGGCATGCTTAGCCTCCCTAATTACCCGGAGGCTCCTTCGATTGCCCCTGCATCGTGGTACCCACCACTGATCGGTACCCTGAGTGAGCTCAACGCCTCGGCATCAGTCAAGGAAACGGATATCAACAACAGTTGCGAGTCCTATCTGTGCGATCTAGCATCGGAAGATGGATCCTACATCTCCAGATTTGAGAGCTGTGGGAGCAGTGGTTTCCCAAACCACTACATGTGCACCGTCATCAACACCGGCGATGGTAGCACTCAAAGGGACAATGCCAACGGCAGGGCCACCAACAACGAGCCTACCACTCGAACCCCTACCATCAGCCCCATTGATAATGATCAACAGTCACACAACCCTCCCAACCATGAGGGTAACTCATCAACAGCGAGACGAGGCCGCAGGAAATCCAACTCAACGACGCCGAGTGGGCGCGATGTAGGGAGGCCCTACAGGGCACCCCCTGCCACCAAACTCATCACAACAATGGTGATGGGTTATCATTACCTAGTCATCCAGGAGTTCAAGCTCTAGCAGGCAGTGAGCGCACGACTCGACAAGCGCAGAAGGGCCGCCAACGAGTCGAGCCATCGGTAGGCAGCACTCTCCTCTATCGGAGGATCCTCCTCTAAGGGAAATGACCATGCAGCCACCAAAAGGCGCTCTTGACTGGCCCAACTCAACGTCAAAGAGCGAGAAGAATCACTAATGCCCTCGACTTTTCATTCATGATGGTGGAATCACGGGGCAACATGCTCCCGAAAACACCAAAAGCAGTGGTGATAGCAGCCACCATGTACCTGCTCAACAAACAACCACCAGCCGGAGAGCGACGATCTGCCATGCATTGATTGTCATCGGATTGATGACAAGTACGCCATGAGGGGTTCCTCGGGGCGTGTGGAAGAGAGGGGTGTGAGACGTACGGTGTTCCCGGACGATGATCACACAAGTTTACCTAGGTTCAAATCCGCCGGCTTTGGACGGATCCTACTCCTGCTAGAAATCCAGTAATATGACAGAGCCGGAATATGGGTTACAAGGGTTTCGCTTGTGCGAGTTGAGACCGTAGACTATTGTGGGGTGCCCTAAAGGATGGTCCCTAGGATGGCTTATATAGATATCCGGCCTAGGGTTTACTAGAGAGACCTATCTGGCTACGACTAAGAGTCGGTTATAGAGTACATCTTGAACTACAAGTAACACTATAGGCCTATGTCGGTAAGTCTTCTAGGCCTTCCTGTAGCCAGATTGGACTCCGTCTATTCTCCCTGACTGGGTCGCCCGTGAAGCAAAGCTCTAACCCGAAGTGGGCCACCCTAGTCAGTGAGGCATAGTGAGGATACCCATAAAGTATATCCCCAACAGTAGCCGTGCAAGCCTCTAAGATCCAGAGTCGGATTTCATCATCATGTAGCTTGATCCATCTTCGGCTTGTAGAATCTTGAAGGGTTCCTGAAATTTCAAAAGAAACAATAGGATCCAGATCTTAAAAATAAGATGGACCTATAAATACATCATTTGGGTTTCCAGCTTGAAATTCAAACTAAACCGGAACTTGGTCTCGGACATAACCTGACATTAGTCAAGGTCAAGACACGTCACTGACATACATTCCTGTTAGCATGACCGTTGGTGGGTCCGCCTTTCGCGGAAACGAGGTGTCGTTTTAATGCGTGCACGGAGATTGAGGTGGCATCGTCCTCGCGAGGAGGTTACCCAACTTCTTCCAAGACACGTGGAACAGTTAATGTTTATCTTGCACAAATCTTGGCGCAAGTGAGGGATATAAGGGGTCAAGATCTCTTCCTTCTTCCTTACCAACACTAGTGCTTTCTCCTTCCTCTCGATGCTTCCTACGAAAAAGCTCCTCTGCCTCCCGCAAAGCCCACAGTGTCGCCCATCCTAGGTCACCTACACCCAAAAGATGGCCGAGGCTTCGTCTTCTGGCACGACGGCAACAACAGTGATGGACTCTGCAGCAATGGAGAAGGAGAACTTCCGTAGGATATGGATCCCCTATGCCCTTGACGAAACCATGCTCCGTGTCATCAAGAAGGAAGGCCTCCTTCGGGCCAGCGACTGGCGGAGCAATTTTGGATAGACCATCCCCACCCCCAATGCTAATGAGAGAGTGCACTTCGGTACCCACCTCGATAGAGGTTTGAGTTTTCCTCCCTCAGATTTCTTCTCTGAGATTATAGATCACTATGGAGTGCAACTCCACAATCTCCCCCAAACTCACTTTTAGAAATGAGCCCTTATGCATTTGTGTGAGGGATATCTCGGTATTAGGCCGAGTCTTGTTCTTTTCCGGTACTATTTCCATACCCGGAGAAATTCCATCACCGCCGGTAATCCTTACATTACCGGGACTCTTAGCTTTTCTGTTAGGAAAGAACGAGTCTATCCTAGGATTAAGGCTAGTGAGTCTGTGAAGAAATGGCCGTCCACATTCTTTTACCATAAGGACATACCGGCTCCTGGCAAAGCTACTGCTTTGCCAGTTTTGGTTGACGACGCAGCTACGCCCCAAGAGTCCTGGGATCCAGAGGCTCCGGCTCTCACTGACGATCTGCTTCTTGCCAAGAGGCGGATCGAATATTTGATGAAGCACAAGGTCTGAAAGGATCCGACTTGATCCACTACTGGCTGGCGCACCAGATCTAGCCTCTCCAACACCATGGTGACCGGCTCATGCATACAATCAGAAAAAGTAAGACAAACTCTCTCCGGATTTTCTCCAAACCTTACTTGTAAAAGGACTATGAGTCCCAAATCAAATGGTTGATCAGAGTGCAGATCGAGAGGAAGATTTCAGAACTTTCCTTGGACATGCATACAGCTGATGATCCTGTGACACCAATAAGTTTTCCAACAATTACTTCGAATATGTGTTCATCTATACTTTGTTACAGCTTATTGCAATACTGAGGTAATTCTTCTTTCAGCTTGCTGACCTCCCCGAGTTGGAGCTTGCTCCTCTTGAGGGATATCCTCCTGATCTCTCTCAGGATGATGGAGAACTGGTTCCATTGCCAGAGACACTTACCTGAAAGCGTAAGACTCCGACTGTTTCTATCGGCACAAAGGAAGTGCCCGTTATGAAGAGGTAACTTTCTTCACAAGGTCTTTGTATTTTATTTCTTATTCCTTCTGAAGCATAATGATCTTGTTCTATTACTTCTTTATAGATAAATAGTTCATCAAGGGCAAGGGGAAAGGTTCCTCGTCAAAGCCCCAACACCAGTCAAAGTTAAATTTGACTTCTCCTGCCGCAGCACCTCCGACTCCTACCCCAAAGCCTTCTACATCACTAGAGGTTACTCCGTCTCCATGTGTTGCAGAAGATCCGGATCAGCATGCTGAGCCATCGATCCTTGGATCGCAGACCGACGTCACCATGAGTGACTCGACAACTGATAAGGGTGAACCCACAAAGGGTAATGATCCCTCGGCAAAAGTTTTCGCCGATAACCTTCTCAGTAATCCGGGTATTGCCAAACCTGGCATTACTCGGAAAACTACAGAAGAGATCTAGAAGTTGGCTCAGCAATGCCTGGAGAGCCGGAACATCACCGCCAAGGAAGAGGGACAAGAAGCCGAGGACGTCAAGTTCTCCGAGCTTCTTAACCAAGTTCGTCTTCCTGACGAGAAGCTGAAGGCCGGCGTGGCTCGACCACCACTAATAATCCCGCTGACTCTCCTCGAGAAAGTTACTACTAAGGTGAACATGAGTCTAAGCAAGCTTACTTATGAACAATAAGTAAGTCGGAATTCCAACTCACTCTTTTACTTTATTTCATATCATATCCTCTATCCCCCAAGCATGAAGTTGGATAGACAATCCGGATTTATGCTTTCATAGGATGCCAGAGAACAAACTAGTGTAGTATCCAAGGCTCGTGCTAATATTAGTTAAAATATTAGCCCGATTCATTAGTAGACTTCTGACTCTGGGTACTATTCTGAATTACAGAAAGTTAATGCTTATAACCACGAATTATTAAATAATATTTGCAATAAGCGGAGAGAGATCAGAGCTCTCCGTCTTGAAAATGATCAAGTGAAGATTTCCAAGGATGAGGCCGAAGGTAACCATTTCAGTCCTTATCCTTGTTCTTCTTGCTTTCATAGCTGAATTTCTTATTCAACTATTTTCTTTTGCTTACAGAACTGGTCAAACAGTCATGTAAAATGATTGAAGAGGCTGAGAATTTCAAAACCTTGGAGGTGGAAAATGCCGACTTACGGCGGGAGCTGAATGAACTTAAGACGGGTCATGAGCGCAGCATTGCCAGTGTTCTCGAGTCGTCTAATATGGGCATCGAAGAGCGTGATCGAAAGATCACAATCTAGGATCAGAAAATCTCGGATCTCAGTGATGAGTTGTCCACGGAGAAGGACATCACCCAAGCACTACGGGCTGAACTCCAGAGCCTTAGGGCAGAGAAAACCAAAGTTGATGATGTCATCTTCGGTATTTTTCCTGTCCACTGACTTTTCATTCTTCTGAATCTAGGAGTTTGGTTATATTTTTGAGCTTTGATTTATATACGTAGGCCCTCTAAATTTGCTGGATTCCTCCTCCACCTAGTCTCACACCAGCCGGCTTACCAAAGTTGACGACTTGCTTCACGATTTCCGCTAGTCACTTGAGGATATAGGTGAAGCTCTTAAAGTTCCAGACATGAACAAAATGTCCACCTTTGAGGTGCAAGATAAGGAGAAGGAGATGCCCTAGCTCATCCAGGATTGGAAGATGTCCTATGCGCGAACCGTAGCACGGAATGCCCTCACCATGGTTATGTGCCACAATGGAAGCATGGAGATCTGGCAAGTAACCAGGGGTTATTCAACTATGGACGAAGACGGCAATGAGAAGAACATCAAGGCCATCATGGACTCCTATGCCGATTATGGATGTCATGTAGCTGATTTGACCAGCTACGACACTCCTTTCATCACTCGTGTGGAAACACCTCCTCTGCCTGCCGAGGAAACAATTGAAGTTTCCGACGACGAGCAAACCGAATCTGATTTGCCTGTCTCAGAAAGATATCAAGGCAAAGGCAATGTCTCCAGTGAGCCAGCAGCTCCTACCTCTCCTCCTGCATCGTAGAGTATGAGATAAAACAATATGTTATTCTAAAACAATCGGATTGTTATAAGTAGTGTAATATTTTTGCTTAAGATTTGCAAAAACTGATGCTTTGACTTCTTTTTAGCACTTTGGCTTTATTTTGTTGTGCCTGAAATTTTACACAAGCACTTTTTGTTTTTTGTCTATACTTATAGCTTTTTATGGCTTGCCACCTTGTCCCTTTCGTGAGCTAGCAAACCTTCAACACAGAAACTTTGCCGAGCAATAGAGCTCAATTGCTAAACCAGTTTAAACTCAGAAATAAAGCTGGCTTCCTGTACCAACAATTCACTACTTGGACAATGCCTGCATCCCGCAATCAGATAAAGAACCAAAGTATAAACTAGAAAATTTTAAATTTATACCCGAAGGTAGCATTTTTTAGAATCGGAAATCTAACTAGAACAATCATGAGCATAAATTACTTTCAAGTATTCTAGGATTTTCGACTGCGACATGATCATACAGAAATAAGATGGTAATATAAAACTTCTCAGAAAATATTGAGGCAACCAACACTTTATTTATCATTGAACATGTACACATATATGATTACAAAGAAAGAAATTTTAAGAATAAAAGGGACATAGCCGAGAAATATTCCACGGTCTGTCTAATTCTTCCGGGTCTGTACTGCCTCCAGCTCTCTTTCTCTTCTTAGTAGCAGGTCTTTCTTTGACTGGCCCCATATCAGTTAGATAGTAAGAACCATTGTGCACTACTCGGCTAACCAAAAAGGGCTCTTACCATACTGGTGAAAGTTTGTGCTTTCTTTTCTGCACAAGCCAAAGAACCAAATCACCCTTATTGAAAGACCAGTTTCTGACTCTCTACCTATGATACTTGCATAACCTCTATTGATAGGATGTTAATCTCTACTCAGCAATGATGCTAACTTCTTCGATTAAATCGAGATCATTTTGTCGAGAAATTTCGGCATCCTCTTCGATATATGCAGCCACTCGGGGGAGAAGTATAAATTAAATCACTAGGAAGGACTGCTTTTGCACCATAGACCAAGAAGAAAGGTATGTATTCGGTTGACCTGTTCGGAGTTATTCTCGAGCTCCATATAACAGACGGTAATTCGTCTGCCCAAGCCCCCGCAGCACGACAAAGTGGTGCTTCGAGTCTTGGTTTGAGGTCTTGAAGGATTAAACCATTCACTCTTTCAACTTGTCCATTATCTTGTGGATGTGTGACTAACGCAATGTCAAGCCGCATGTTTTGTTCATCGCAGAATTCGGCAAGTTCTCCCACAGAAAAATTGCTCCTATTGTCCATGATAATACTATGCGGATAGACGTAGCGAATTATAACATCCTCGACAAATCTTTTGGTTGTTGTTCCGTCACAACTAGTGATGGGTTTAGCCTCAATCCACTTTGTGAACTTATCCACTATCACTAAGAGGTGAGTAAATCCACTTGGAGCCCATTTAAACGGTCCTACCATGTCAAGCCCCCAGACCACGAAAGCCCAGGTTATAGGTATTGTTCGCAGCTGATCAGCCGAAACATGAGCTTGTTTGGTGTACTTTTGGCAACCTTTGCATGTCTTGACCAGTCATTTGGCATCTGCCTTGGCTGTAAGCTAGAAAAATCCGTGTCTGAAAGATTTTGCCACTATAGATTTGGCTACAGCATAATGACCGCATTCTCCTTCGTGGATCTATCTTAGGATTTCCACTCCTTTCTGAGATATGAAGTGCTGAAAGACCCTAGATACACTCTTCTTATAGAGCTCACCACTTATTATTGTATAGGTTTTTCCTCGTCGGACGATCTCCGGCTCAGGACCTCGTCTTCGGGTAATTTTCTGTCTACCAAGAAATCTAGGTAGGTTTTTGTCCAGCTAGGAATTACAGCCAGAACTGCTACTAAAGTGAGTCGGATTTTGTCGGATATTGCTCATCAACTCGTGTAATAGAGGGAAGTTTGAGGTGCTCTAAAAAAGTGCCATCCAGGACTTTTTTCCATGTAGAGCCTATATGAGATAATGCATCTGCTTCCTCATTTTCTATTCGAGGGATGTGTTGAACTTCAAACCCTTTGAATGATTTAGATAGTTCATCCATGAAAGCCCTATACGCTGACATATGTTTGTTTGCATTATATATATCTGACACTTGTTGAGCAACAAGATCCGAATCTCCATAACACATAAGTCGTCAGATGCCGATATCCTTAGCAATCCGAATTCCATGCATCAGTGTTCATATTCGGCAATGTTGTTTGTTGCCATGAAGTGGATCTGCAACACATATAAAATCTTATCTCCTTGGGGTGACATGAGCACCACACCAGCCCCCGAGTGCCTTAGACCCATCAAAATGTAAGGTCTAGTATTCCGACTCTGGGAGGGTCATATTTTCCATTGTCTCTGTCCAATCAGCGACAAATTCAGCACGGATTTGGGATTTAATTGATGTACGAGGTTTGTACTCAATGTCGAAAGCTAAAAGCTCCATTCCCCATTTTGCGACACGTCCTATGGCGTCGGTGTTGTTATTTATGTCTCTCATGGGAGCTATGCTCACCACGGTAATTTCATGCTCCTGAAAGTAATCCAGCTTTTGATAGTGCGGATACCACTGTTTTGATTCAGTTAGGACTTCACTGAGGTAGTTAGTCGGATGCTGCACTAGGTGTTCCTGTTTTTCCTCTAGTCTTTCCACCACCATGATGACACTAACGAACCTGTTTGTCACAACAAGATAGAGCAACATCGGTTCGCGAGGTTCCAGCGTTGCAAGGATAGGAGCGGACGAGAGTACTACTTTCAGGTCTTGTAATGCAGCTTCAACTTCATCAGTCCAAACGAATTTTTTGGTCTTTGTCAGGAGCTTGTAGAGTGGTGCGGCTCTTTCACCGAGCCGTCTTAAAAACGTCTGACTGCCATAATGCAACCAGTTAGTCTTTGAACGTCCTTCAGGCGAGTCGGCCTAGAAATATTGAGTATAGCCTTGATTTTGTCTCGGTTCACCTCTATGCCTCTTTGAGACAGGATGAAGCCTAACAATTTTCCAGCTAGTATTCCAAAGAAGCACTTCTTTGGATTAAGAATTATATTGTATTTTCATAGATTAGCAAAAGTTTCCTCCAAGTTGGAAATTAGGGTTTCCTTCTTTTTGGACATCACCGGTTTGTCGTCCACATATGCATGTACATTGCATCCGATTTGATCGTGGAGGCAACACTGCATAGTGTGCTGGTACGTAGCTCCTGCATTCTTGATCCCAAAGGGCATCATAACGAAATAGAAGGTTTCGAAGGGGGCTATGAATGAAGTTTGACTTTGTCTAATTCCTTCGTCCGGATTTGGTGATAACCGGAATATGCGTCGAGAAAACACAGGAGTTCTGAGCCTGCCATAGAATCGATAATTTGATCAATTCTAGGCAGAGTGGACGGATCTTTGGGACAAGCCTTGTTCAAGGCGGTATAATCAACACACATCCTTAATTCAGTAGTGTGCTTTTTAGGGACCATTACAAGATTGGCCGACCACTCAGTGTGGATGACCTCTTCTATGAATCCAGCTAACTCGAGCCAGGCTAGTTCCTTAGCTATTGCTTTTCGCTTTTCATCGCTGAAACATCATAAGGACTGTTTGACGGGTTTAATGTAGGGGTGTACATTTAGAGAGGGCTCGACAAGTTCCCTAGGTACTCCGGTCATGTCACATGGCTGCCATGTGAAGATGTCTTGATTTGCTTGGAGGAACTTGACGAGCACGCATTCATATGCACTATCTAAACCTACACCTATCTGGGTCACCTTGGAGTGGTCATCATCCTTCAACGGCATATTCTTCGTCTCTTCTGATTCCTTGAACTCTAGAGTTAGCTTTGTAACCTCCTTCTTCATCCCAGGCATCTCGGATGGGTCGATGGTCTTCTTGATCTCCTAGTACTCTTGGGTGTGTAGTATGGCTTCAGCAAAGGCGGCATTTCCATCCTCGCACTCTCGCGCTTTCTTCGGGTCTCCCTGATGGTGATCATGCCCTTGGGACCTGGAATTTTCATCATATTGTAAATGTAACACGGACGAGACATGAAAGCCTAGTAAGCTGGCCGTCCAAATATAGCATGGTGTGCGCTCTTAAACGGGACCACTTCGAAGGAAAGTTCTTCCGTCTGGTAGTTCTTTGGAGTTCCAAAAGTAACATCCAAAATGATCTCTCCCAGGGAATTTGCTTGTCTTCCTGGGAGAACTCCGTGCAAGATCATAGAGCTGTGATTCAGCTGAGTTTCTGAGATCCTCATCCGACGCAGCGTTTCGATGTAGAGGATGTTGATGCTATTACCGCCGTCCATGAGGGTCTTGGAGAAACCATAGCCATCAATAAGTGGATTGACAACTAACGCGTACTTTCCTCGCCTGTGCAACTTAGGCGGATGATCAGCACGATCAAAGGTGACTGTTAGTTCCGACTAGTCCAAGAATTGAGGGACAGCCGGAACAATTGCATTGAGTTCATGCAAAACTGCCTTCTTGACCTTAGCTAGTTGAGATCCAAGGAAAGTGACATAACTGTCTTTCTTTGTTGGGAAGTTCTTCTTTCCATCCGACTTGGGATTTGAAGGCTCTGCTTCCTCCATGTCATAATCTTCCTTGGTCTCCTTTTCTTTTCCGGGATTCTTCTTTCCCTTCTTTCGCTTGGCCCTGTAGCCAGTGGATTTGTCTTTCTTGATGTCATCATTGAAATGACACTCGGCGTTTGTGTGGGATGAGCCCCCGTTCGCATCTAAGTGATGCACACACGGATTGTTGGCAATGTCGGCCCAAGAGTAGGTTTTGCCAGGTTGCTGGTCTCATCTACCTTGGACTCTTGATGTCCCACGACCACATCCGTGGCCACTTCTGCGCCCTCCTCGTCCTCTAGACCCGAAAGTGGCATTGACAACCGCCATTTCCGCGTTGGGTTTTTCTTCCGAGTGTTCTCGTGCTTCCGAGTTGGTTGCTTCGGCTATTTTGCTGACTATGGTATAGCCAGGACGTTCAGTAGTCCTTCTTCGTCATCATCAGCGTCTGCATATTTGCTCGCCGTCTCTATCATCTCTTCCAGATTAGTGACCTTGTCACACTTCAAACGGTGTCGTAGTAAACCAATTGGGAGTCCTGCAATGAAAGCTTCTATCGCAGTTTGATCATTTACCCCTTCGCGGGAGTTCTTGGTGTCGATCCATCATCCGAGATAATCTCGGCAAGTTTCTCCAGCTTTTTGGGTGCAACGTTGTAGGTCTCCTATAGTATAGGGCCTTTGATATGTGCCTTTGTAATTCCAAAAGAATGCACTTTGCATGTCATACCAGTTGTGGATGGTGTTTTCTGGAAGTTCATTGAGCCAGGATCGTGTCGTCTTCCTGAACATAGGTGGGAGATACCGGGTCGCGACCAAGCTATTTCTGCCTTTGGCGATGGAGCAAGCCTGGAAAAAATCCTGAAGCCAAGTATCTGGCCGGGCCACACTGTCGTAGGTTTGGATATATCTTGATATAGCAAATCCTTCCGGGAAGTGTGTTTGTCGAATGCATGGTCCGAAGAATTTTGGACCCACATAAATATCGTCGGACTCGTAGAGCCGTGCCTCTATGTTAGAGTTGATCCAGTGCCTTGTGTCACTTGGTGACAGGGAACGCCATCTCGGTTGCTCACTGTGGATGTGGTGCCTTGGAGCCGGACTTCTGTTTCTGCCACCTGCTCCTCCTCCACGACACCCTCCTTGGCCTCCTTGAGAGCCGGTATGATGGCTGCTTGGCGGAGAGGGTGGTGCAGGTGGGTTGTTTCCGGCTGAGTGCCGGCCTCCATTCGGAGGGCCATTATTCCAGTTCTGGGGAGGGTCTTGATTACGACAAGCCCCTGCTAGCTTGACTCGGCACGGTGTTTATCGTTCCTTCGTCCGTCATTCCCCCATTATGGTGAGGTTCAGCCGGACGGCGTGTATGTCTAGGAGATGGCATCCTTTGTCGGCCTTCCTCCCGACGTCATTCTTCTTCATCTTCCCTGCGATTATTTGACTGTCGTCGGGGAGGCTGCCTCGGAACCAGTGCTGCAACTGCGTCTCGCTCCGCGGCTGGGGCAACATTACTCCAGTCACGTGCATCTCTGTGTTGTTGCCCTGAAGATCCAGTTATTGAATAGTTGTCTTCTCGATGGTCGGGATGGTGATGCTGTGTCGTGTCCCGTCGGGGCCTAATGTCATCCCAAGCCGGATCCGTGCGACATTGGTCAGATTTGGAGACCAGTTTTCCGCTTCCAGATTTCGCGACCTTCTGTTGTTCTAGACCCTTGATAAGGTGCTTTACGCCCAACCAAACTTGATCTAGGTTTGGGTTGTTCGCCAGGATATCTCTAGCTGCAGTAGTGTTTTCCACTGGCGTACCATACACCAGATCTCCCTTGCTATCCAAGCCGAGGTTCTCCTTTGACGACACCATCTCACTTAAAGAGGGTCTTGTGGACTTTCGGATTTTTGTTAGCCCGCACGGGGCCGTTCCGGGTATTCTAATGCTGCAGGGAGTTAAACTGCCCCACAGATGCAATGCCCTTCTTCCCTTCCTTAAGGTTGTTACCCTCATCCAGGAGTACTTGACGATGCACTTCTAGGGCTTGGGCCCTATCTTCCAATTCTGTAGGTGTAAGCTCTGCGGCAGTAGGGATTGGCGTAGATAACGCATCTTCGTTGAGTTTACGGGCACCAGCGGTAACCACGTATCGATCCACCGGAGTTTCCTTTGGCTCGTCTAGGATTAGGGCTCCATCCGAGTCTTCTTCATATTCTTCGCCAACTACTTCCTCAACAAGAGGGTCTTTTGTCGGAGTTTTCTTCCTGTTCCTCTTCTTTGCCTTCTTGGCAGCGCCTGTAGCAAAGATGGCTTTGGGTATGTTTCCTGGATTCAAGCTCTGATCGGTACTTTCGGACATCCGGACATTGGGATTATCTCCAAGATCCATGTCATCCTGTGCTTTAGGAGAGTTTTCTCCGGATCCTTCATCCATGGATTCTCCTTCTTCTGCAGCTTTCGAGTTGTACTCCTCTCCATATTCTACGAAGAACTTCCGGAAATCCGCCGACATCATCGAATCATCGGAAGATGCAAGTAAGTCCGTGTTTGTTCTGATTGCCTATAGCACTGAGTCTTCATTGTCTCCAGCATTGGCAGAGCCGGATCTAGATCCAACATATACGACGAAGTGCGACGCGTGCATCCTGAGGTAGTTGCGGCTTTCCTCGTGGGCTTCCTCGAAACATTGGATGGTCTCGAGAATTTCATCCACGCCAGCATCATGCAGCATCATACGCCTCAACGTGTGCCTCAGGAAAGGTTGATCTGTTCCGGCATTGGCAAAGCCAGAACCATAGTTGTTATCTTGCTCCTCCTGGATTTCGACCTCATTGGGAAGATCGATCAAGGATTCGGTCCTCCTAGGGAGATCCACTCCAGATTCGATTTTTACAGTAAGATCTGTCTCAGGCTCAGATTTCTCCACTATCTCCGCATTAGGTGCGGGCTGGGTGGGTTGGGAATTTCCAGGATCCGGAACTTTGTCGCCTCCATGGACAAAGTGGACCCAAAAGATTCTTCTGCCTCTATCATCACCGCTAGGGTGGGTGGGGCAGGTTCAGCGAAACCGATGTAAACATTGATCCCACCAAAAGACATGATGGTGTAAGCAGTCATGGCCTCCCTAGCCAGAATCCAAGTCTCGCCGAGAACGATGAGAGGGACGTCGCTGGCATAGAGGACACGATCGATGGTGATTGTCTTGTCGATTCCGATTCTTCCAGATTCCGCTCCAAACGAATATCCGAAGCTCCCTTGCCCCACTGTGGGTGCCAACTGCCATCAGGTTGATGACAAGTACACCATGAGGGGGTCCTCGGGTCGTGCGGAAGAGAGGGGTGTGAGACGTACGGTGTCCTGGGATGGTGAGCACACAAGTTTACCCAAGTTCAAATCCGCTGGCTTTGGACGGATCCTACTCCTGCTAGCAATCCAGTAATACGGCAGAGCCGGAATATGGATTACAAGGGTTTCGCCTGTGCGAGTTGAGATTGTAGACTATTGTGGGGTGCCCTAAAGGCTGGTCCCTAGGATGGCTTATATAGATATCCAGCCTAGGGTTTACATGAGAGACCTATCTAGCTACGACTAAGAGTCGGTTATAGAGTACATCTTGAACTACAAGTAACACTACATGCCTATGTCGGTAAGTCTTCTGGGCCTTCCCATAGTCGGACTGGACTCCGTCTCTTCTCCCTGACTGGGCCGCTCGTGAAGCAAAGTGGGCCACCCTGGTCAGTGAGGCATGGTGAGGATACCCAGAAAGTATATTCCCAACACCAATTTACGATCGCCGACCTTGGACTAGTCGAGGCTGTGCTCGCCCAAGATCCAACGCCAGAGCCGAAGAAAAGCAAGGCTCCAACCAAGTACTACTCGCTTTCCTATAGTGAGGACGAGCGTGACCTGTTGCGGCGATGCTGCTCACGTCGACATGATCGCGATTACTACGCGTGTGATAACATCACGCAGCACAAAGTTGACAAGATGCACGCCAAGCGTGCCTACTCAAAAGTGTTGGACGATGAAGGACCAGAAGTGTGCGGCGCCAGCAGCTTCAGCAGAGCCATACAGAAGTCACAAATGCTGAAAGGGTTCAAACTACCTTCAGAGAACCCGAAGTTCGATGACCTATAGGACCCAAAAATCTGGATGGAGGACCACATCTCCTTTGTAAAGCTATATGGCGGAAGCAAGTGCACAACCATGTTGTGCCTCCAGCTACAGCTGGAAGGCGCTTCCCCCGCACGGCTCAACAATCTGCCCCGTGGGTCGATCCACAGTTGGGATGAGCTGGTCTATAGCTTTGTGTGAAACTTCAAGGGAACCTACAAGCAGCCAGTGTCAATCGAAGTGCTCAAAGCCTGCTGTCAGAAGCCGAGCGAATCCCTACACTCCTACATCCAGAGGTGGTCAATCATTAAAATATCGGTGGAAGACATATCCAAGGATCGTGCAATCAATGCATTCAACGATGGTGTCTGCCGCAAAGAGCTTAGGGAGGAGTTGGGCCACACAAAGCCCAAAACCACCGACCACCTAATGGACATCACGAACCGGTGGGCGGATGGAGAAGACTCAGTGAACAAGCATTGTGTTGATGCGGATGACAAGGACGACCTCGACCGCAGACACGGCTGTCGAGGAAAGCGTCGGATTTGCGGCTATGAAGACCGCGAAGAAGTCGACATAGTCGTGGCCGGCTATGCCGACATGCGCGACGATGGAACCGAAATAGCTGGTACCATAGCCGCAGCTACCGCGACATTGGGAAAACCGTGAAACTATGGCAATGCCACACCCATGACAAAGCACCTGGAACATCCATCCAGGAGAAGTTGTCTGGACGCTGCAACGTCCACTACTACATCGACAAGAACGATGGCAAGAAGAAGTCTAGCCACCTCCTCAAGGACTACCGCGAGTTCTTAAGCTCCATGAAAGCCTCATATATATGAATCGTGACGCGATAAATCAGGGCTAGGGAGCTGCCCCAAGCGCTATAGCTCATGAAGCACCACCACCACTGCCTGGAGGACCCGCGCAGCCTGCGGTTGCGCCGATACAAAACAAAAGAGGCGAACAATACCCACGAGCACTGGGAAACATGGTTATGATATAGAAGGGGCGTCCCTCCAATAGGGCACAAAAGTCGATCACTTGCCAAATAAATTTGGCGGTCAACTCTCCACCCTCGACCACTGAGTACCTCAGTGGGTCCGAGTCCTGCATCACCTTCGACAAGCGTGACCACCTGCACCAAGTGCATCGCTGATGGCTGCTATTTTTACCATCTTACACTGCATTTAGACATTGTTTTTGTCAAGAAATTGCCAAGGAAACTCTCCACTTTTGCCACTAATGACTAATAATTGCAAAGATATGCAAATCCCTTCTTTGATTTATGTTGTGTAGGAAATCACTGCTTTTAATGCGAAATAAGGAGTCATAATGAAGGATTTTGAGGAAGTACACATGGCCAAGTAATTGGAGAGGTGTTCCAAGGCGCCTAAAGTCTTAACGACCACTGGTACGGGTGCGGTCTGCCCGTACTGCCCGCCCGTACCAGGTGGCGGCAGCTTCGTCTCGTCAAACCCTACAACTTTCGTGAAGTTGCCTATATATTTTAAGGCTCCAGCCACTGGCCGGAGAGCCTCCATTCTCAGATTGCATCATAACACCACCAAAGGAGATCCACACCATTGTTCATCCATTGTTCATCACTTCCACCATCCATCCCTCCACTAGCCATAGCCATTGCTTTGTACTTTAGATTTCCTTGTGATTTGGTGACCATTGTAAGAATATTTGAATTCAATCTATCTCTGATCTATTTGTTATGAGTTAGTAGTCCTCATGGGCTGCAGGATGGGGAAAAACCTCACAGCAATTATGTGCATCTAGATCAAGGGAGAATTGTAATTTGTTTGGTTTTAGGATTTGTATCTTTTCTTTCTTCGTCTCTTGTCTTGATCTGTGGACTTGTATGTACCCAATATCCCATAGATTGATAAAGGCTTGATGTGAGATACTTGGCTAGTGGTGATCTCATAGGAATCTCAGTGACAAAAAGGGTAGTACGGTCTTCACTTAGCGCCCCATTTGGGATCAACAACAACATCACCACTTAAAGCTTTGATCTGTGTTTACACTTAATAATCGTTTGTAACCCGTGGCTTTGGTGTACTCTCGGCTAGATTAAAAGTCTATTGCTATGTCCGCTGCATCACGGGGGCTCTAGAATATTAGGATGTGTTTCCCAAAAGAGATTATCTCAATACAAACATTATACATGACTATGCTTATTATTATCTTTTATCCCATTTGATGTGTAGCTGTAGGTGGATCTTCAACCATGGCCTATCTCCATCCATTGATTCAAACCCGTTATAAAGTAAACTAGATTTGTCCGGTCAACTAAGGTGAAACGAACAAACAAAGTGTTGTAGACATGTCCTTTTTATTACCTTTTAGCAGTGCTTTCCGAGGTTCGATTAAATCCAGGTCTTCTAGGGAAAAGCTATTATACTACATCCATGAATCCGAATCGAAGGTATCCACCTTTTTTCTAGCACCGTTGCCGAGGAAGCAATTTCACTATCCTGGTGAGGTCATTAGAGACCTTGTTTTTAGTTTTATTATTAGTTGTAGTTTAATTCTTGTTATTAGTTTACTTTCTTGTTATCTATTGGAAAACCCCCAAAAAATTAGTTACTTGATATTCGTTTTCATTACTTACAAATTACCAAAAAGATAAGAGCCATGGATCAAAACAGATCAGGGGAGTATGCTACTCCCACTAATGATTTTATTCGTGCACCCATCACTCAACTCACAGTTGATGCGAAAACATATGAGATAAAATCTCTCCTTTTAAGTTTGGTTCAACAAAACCAATTTGGGGTTCATCTTCTAAGGATTCGAGATTGCACTTAAATACTTTTACTGAAATTTGTGACATGATGTGTACTAAGGATGTAGATCCAAATGCTGCTAAGCTAAGATCAATCCCTTTCTCTCTTAGAGGAAAGGCTAAGGATTGGTTGCTAGCTCTACCAAAGGGCACTATTAAATCTTGGGAGGAATGCACTAATTTGTTTATGACTAACTTTTTCCCCCAGCTAAGACTATGCAGCTAAGATCCAACATTACAAGCTTTAGACAAGAAGACCGTGAGCCACTAGGGATTGCATGGGAAAGAATGAAAGAAGCTGTAATGAACTGTCCTAATCATGGAATGGAGGAGTGGCTTATATTATACTTATTTTATAATGTTCTTAACCCAATATCTAAGTCTATGCTAGATACTATAGCAGGAGGAACGATCATGGGAAAGCAAGTGAGTGTTGCAAAGAAGTTACTTGATGATATGCAAAATAACCATGCCCAATGGCATGTGGAAAGAACCTCGAAGAGAGTAAGTTCAATTACCGAGGTAAACAATGAGGAGCTTATATAAGGTAGATGAGTTGCTTAGCTTAGTAAAGGGTAAGGAAGATACCCAAGTTAATGCTATCACTACAGATGTTAAGTTTATAGCTCGCACTCCTTTTAATCCTGCATGGAAAAATAATTATGCTTCTAATGTTCAAAAATATCATACTAATCCTGCAGGAGCTCCTTATAATAATTCTGATAATACTAATGGAGCAAATCATGGCAATCTCCCGTTTGAGCAAACTGTTAGAACATTTATGCAAGCTCAAATCGAACAATGCAATATGCTTATTAAGATTACAGAGAACCATGAAAGTAGTATAGGAAGATTATCTAATCAGGTTGTTGCAATTAAAAATGATGTTGAGGCTCTACATGAAAGAACAAAGACCGTGGAGGCTCAGCTAGGTAAGGTAGCCGAGAGCCAAGCTCTCATACTAGCAAAGTTTGCTGGAAAACCCGAGCCAAATATGGTAGAAGACCTCAAGACGATGAGGGTGGTAACCAATGATGAAAAACCTGAAGAGCTGGATTATAGCAAGGCGCCAACACCAGAATGTACCATGGAAGATCTATTGAATATGATCACCATTAAGAATCTAGGTATAGAACAAGGTAATGATTCTATGTACCAATAATTTATACAACAAGCAGCATCTAAGGTTCGTGATTTAGAGATGGAGTACAAAAAACTAGCTGATAAGCTTCTAGCTAAGCTAGATGATATATTTGAGCCCACTATTAAAATTAAGCTTGGAGTTAATGAGATATCCGCACTTTATGATCTTGGTGCAAGCGTCTAAACAATTTCCAAAATCCTATCCGATAAGTTCAACTTGGGGCCATTTGTTACAACTGGATTAAGACTCCATCTAGATGATTCGGCTTATAAACAGGGTATTGAGATCAAAGAAAATATAGTTGTTGAAATTAAAGGTAGTCTCGCTCTTATTGATCTTGTTACTGTGGACATACCTGAAGATCCCATAGCACCTATAATTCTAGGTAGGCCATTCCTAAGAACTATTAAAATTTTGATTACTTTACATGAAGGGAATGTAAGAATAGGGCTACCATCTAGAGATCCTTTTGTAGTCCACTTCCATAGGAAAAAGAAGGCCAAGCCTAATGATGATGATGCTGTAATTACTTTAATAGCAAACTACTTTGGAGTGGGTGTTCCGCTCCCCAAACCTAAGTGATTGCCATCAAGGTCAAGCTAATTGACCGTAACTAGAAGCGCTTCATGTGAGGCAACCCATGTGAAATAAAGTTTCTCTTTATATTTTCTATTATATTTTCTATCGTGTTAGTTTGTTTTGTTTTTTTTGTTTTTAATGAAGAGTGTTCAATAATACCTATGTAAAGAGGAGAAGAGACAAGTTCAAAGTGTCGATAACGACCACTGGTACGGCCGGAGTGGACCGTACCATGCGCCCATACCACATCAAGGCAAAGGAAGATAAAAAAATTCAATGTTTGCCAAAGGAACAATGTCCATAACAACCACTGGTACGGCCAGACACGTTCGTACCGTGCCCACATACTGTACCCCCGAGCAAACATCAAGTTTTAAGTAAAAGTGACTGCAGCATTAGCGACCAGCAGTATGGGCGCGCGCAACCGTACCGAGTGCATCGCCTGGGAGCAGCCATCGCCCCCAAGGTAAGTCACCTGGTACGGGCGGGCTCCAGCCATATCGCCCGCCGTACCGAGTACGCAGACGCCATAAGCACCCTCGAGGAGGTAATCAAAAATCCCCAAATCAATTTTTCTCTTTCTTCTTCCTCCAAACTTCAAACCACCTCCATTGGATCTTCAAATTTACTCAATCTTTGTTCTATTCTTTGCACCCTCTCGATCTAGGGTATGATTCTCATCCGATCCCCAACTTATTTGTGCAAAAGCTTCGCTTAATCTTTCATCATGGCCAATCTAGACATAGGTCTTGTTCTTGATTCAATCTTGATATTAAGTATGCTTAGCATTGATTTTAGATGAGTTTCTTTTGTAGTTAGTGTAGAGAAACACTTATGCTATGTTTCTATTGGACTAAAAAATCTTAGCAATCTTTATTTACTTTGTATTGTTTTAATTTTTTAGATGAACACGAGGAGTCATCCACGTGAGATGGCTGTGGAATCCTCCACACCACCCGTTGATACTTTAACCCCTGAGTCGCTTGGGATCGAGTTCACCGAGGAATTCCATATGACCTGTTTCAATCGTCTCAAGATTCGAGAGATCAAGTCCACCAAGTGGGCATGTCCTTATATCCTGAACCAACTTGCCATTCGTGTTGATGTCGATTTACCTTGCAACAATGATGGTTTGTACAATTTTGTCTTTTGGGATGTTGGGACATACCGCCGCTTGACGCTTGATTTCTTCAGCACCTTGACACACACGGTGGATCCTTATGGTTGTTCCGAGGAAGAAAGGCCCAGAGTTGTTCAAATTAAATTCCGCCTTATGAACTATGAGTATACTTTGACACTCAGCCAATGGGGCTCAATGCTTTGGGTTTACCAACAATACCACAGATGTATGCACAACTACCTTTGTTTTAGATCCTTCCCCTTCACAATATTTTAACTTGATAAGAATCCGTGGAAACACACCTAAGGGGACCCAAATTGATCATCCTGCTATTCGATATGTGTCCTATGTTATTGCTAACACACTGCAGACACATGGTGAGTTTACTAGAATTAATGAGGAGGACATGTTAATCCTCGCAAAAGCTTCACTTGTCAATTGTAACTTAACACCAAATTTGGGCGCTCTTCTTGTGTTTTACCTTAAGTATCACGCTCTTCAATCTCGAGGACCCATATGTGGAGGAGTTGTGACCGTTCTTGCACGCGCACTTTGCACCAACCTCGGTAACATCCAACTGTTGACTGGAGGTAACCATCTCAGTCTATCTACTCTAAGAGCATGTGGTATGATTTCTAAAAATCATGGTAGACATTTCTTCAATATACCTAGATCGGATCACTTGATCCCGTCTCCTTTTCCTAACGGTTATTCTCCATCGAGGATGGATGTTTTTGTTATGACAAGCAGGTCAAAGCTAATCTACCCCAACAAGAAATACCCGTGGGAGGAGGAGAAGATAAAGAAGTAGAACAAGAAGGACCCGAACAAGATGTGCAGCCACCAAACTACTACACCACCTTTGAAGATATCTATGCACTCGAAGGAAATATTCGAAACATGAACAAACTCTCCATCATCCTTCGAGATGTCACTGCAAGCCTCACCACTAAGTTCCATGATTGGAGCAGCGAATGGAAGATGGGAGATTATCCACCGCCACCACAATGAGCAACAAATGGGCTTGCAAAAGCCTGAGCTTGGGGATGTGTTCCACTAGAAAATTTATTTGTGTAATAATGAGGTTGTACTCCAGCTCCTTGAGATCTTTGAAACACTCATGTTGGCTTGTTCCAACACTTCGCTTTTTCCATTTTCTTTTTAGTTTGCTTTCATTTTAGTTATTTGTTTTTATTTTCTTAAACCCTTGCTTGGTCGCAAGTTCTTTTCTATTCTTTAATCCCTATCCTCAAAAATACAAAAAGATTTTTTCAGTTTATCCTTTTTCATAAACGTGGATTCATACTTTGCCTCTTTGCTTTAATATCATTTCGAGAGTAACCGTGTTTGAGTTTTGAAGGAACACATCCCTATAAGGAAAAGGATCATGAAGTTGCTTATGAGAGGTATGTGCTATGTCTCCCACTTATGAAGTTTGAGTTGTTTATCTTAGTTGGTTGATTTGCTAAGATGCCATGCTAGTGGGAAGTAAATTAATATGGTTAGAGTAAGGCTTTTTATTGGTATGAAGATTAGTTGTTGAAGCTCTTGCTCTAGTTCTTTTAGTTAGCCGAGTCTTGCCTTGGAAATAATAATGCCAAACAAGTACAATAAGGAAAAGTCTGAAATTTATGACTTGTTTGATGAATGATTGTCTTGAGAGTATACCCCTGATTATACTTAACCCCATAGATATTTTGACAGTATCGACGACACTCATGAAAGGAGTTGTTTGATTGAAATGAAGTCTCGTGGTAATTGTGATGCATGCCAAAGCTAACCTTGTGGATTAAACCGTGGTACTATCTCAAAAAAGAGAAAGAAGCGAGACAACTTTGTTCTATGTCTCTAATGCACACCTTTGGGATGCCAACAACTCCGCTAGCTTTTGAACGATCTATGGTATAACTCCGGATTTTGGCTGTGAATTGATGACATGAGTGGCATCTGTGTCAATGTATGAGCTAAAGTATTGGTACTCTCAAAGGTTGTGCAAACCCTAGCAAAAATAAACAAACAGAAATCCTGAAAAATGAAAAAGAAAGAAAGAAAATATCTATGGGGATCCACATAACAAGTCCTTGGCATGGTCTCATTACTACTTTACGAATTTTTCTTGAAAGACAATGATTGGATTAGAAGTGTTTTAGATTGAATTGATTTATTGATGTGGGTGTAAATAAGTCACTTCCTTGTTATACTACTTGGGGCATGAAACTCTCTTTCTCAATTATGCTATTTAAAACATCCTAGTGTTCCTTGGCAAGCTGAGAGTTAATTAGAGTAATTCACATTGTTTCAAGTTTAAACGCTGAGTTCTTTATAGTTCTTTTGGTTCTTCTTGCTCGAGTACGATCAAGGTTTGAGCTTTGGAGAAGTTGATGGCTCCGATTTTGGCCATCTTCCACTACGTTTAAACATTTTTTTGGTCAATTGCCAAAGAAACTCTCAACTTTTGCCATTAATGACTAATAAATGCAAAGATGTGCAAACCCCTTCTTTGATTTATGTTGTGCAGGAAATCACTGCCTTTAAAGTGAAATAAGGAGTCATAATGAAGGATTTTGAGGACGTACACACAACCAAGTAATTTGAGAGGCGTTCCAAGGCGCCTGAAGTCTTAACAACCACTGGTATAGGCATGGTCCACCCGTACCGCCCACCCGTACCAGTTGGCGACGGCTTCTTCTTGTCAAACTCTATAACTTTCATGAAGACTCCTATATATTTCAAGGCTCTAGCCGCTGGCCAGAGACCCGCCATTTTCAGATTGCATCACAACAACACCAAAGGATATCCACACCATTGTTCATCACTTCCACCATCCATCCCTCCACTAGCCATAACCATTGCTTTATACTTTAGATCTCCTTGTGATTTGGCGACCATTATAAGAACATTTGATTTCAATCCAAGTATTTGCCTGATGTTTTCTATCTTCGATATATTTGTTATGAGTGAGTAGTCCTCACGGGAGAATTGTATTTTGTTTGGATTCGTGATTTGTATCTTTTGTTTCTTCGTCTCTTGTATCGATCTATGGACTTGTATGTACCCAAGATCCCATAGATTGATAAAGGCTTGAGATGAGATACTTGGCTAGCGGCAATCTCATAGGAACCTCAGTGACAGAAAGGGTAGTACGGTCTTCGCTTAGCGCCCCATTTGGGATCAACAAAAACATCACCACTTAAAGCTTTGATTTGTGTTTACACTTAATAATCGTTTGTAACCCATGGCTTCGGTGTGCTCCAGGTTGGATTATAAGTCTATTGCTATGCCCGCTGCATCACGGGGGCTCTAGAATATTAGGATGTTTTGCCCACAAGAGATTATCACAATACATTATACATGACTATGCTTATTATTATCTTTTATCCCAATCGATGTGCATCTGCAGGTGGATCTTCAACCCTGGCCTATCTCCATCTATTGATTCAAACCCGTTATAAAGTAAACTAGATTGGTTCAGTTAACTAAGGTAAAACAAACAAACAAAGTCTTGTAGACATGTCCTTTTTTATTACATTTTAGCAGTGCTTCCCGAGGTTCAATTAAACCTAGGTCTTCTTGGGAAAAAGCTATTATACTACATTCGTGAATGTGGATCGAAGGTATCACTCGCCCAGGTCAATCTCCCCTGGTGCTCGAGGTGCAGATTGGTGAATACAAGATGAGTCATGTCTTCATGGACGGTGGTAGCAACATCAACCTCATGGTCGCCAGCACCCTGTGCGCCATGCAGATCCCCCTCTGCTGCCTCGAGACATCCTAAACAACATTTCACGACATCGTCCCAGGGAAAGGCGTATACCCCCTGGGCAAAATCAACCTGGACATCATCTTCGGCACGCCTGCAAACTTTTGGTGAGAGCGCCTCGAATTTGAGGTGGACGACTGACCCTCGCAATATCACACAATCCTCAGACGTGTCGTGTTCATGAGGTTCATGGTGGTCCCGCACTACGCCTACGTGCAGATGACGATGTCAGGACCCAACAACATTATCACCGTCAACGGGAGTTTCAACAGAATCTCCCAATCCTTTGGCATGCAAGAAGAGCTGGCAAGACTCAAGGAGTCGACATACAACAGTCTTCCTCCCATGAGCAAGCTGAACGCACCCGACCAGTCCTTCGACTTGTCGGTAAACACCAAGGCGGTCCAGGACCACCCAATGGACCCAACCAAGACGACCCTCATCACCAACAACTTGAGTCCCGCATAGGAACTCGTGCTAGTCGAATTCCTCTATGAGCGCTAGGAGATCTTTGCCTGGCGTCTAGTGGACATGCCAGGGGTTCCCAGGGAGTTCACCGAGCATGCACTCAACGTGAATCCAGATGCAAGACTAGTCAAGCAGTCGATGCGTCGACTATTAGAGCGAAGGGAAAAGGCGGTCGGCATGGAAGTCAACAGACTTCTCGATGCCAATTTTATATGCGAAATAAAGGAAAGTTCCTGGGTAGCTAACCCCGTGCTCGTTCCTAAAAAGGACATGGATATCCTACAAATGTGTGTGTACTTCACTTCTCTTAACAAGCACTACCCGAAGGACCACTTCCCATTACCACAGATCGACGAGATAATGGACTCCACAGCAGGATGCAAACGTCTCCACTTCCTTGATGCCTACTAAGGCTACCATCTGATTTGAATGAAGGAGGAGGACCAGGAGAAGACGGACTTCATCACGCCCTTTGGCATTTACTGCTACACAACAATGCCCTTTGGGCTAAAGAACACAGGAGCCACCTATCAACGGTGTCTACAAGCCTACCTCAAAAACCAGCTTGGTCGAAACATCCAAGTTTATGTCGACGACATTGTTGTCAAAACTAAGGAGGAAGCTACACTCATCGACAATCTCCACGAGACCTTCGACAATCTCAATCACTACCGGATCGATCTGAACCCGCAAAAAGTGCGCCTTCGGTGTACCATCCGGGCAATTTCTCGGGTACCTCATATCCGTCAATGGAATCGAGGCTAACCCGAAGAAGATAAGGGCCATACTAGCCATGGAGAAACCAGAGAACATCAAAGGAATCCAGTAGTTGGCTGGGTGAATCACAACGCTCAGTTGATTCATAAGTCGAATGATCGAGAAGGCCCTACCGTTCTAAGAGCTCCTCCGCAAAACTGAAAAAATCGAGTGGAAGGATGAGGCGCAAGAAGCATCCGATGATATCAAGTCCCTACTATCTACCTCGCCCATGCTGGTAACCCCTAGAGAAAAGGAGAAAATGTTGCTATTCATGTTCGCCACCAACCAGGTGGTCAGTACAGCGCCCAGTCCACTACCTCAGTGAGGTACTAGCAGCAAAAAAGTAGCGGTACCCGCACTGCCAGAAGCTGGCCTATGGTGTCTTCATGACACTGCGATGACTACGCGACTACTTTTAGGAGCACCCCATAGTTGTAATGAATGATGCCCCGTTGGGATACATCCTCAACAACCCCGATGCTACGGGGTGAGCCGCCCTTTGGGGAATCGAATTGTCCTCACGGGATATCACATATAAGCGGCGAGTGGAGATCAAGTGGCAAGTTTTACCGGACTTCCTCGTCCAGTGGATGGAGAACCAACTCCCAGATGCACAGGACATGTCCTCCCTATGGACAATGCACTTCGACGGATCCAAACGTCAAGAGGGAGCTGGCGCTGGCGTCATCTTGATATCACCACATGGTGACAAGATGAGGTATGTTCTGCGAATGAAGTTCCGCACCTCCAACAACGAGGCAGTGTACGAGGCTCTGCTCCATGGGATGCGGATAGCCAAAGCCTGTGGCACAACACGACTCGTCATCTACGGCGACTCCAATCTCATGGTAAATCAAACCATGAACCAGTGCAATGCTTTGAGTGATAACATGATCGTATCCGCGATCTCTAGGACACACTTGAAGGAGACTTCGATGGATGCGAGCTGCAGCATGTAGGCCGCGAAAGCAATGAGGAGGCTCACACGCTCGCCAACATAGGATCCACCTGCGCCCCCGTGCCACCAGGCATATTCTTCAAGTATATCTGTGAGTGCTCCATCAAGTCGAAGACTCCTGCATGACCATCTAGCACATCAATGGACTCGAGGGTTGCGCCACCCAAAGAAGTCGAAGGTTCCAGCAATTCAGAACATGAATCCGCACACGATGGTCCCATGGAGGTCATGCTCGTTGAGACATCCTGGATGCAGCCATACAACACATACCTACTCACCAAAAGGCTGCCAGATGACCCAACAAACGTGCGACACATAGCACGGTGCTCCAAGGCTTTCACCATCATCAACAGTGAGTTGTACAAGTGCAACATCACAGGCATCATCTAGCGACGCATCACCAACGGCGACGGAAGAGGCATCCTCCTCGAGATACATGAGGGCACTTGCGGGCATCACGCTGGCAGTCGTGCCCTTGTCGCTAAAGCTCTACGAGCTGGCTTCTATTAGCCAACCACGATGCGCGATGCCAAGGAAATCGTCCAGATGTGTAGTGCTTGCCAACGATTCACGGATAAGCTGCACACACTAGGCACGGAACTCAGGCCAATACCTGTGGCTTGGCCCTTTGCACAATGGGGACTCGACATAGTCGACAAGCTACAGAAATCATCACCCGAAACCTAGTGGGAGGATCGAGGATTACCTCGGGTTCTAGGATTTTGCAATCCGTCGCATTGGCCGGCAGCAGACCCTCCTGGAGATGCATCTGGAGTTCGTGCTCCTTCAAGGTGGGACATCGCCATGACCCGTTGGTCACACGGGTCTCAACACCCTTCTGCCTCGAGGCTGTAGTGGCGGTGCCGGACCCGACAGCGATGGCCATGCCCTTCTTCTTTGACACAGTAGCTGCAGTGGCAGATCCCGCAGTTGCGGTGCCCTTCTTCTTCCCCATCCTTCGCCGATGAAGTGATCGAAGGAAGTAGCTTGGAAAGGCTTTGAGAACTCTTGTGGAGCGGAAGCAATGGGCATAGTGGAGCAGAGGAGAATGACAATGGCAGCAGTGCGCAAAGGAGGAAGAAGATCGATGCGAAAATTACCGCATAGGATCCCTACTTAAGCATCGAGTAATACCATCCAACAGCCCATAGAACTTCATGCAGACGCATGGAGCACATCAATGAAGATGCGTGGCAGTGCATGTACCGAACTATCGATGCATGATCCCCACCTCATGCGAGAATCAAGGAGGCGTAGTTAAAACCAAAAATTATGCGTGACTTGTCAAATCCCAGTCAGACTTGGGGCCCCACTACTATCACGTCCCATCAACACCGCTTATGTGGGAAACCGACATCATCAGGTTGTTAGCACTGATGTCATCAAAATATGTACTCCGGCAGGAGTTCCCTTTGACTGATCTAGTCTTTGGTCGACTCTACGACTTGACCAAACACTTGGGGGCTACTCCCAACAGGAGCGCTGGCCGCGCACCCAAATATTTTAAAGGGCATAGAATTTCCTCGGAAACATATAAGACCTTTACATCTCAATTGCAGACTCGGGGGCTCCTCCCATAGGGAGAACTAGAAGCACAATCGATAAGTTATTTGGGTGACAAATGCTCAAAGTCCCCATTCGAGTCTGCAAGTCGAGTAGGCACCCAGGGGCTACTCCCATAGGGAGCGCTGGTAGCGCACCCTATGAAAAGAAAAGATAATTGTACATGGAAAAAAGCGCTGACCACGTCCGGACCATGAGTATTCGAAGCATTCGGTGACTCTGCCTCACAATCGCTGAACATACCCTACAAATAGACAACATCTCCTGGGTCACCTGAATCACCTCCGTGGTGAATAAACTTTCGGATGTCGTGTTAACAAAGTGAAGGTAAAACCTGCAAAAGGCCTGACAACGCACCTGATGCGCTCTAGCAGAAATAATCTGTTCCTACATGCATGATGAAAAAGCCTTGACGGACGTGTCGAGTGCTCACACCAAAACACCGGAATTTGACTCTATAAGAACTCCACGGCAGGAGTCGAATTACGCTAGCAATGTTCTGAATTTGAGTCTGGGGGCTCGAGTTTGAGTAGATAGTGTTGTTTTGCTCTAAGGTAGTTAACTGATCCTGATCCATCGGATGAATCAGGAACGCATATCGACAATTCCTATGAAATGAACTGAGGCACCCGAAAGAACATCAGATGGGCCTACATTCCATGCACTCGAAGACTAATAGTCTCCACCTGAATCTACGATTCAGCTAGACACTCAGGGGCTACTGTCATGGGTATACCTTATAGTTACTCGTGATTAGCATATATGGTTGAGCCCAAGAGGAGCCCATGGTGCAAACGAAGCCCAATAAGGATTCAGGTGGCCCACAGGATCACAACTTCTTGAAGAATATGACAAAAAATAGATAGAAACTTGAAGGGAAAACCCTAATATGTAACCGACTCGGCCTGCTATCCTGAGACCTAGCCTCCCTATATAAAGGCTAGGAGGGGCAGTGAGGAGGACAATCCACAACCCTCACATACACCTCACCAGATTGCATCTGCGTAACCCTTGTAACTTTCGACTCCCTGATAATCAAGAGCAGACAAACATGAGTAGGGTCCTCTTCGAGGCCTAAACCTAGGTAAAACCTCGTGTCCCCCTATGTGCTTGTTTGCTAGCCGATCGTTGCCTCTAGCGCTCCCCAATTCCTTGAACCTAACTCCATCAATGATAGGCATTGATGAGTTGACCTCTCGTCAGCTAGTTTTCCTTACAATACTGGTACTTTTACCTTAGTCCTTAGGAGAGACCGACTCTACCCTAGAATTTTAGCTAGTGATTATGTGAAGGGGTGGATGACAATGTTCTTTTACCAAAAGGACATTTCGGCTCCCAGCAAGTCAGAGGTCTTGCCGACTTTTGTTTATGGCGATGCATCCCACAAAAGATTCATGGGAGGTAGAGGTGTCGAAATTATCTAACGACTTGATCCGGGCCAAGAGGCGGAATAAGTTTCTAATGAAGGAGAAAGGTTTGTGGGATCTGACATGGTGGCTGGTTGGAATGGCGGATTCAACCTTTATAGCACCATGGTGATCGGCTGATGCATACGGTTAATCTTAATAAAAAGGATAGCTTGAGGGTATGCTCGAACGGGATTCCCTCGAAGGAATACAAGACCCGGATCCAATGGTAGATCAAGGAACGGGGCAACAAGAAAGTCCTGGAGATCTCTATGCACATGTAAACTTCAGAGAATTCCCCGACTGTGGTAAACCTTTCAACTTAATTGCTTCATCCATCATCATCATCCATTATTGTGCCACACCGAAATATTTTTTCTGACTTTTAGCTTGCATTGCTTCTCGAGTCAGAAATGGCTCCGATCCAGGGTTATCCTCTGGAAGAGTCAGAAAGTAATTGAGGATGACAATATGGAAGAACAACATGACGTGCCTTCCAAGAAGCGTAAGGCCCATGATGTTTCGTCTAGCACGCAAGTGTTTCCTGTCGTCAAGAAATAAGATCTTCCACTAAGATTTGTGGTTTTTTTGTATTATTTCTGAGTCATAACAAATTTCGTTTTGTGGCTTAGAGATAAACCACTGGGAAAGGGGATGCTGAAGCCGGATGGGAAGCCTGTTAGAATGCTGCGCTAGCAGAAGATCAACTTGACTTCACTAGTGATGGCACCCAGACTCCTACTCCCAATATTTCATCAACGTCGGAGGATATTCCGTGTCCGCATGCTGCAGATGTTGAAGCTCATGCTGAAGAGCCTGTGATTACCAAGTCACAAACTGAAGCCACTACTAGTGGCTAGGAAACTGATAAGGGTCAAACTTATAAGTGTATTTGTCCCAATGTTGGTTCTTTTTCGAAGATCTATTGAAAGTACGTCGCGCTACCGGTCTTTGTCTTACAAGTAAGAAGGCACAAGAAATACAAGATCTTTCCCTTTCATGTCTGCAGGCCAGGAAAATGTCCCAGGCTAAGGCAACTCAAGAAGACGGGGACGTGAAGCTTGAAAGTTTGATGGATCAGATCACACTAGAATACGGAGCTCTGGCCCTAGTGCTTATAGACATCGAGGTAGAGCCTTAGTCTCCGCTCTCACATTGGCGTGGCAAAAAAGCCACTAGGGATAACTGTGTTGGGGATTGTGCATCCACCGTGGATTTTTTGGCTAGGCACAACGTGATCCGCCGTCCTAGTGCTTCCGAGCATGATAGAGGAAGCGCCACGTTACATTACAGAAGATGACAGAAGTTTAGTGCCGCGTAACCGTGCATTATTTACCGTTTTACACCGTCTAGCATCACTAAAAATTAATTATATTAACAACAACTAATTTATGTTGCAAATATCATTGCAATTCAAACACTCTAGTTTATTAATATATAACATATTCATTACATCATATCATATTACACTGGATTTGAGCCCCTCTCTAATCATTAAATTATCAGTAGCATGTGCTACAAACATGGAGGGTCTTGACCCCTCTGTATTCAGCAGATCTACCTCTAAAACCTAAAACTACACCTAATTAGGAGAAAAATCCTATCTAATCCTAGACTTCTTGATCTCCTATCTATTCTGATCGACATCAACATCATGTTGGCGCTGAAGAGTCTATGATTGCAAACATCATCAAAATGGATCTAACTTTGAGCACATGCCATATGTTGTTAACTTCTCTTGGAACTAAAAGAACAACAAAGATGATTAAGAGGTGAAAGAGAAAAATAGGGGATCTAAAAGAGCAAACCAACGAAGATGTGTACAAAAGATGAGGACCAAACCTATAGATCGGACAAGCCAATGGCGGGCCTGCGCAAGATCCGGCGTGGCGGTGCCAAGCAAGATCTAGGATGGTACAGTCGTGCTAGATCATGCTCTACCCAGTTGAGATGCTATGCATGGAGTTCTTGAGTTGGAGGTCTCTGTGTGAGGTAGGGACTGATAATGGGGTTAGTTCCTAGGGTTCCTCTACATTATATATAATGGAGAGTGGGGAGTAGAAAGTCTAGGGCATTTGAGCAAGTGCTGTCTAGGCATCCATCTTTTTGGGCCGCATTCGCAAGGGCCCACAAATAAATTTCATAAAATTATCCTTCTTCCTATAGCCACAAATGAGAAGGGTTGGAGTAATCTAAAAACAAAAAGCCGAGAAGGATTGGAGGAGACAGACGGTCTTGCATTAATTGCAGGAGAGGAGCCCCTAAAAATAAAAATTGTAGCAGAGAAAAAGAAAAATGTTCATTCCAGGTCTATGATTAAAAAATGTAAATAGCTGAGTCTAACAGGCAACAACTTGTTAGTGGTGGGTCTCACCACATAGTGTGATGCGTTTGACCAGTTAGTGCAGCGTTTACAATCCACGGCGCAATCGTAACAGCCTTCATCGAATTACCACAACATTCAGTGGCATCACCATGACACCATAATCCATTGGTATCGAGTGTTCCATGGCATATAAGTGGCTGCCACGGCAAAATGGTGTCATGACAACCCATCCGCCGCGTAACCAACTCTTGTCGGTTCTATTTGCTTATGCTGCCCGAAAAATCCGCCGGGTATGGGGTATTTTAGTAGTGTGAATCTACAGGAAGGAAGACAAAGGTTGGTTGGATTCCACCTTCACAAATATATCCTTTAACTTTGCCCGAAAAGGTTTTCGACGAGATGCACACCAGCTTTGAGAAGTTGCATCGCAAGCATATTGTTAGTCTCTTTCCACTTGCTTTTACAGTCTTTGTATCTTATGCTATAGCCCCCAACATTAGGTCGGATAGGAACTAGTAGTGTAGAATCTGAGTCGATTCTCTAGGATGCTAAAGAACAAAGAAGTGTAGCCCCCGAGACTCGTGCTAAAATTTAACTTAGTAAAAAAATAGCCCGAGTCTTAGTAGCTTTATGACTCTGGTTATTTTTATGACTTATAGAAAATTATGTGTTGCAACCAAGAACTGTTGAAGAATGTATGTATCAAGTGGAAGGAGATTAAATCTCTCTCACTCGGAAATGCCAAGATGAAGGTGGAGAAGGAAGAGGTGGGAGGAGAAATACTTTCAGGCTCTCCACTTTGCTTATTATTTCTTGCTGAATTTTTTGTTTGACTATTTTTCTATTTCAGACTTGTTGAAGAAATCTTGTAAGCTTATGGAGGAAGCAGATAATTTCAAGGTCTTGGAGATGGAAAATGCTGGACTTCGTCAAGAGCTTGAGAAACTCAAGAGAAATCATGAGGAAAGCGTGAAACATCTCCTGACTCCAACGACCATGCAACTAATAATCCTGAAAGAGTCCTAGCCCTCCGAGATAAAGAAATTGAAGATCTAAAGTTAGAAGTTCGAGAGAGGAAAAAACTTAGTTGGATCGATCCATCTTTGTTAATTTGCCAATGCCTTACTTTTTTCCTTTGTACATTTGTCTGGATTTTCATCGGATTTTTGACTTTGTCTTTTCACAGAGCCTATCAAACTTATGGATGCCTCCACTTATGAGTCTCACACATATCAGATTGTCGTAATCAGATATTTAATTCAAGACTTCCGCCAAATTCTCGATGAAGCTAGCGAAACCGTTAAGCTATCTGAGTTAGACAAGATGTTTGCCTTCGACCGAGGGATAATACCAAGGAGATTCTGAAGTTGATTGGTGATTGGAAGATGTCCTATGCCCGGACAGCTGCACAAAATTCCCTTACCATGGTGATAAGTCACCAAGGTAGCATGCAAATCTAGCAGGTGACCAAATGCATTTTGACTGTTGATGAAGACGGCAACGAACATGATGTCGGAGCCATTTGGGAATCTTGTGCTAGATGCACCTATTGCATGGCGGTGATGATGAATTGACAAAACCATTCTTCCATTCTGTCATTGTGCCATCAAGCCCCTTCAGAATTTGTCAAAGAAGAAATGGAAGATACAGTCGATGAGATGATAAAAACGAATCTGGCATCATTGACTCTTTGGAGAAGGATCATGACGGTGGCGATGGTGGCACCGAAGCAACAAGGTCTCTAGCTCACTAGTCCCCGTCTCCATCACCTACAGCAAAGAGTCGAAACAACTATGCATTATTTTATACAACTGATGTAATATTTTCTTGAACAAGTATCTAGGCATGTTGTGTTAAAACTTATACTTTTATTCTAGCATTTGTTTGATTTTACGGTGCTTGAAAATTTCATAAGAAATTTTTGTTTATCTGGATTTTTCACTTTGTTCCTTTAATGAGCAGTCCAACCTTTAGCATGTAAACACTACCGAGCAATGGTGCTCAATTTCTAAACATGTTTAACCCAGAAATAGGGCCGACTTCCAATACCAACAATTTGCTACTCAAAAATTCCAGCATCCAAGCAATCATACAAATAACCAAAGTCTAAACAGAAAATGAGACTTACACCTGAAATAGCATTTTTATAGATTCAAAAATCTAATCAGAACAATCATGATCATAAAGTGCTTTCAGGCATTCTAAGATTCTTTGAGTTTGACATGATCATTCGAAAATAAGATGGCAAAAAAACTTCTCAGGAAAAAATTGAGGTAACCAACGCTTTATTTCACTTGAACATGTACATTTGTATGATTACAAGAAAAGAAACTTAGGAAAAGAAGGGGCATAGTTGTGTGATATTCCATGGACGATCTAGTTCATCTAGATTTTTACTACCACCAGCTCTTTTTATCTTCCGAGTATCTGGCCTTTCCTTGACTGGTCTCATATCATTTAAATAATACGAATCATTATGCGGCACTCTGCTAACCATTAAAGGTCCTTCCCAAATCGGGGAAAGTTTGTGCTTTCTTTGTTGCACTTGTCGGAGAACTAGGTCGCCTTTCCTGAAATAGTTATTTTTGACTCTTTGACTGTGATACCTGCATAATTTCTGCCGATAGGCTATAGATCTCTATTCAAAAATGACATGTACTTCCTTAAGTATATTGAGGTCATCTTGTCGAGAAACTTCAGCATCCTCTTGGATATATGAAAGAACACAGGAGAAATATGGATTAGATCACTTGGAAGTATTTCTTCGCACCATAGACCAAGAGGAAAGGTGTGTACCTGGTTGACCTATTCGGACTAGTTCGTAAACTCCAGATAACAGACGGTAATTATTCCACCCAAGCCCCTGTAGCATAATGTAGTGGTGCTTCGAGATGAGGTCGGAGGCCTTGCAAGATGAGGCCATTTTTCATTTTGACCTGTCCATTGGCTTCTGGATGTGTGACCAACGCAATGTCAAGTCGGATTCGTTCGCATAACTTGACAAGTTATCCCATTGAAAAGTTACTCCAGTTGTCCGTGATAATGCTATGTGGATAAACAAATCGGATGATAATGTCCTCGACGAACTTTCTAGTTGTAGCCCCATCGCACTTGTTATGGGTTTGGCCTCAATCCAGTTTGTGAACTTATCTACCATCACCGAGAGATGGGTAAATCCACACTTTACAGTTTTAGATAGCCCTGCCATGTCAAGCCCCCATACCACAAAGGGCCATGTAATCGGAATCGTTCGCAGCTGATCAGTTGGAACATGGGATTGATGGGCATACGTTTGGCAGGCTTTGCACATTTTGACCAGTCTTAGGGCATCTTCCTTAGCTGTTAGCCAAAAGAATCCATGTCTAAAAGCTTTTGCCACTAAATATCTTGTTGCGGCGTGATGGCTACATGCGCCTTCGTGGATATCTCGTAGGATTTTCACTCCTTATTCTAGAGAAACACAACGCTGAAAAACACAAGAAACGCTCCGCTTATAGAGATCACCGTTGATTATCATATATGCTTCTGCTCATCGGACAATCTGCTGGCTCGGGACTTCATCTTTAGGTAACTTTTCATTTACTAAGAAATCAAGTAGGGTTTTTTTCAAGCAGGAATAACAACTAGCACTACTATGAGTGGTGAGTCAGATTTTTCCGGATACTCCTCATCCACTCATGTGATAGAGGGAACTTTTAGGTACTCTAGGAAAGCACCATCAGAAAGTTGCTTCCGCGCGGAGCCTATTCTTGATAATGTAGTTGCTTCCTCTTTTTCTGCTCTAGGGATGTGTTGAACCTCAAACACTTTGAACGATTTAGAAAGTTCTTCCATGATAGCTCGATATGTTGCCATGTGTTTATTTTCCCTACAGTGATCATATACTTGTTATGAAACTAAATTCGAGCCTCTATAGCACATGATTCGACCTTTCCCTATGTCTTTGGCAATGCAAAGTCCATGCAATAGCACTTCATATTCGGCAATATTATTGGTTACCGCGAACTGAATTTGTAGAACATAGAACATCTTATCTCCTTGGGGTGATTTGAGCACCAGGCTAGACCCCGAGCCACCGAGCGCTTTTGATCCATCGAAGTGAAGGGTCTAGTTTTCTGACTCTAGGGTATTGGTATTTTCTACCGTCTCTGTCCAATCAGATACAAAATCGGCAAGGGTTTGGGACTTAATAGTTGTTCGTGGTTTGTACTCAATGTCAAAAGTTGATAGCTCGATTCCCCACTTGGCGAAACATCATGTTGCACATTGATTGTTGACTATATCTCTCAGGGGAGCTGTGCTCACCACTGTGATCTTGTGCTCTTGAAAATAATACCTTAACTTCCTGGCAGCAAAGAATACACCATAAGCTATCTTTTGATAGAGTGGATATCGCTGTTTTTATTCTGTCAAGACTTTGTTGAGGTAGTAAGTCGAACGCTTCACCAACTGTTCTTATTTTTTCTCTTTTCACTCGACTACTGTAACGATGTTGACGACTCTATTTGTCGTAGCAATATAAAGCAACATGGGCTCTTGATGCCCCGGGGCTACAAGGATAGGGGCGTATGAGAATAGATCTTCCAGGTATTGCCGGGCATCTTGATCTTCTTAATTCGAAACAAACTTGTTGGTTTTCTTCAAAAGCTCGTATAATGGTGTGGCTCTTTCACCGAGTCGGCTCACAAACCGACTCACTGCTACCACGCATCTAGTGATCCACTGTACATCCTTCAGGCGAGTAGGCCTAGTTATATTGAGTATAGCCTTTATTTTGTCCTGGTTCACTTCTATGCCTCTTTGAGACACAATGAAACCTATCAATTTTCCTGCTGGGATTCTGGAAAAACATTTTTGGGGTTGAGAATTATGTTGTATTTCCGAAGATTAGCGAATGTTTCCTCCAAGTCAGGAATTAGTGTTTCCTTTTTTTGGACATTACCCCTATGTCATCCACATATGCATGTACATTTCATGTGATTTGATCATGGAGGCAAGGTTGCATTATGCGCTAATATGTAGCTATTGCATTATTGAGGACGAACGGCATTGTTATGTAGCATAAGGTTCCAAACGGGGTGATGAACAAAGTCTTCAATTTATCTGACTCCTTCATCCGTATTTGGTGGTAACCGAAATATGTGACGAGAAAGCAAAGGAGTTCCAAGCCTGTTATCGAGTCGATAACTTGATCGATTCTAGTCAGAGCAAATGGATCTTAGGGACAAGCCTTGTTCAAGACAGTATAATCAATGCACATTCTAAAATCAATGGTGTCCTTTTTACAGACCATTACAGGGTTAGCTAACCACTCAGCGTGGATTACTTCATCGATAAATCTGGCTAATTCTTGTCGGGGTAGTTCCTTAGCTATAGCTTTGATCTTTTCATCACCTAAACATCATAAGGACTATTTGACGGATCTAGCATGATCATATACATTGAGAGAGTGCTCGGCAAGTTCCCTAGCTACTCGGGTCATGTCAAAAGATTGCCATGCGAAAATATCTTTGTTAGTTTTTAGGAACTCGATGAGCGTGCTTTCCTATGCGCTATCTAAGCATGCGCCTATGTGTGTGACCTTAGAGGGATCATCTTCCATCGATGGCGTTATATTTTTCTCTTCTGATGCCTTTAATTGTAGAGTCGACTTTAGTACCTCTTTGTTTGTAGCCAGCATCTCAGACAAGTCGGTGTTCTTCTTCATTTCCTACTACTCCTCGGCGTGCAGTACTGCTTCACCAAAGGCAGCAACTCCCTCTTTGCACTCTCGTGCTTTATTCCGATTTCCCTGCATTGGGATGATGCCATGAGGACACATAAGTTTCATCATGTTATAGATGTAGCAACGGCGAGCCATGAACTGCCAGTAGCCCGGACACCCGAAGATGGCATGCTATGCACTCTTGAACGGCACCACTTCGAAAGACAGTGGCTAAGTCTGGTAATTATCTGGTGCACCAAGGGTAACATCAAGAGTGATCTCACCTAAAGAGTTTGCTTGTCTCCCTAGGACAGTGTAGTGGAAAACCATGTTGATGTGATTCAGCTGGCTTTCCGATATCCTAATGTAGTGAAGTGTCATGATGTAGAGGATGTTGATGCTGCTACCACTATCCATGAGTTTCTTGGAGAACTCATAGTCGTCGATCAGTGGATTGAAAACTCGAGTGTACTTTCCACTTCTTTGAGTCATTGGTAGATGATCACTTTGATCAAAAGTAATTGTTACTTCTGACCAGTCCAGGTACTGTGGGACAACTGGAATAGTAGCATTAAGCTCATGGAGGGCTGATTTTTCGACCTTAGCCGGCTGGGATCCAAGGAAGCAGACGCATGCATATTTTTTAGTTGGGTAAGCCTTCTTACCATCCGACTTGGGGTGAGCAGCATCCACTTATTCCATGTTAGAAGATTCTTTGGGATCCTTATCTTTGTTGGAATTTTCTTTCCTTTTCTTTGCTTGGCTCGGTAGCCAGCGGCTTCGTCTTTCTTGATATCATCATTAAAACAAAACTCAGCGTTTGTGTGGGAAGAACTCTTGCTCCCATCCGGGTGATACACACATGGTTTGTTTGGAATGTCGGCCCATGAGTAACTTTGTTGGGATATTCATCGCCCCTTCCCTAGATCCAAGAAGTTCTGTGACCTTATCCCCGACTTCCTCCGCATCCTCCGTGACCTCCAGACCCAAAAGTTGCATTGACAGCTGTGTCTTTTGGATTGTGTTTGTCGTCAGAGTTGTTCTTGCGCTTCTAGGTCTATTGCTATTTTGGATACTTTAGATTTGGCGTGGCTCGGCCATTCAGTAGGCCCTGTGAATCATCATCGGCATTAGCGTACTTGCTAGCCATCTCTATTATATCTCTCAGATCAGTATCCTTGTCATTCTTGAGTTGATGGCACGGCAATCCTACTGGGAGTCCTGTAATGAAAGCTTTAATTGTGTTTTGGTCATTAACTCCTTTGTAGTAGTTTTTCATGTCGATCCATCGTCCAAGGTAGTCCTGACAGGTCTCTCCGAATAATTGGGCGCAATGATGCAAATCTCCGACTGTGTAGGGCCTCCTATAGGTACCCTCAAAATTCCGAAAGAATACACTTTGCATGTCGTACTAGTTGTGGATGGTGTTTTCCGGAAGTTCATTCAGCTATGATCGAGCCATATTTCATAGCATAAGTGGGAGATATCGGACTGCGACCAAGTTGTTTCCTCCTTTGGCGATGCATAAAGCCTAGAAAAAATCATGAAGCCAAGTATCTATCTGGGCCACACTATCGTAGGGTTGAATGTGCTTCACGATGACGAAATCAACCGGAAATTTTATCTTGTTATTTTTGGGTCCAAAGCATTTTGGGCCCACATAAACGTCATCCATCTCGTAGCACCGCACTTCTATGTTTTAGTTGATGAGATTCCGAGCATCACTTGGTGGCAGCGAATGTCTCCTCAGATGTTCCTCTTGCCTACGGGGTTGTGGAGTCCGATCTCTGCTTCTTCTGCCAGCTCCTCCGCCCCTATGGCCACCCGAGCTTCCGTGATGGGAGACGTTGTGGTCGCTGCCTGGTGGGAACTGTGGTTCTAGTTGGTTGTTGCTGGCTGAGCGTCGGCTTCCTTCTGGAGCATTGTGGTGTCTGCTCTGAGGTGGATCTTCATGATGATGACCACCATGCCGATTTGGGCCAACATGGTCACCATCGTTTCTTCGTCTAGAATTGTCATCATTAGAACGAGACTCATCCTGATGGCTTGTGTGCCTAGGAAGGAGGCATTTGTTGCGGGCCTCACTCCTCCCCTCGTAGTGCTTCTTCCTCCATGTGGCCATTAGGCAGCCAACGAGGGAGTTTTCAAGGAGCTAGTTCTGCCACTGCCTCTCGTGATGTATCCAGAAGAATGACGCTCCACCTTCGCACAATTTTCTTTTGCTAGCCTGAAGAGATAGTTTTGGAGTGATTATCATCCCGAGGGTCAGAACGATGATGTCGATTTAGCTCCAAACGTTGTCTTGCATCTGCATTCTTGTTCACATCTGTACGACACTAGTCGGATTTCAATATCAGCTTGCCGTTGAAAGACATGGCGGTCTTTATTTTCTCTAGGCCCTTGTTGAGCAGTGTCACACACTACTGGACTTATTCTGGAGTTGGGTTGTTCGTAAGGATTTCTCGAGCCGTGGCAGTGTTCTCCACCGACATGTTGTAGATCCGATTGCCCTTTCTATCGAGCTGAGGTTCTCCTATGACAACGTAATTGATTCTCCTATCGAAGAGGTTTTTGTGTACGCCCAGATTAATGTTGGATAGTACTAGACCATCCCAAGTCTTCTGGTATTGCTGCCGCTTGTAATCTCACTTAAACTGATCAGTATCTATGTTGTTGTTGTTGTTGAGGCATTTTTTCTCCTCGACAAATTGTACTGCTTCATCGAGGAGTCGTAAGAGTGATATGTCCATTTTGCATCACTATTCTATATCATAATTTACTATTATTCATTGATATATTTCATATTAAGAGATGATACTTATGTTATTTCATCTGTTTTTTGCATCGTTGATGACTTTTGGAGGATGGACCGCTGAAGTCAGGATTCTGATGGAAAAGGCACTGTTTGGAGACTAAATTCGTGAAGATCAGAAAATATAAGAAAATACATGGAAAATTCTATTTTTCTAGAAGATGAAGGAAGCCAGAAGGGGAAGCGGAGTTGGGCCACAGGGGGCCCACACCATCCCCTGCGCAGGCCACCCCTGGCTGTTGTCGGATTGATGACAAGTACGCCATGAGGGGGTTCTCGAGGCAAGTGGAAGAGAGGGGTGTGAGACGTACGTGATTCCAGGATGGTGAGCACACAAGTTTACCCAGGTTCGAATCCGCCCACTTTGGATGGATCCTACTCTTGCTAGCAATCCAGTAATACGGCAGAGCCGGAATATGGGTTACAAGGGTTTCGCCTGTGCGAGTTGAGATTTTAGACTATTGTGAGGGTGCCCTAAAGTATCTCCCTAGGACGGCTTATAGAGATATCCGACCTAGGGTTTACAAGATAAATCTATCCGGCTACGACTAAGAGTCAGTTACAGAGTACATCTTGAACTACACGTAACACTATGGGCCTATGTCGGTAAGTCTTCTGGGCCTTTCCCGTAGCCGGACTAGACTCCGTCTCTTCTCCCTGACTGGGTCACCCGTGAAGCAAAGATCTAACCCGAAGTGGGCCATCCTGGTCAATGAGGTACAGTGAGGATACCCGGAAAGTATATCCCCAACAGCAGCCCCCGGAGGCCTCGAAGATCCAAAGCCAGATTCATCATCGTCTAGCTTGATCTTCGGCTTGCAGAATCTTGAAGGGTTCCTGAAACTTCAAAAGAAAAGATACGATCCAGGTCTCAAATATGAATCAGACCTATAAATACGTTATTCGGATTTCCAGCTTGAAATTCAAACTAAGACGGAACTTGGTTTCTAACGTCATCTGACACCAGTTATGGTCAAGTCACGTCACTGACATACATTTCCTGTCAGCACGACCGTTGGTGGGTCCACCTTTCGCGGAACCGATGTGCCGTTTCAATGCGTGTGTGGAGATAGAGGCGGCGTAATCATCGCACGGGGGCTTCCTAGTCCTCTCCACGATGCGTGGCACATTTACTGTAGTGTTTACACGAATCTTGATGCAGCCGGTGGTTATAAATAGTGAGGATCTCTTTTCCCCATCTCCTTGACCAGTTCCTTGCGTTGCTTCCTTCTCCTCTACTCCTCCCACGAACCTAGAGCTCCCCTGATCCCTGAAATTCCTAGCGCCGCCCATCCAAGGTCATCGTCGCACACAGAAAATGGCTTCAGCTTCATCTTCCAGTACGGCGGCGACGGAAGCGACGACATCTGTGGCGGAGAAGGAGAGCAATCACGGGGTTTGGATACCGTGCGTCCTCGACGATGCTAAGCTCCGCATCGTGGAAGAAGAAGGGATCCTCCACGCAGGTGATACGTCCATTTTGCATCACTATTCTACGTCTTAATTCACTATTATTCATTGACATATTTTGTATTGAGAGGTGATACTTATGTTATTTCATCTGTTTTTGCATGGTTGATGACTTTTGGAGCATGGACCGCTGCAGTCAGGATTCTGATGGAAAATGTGCTATTTGGAGGCAAAATTCGCGAAGATCAGAAAATCCGGGAAAATATACAAAATCCTATTTTTCCAGAAGACTAAGGATGCCAGAAGATGGAGTGGAGGTGGGCCACAGGGGGCCCACCACCCCATGGCGCGGGCAGGCCTAGGCCGCGCCTGGAGGTGGTGTGGCCGCCCTGACCCACTCTAGCCTCTCCCCTCAGGCGTATATCATCCCAACGAAACCCTAAGACTCGGGGAGCGACCACAGAAAGATTCCGCCGCCTCTGCGGGGCGGAAAACACCGAGAGAGCAAGATCTCTCCGGCAGACAGATTTCTGCCAGGGAATTCCTTCCCGGAGAGGGGAGATCGTCGCCATCAACACCACCATCAAGCTGGAATTCATCGGGATCATCATCATCACCATCATCATCACCATCAGCACCCTCATCACCATCTCCATATTGCTGTAACAATTGCGTTGAATCTTGCATAGTTCATAGGGAAAACTTTCCCGGTGTTGATTACTCTTTGTAGTTGATGCTATTGAGTGAACCATTCAATTATTGTTTATGTTCAGATTGTTATACATCATTATTCCATCTCTGATCATGATCCATATGATGTCTTATGAGTAGTTCGTTTTGTTCTTTAGGACATGGGAGAAGTCTTGTTGTTAGTAGTGGAGTTGCGTTGAGAAAGATTCAATAGATTGTTATTTAAGTTGTGGTGTACTTCTTCTAGTGGTGTCATGTGAACATCGACTACATGACACTTCACCTATAAGGGCCTAGGGGAATGCATTGTGTATTTGGCTACTAATCGTACGGGTTGCCGAATTGACAGAAACCTGAACCCCCGTTAGGAAACCATTGCACAAGGGACATAAGGGTCTTAGAGTTTAAAGCTGTGGTTAGGTTTCTACCTTAATTACTTTCTTGTACTTACATATGTTTGCAAGGGGTATAATCACAAGTATGTATTAGTCTTGGATGGGGCGGTACATTAGCACAGGTTCACCCACACAACACTTAGCAAGCTAAAGAAGATTAATCGACTATATGAAGCGAAAGCACTTGACAGTCTTCCCATGTGTCTTCGAGAACGTTTGGTCATCTTAAGTAATACAACCGGCTTGTCCTTTGCTGCATAAAGGATTGGCCACTTGCTGCATTTATTCCTACTGTCTTTTATTCACTCGTACTTTGTTTACTTGCTTTATCAAAAACCCCTAAAAATTCATTTACTAAGTATTTGCAGAGAATTCTTGATCCATACCACTAGCCAGCACCTTCTGCTCCTCGTTGGGTTCGACACTCTTACTTATCGAAAATACTATGATACACCCCCTATACTTGTGGGTCATCAAGATTATTTTCTGGCGCCGTTGTCAGGGATTGAAGCGCTATTGGAGAGTGGAATTGGTAAAGGAAACGTCTACTTTGAGTATAGTTTACTTCTGCTAGTTGCTTTATTTTCGTTATGGATAATTCGCTGAGTTTCTTATTTGGTAATGCTACTACCACTGCTAAGATAGTAGATAAGCCACCACCTGCTGAGAATGATGTTTTCAAAATACCTACAAGAATTATTGATCGTGTTATGGATAACTACTATGTTGGGGATGAAATTGTCCATCCCGGTGATCATTTCCTCTTTATACACGAATTATGCAGGTTGTTCAAGTGTGCAGGTATTACTACAGATCAAGTTAAGAAGAAGTTATTCTCATTATCGCTGAAAGGAAGAGCTGAGGAATGGTATAAACTGCTGAAGAATGGTCAACCTCTGGAATGGGAGGAAATAGTGCCTGTCTTTTATTCAAAGTTTTATCCTCCTAGTGAGATTCATAATGATCGGAATCAAATATACAACTTTTGGCCTCTTGATGGAGAGAGTACAGCTCAAGCTTGGGGGATATTGAAGTTACTAATGCTCAAATGTCCCATTCATGAGCTCCCCAACAATATTATTATCAATAACTTTTATGCAAGACTCCCTCTACATGACAATGATTTATTGGATGCCTCTTGTGCTGGATCATTCACTCGCATGGAAGAAGAAGTTAAATGGGATCTTCCGGACCGTATTCAAGACAATGCTGAAGCTTGGGAGAATGACAAAGGTAGAAAGTCAGGCATAAATTATGATTATGAATGCATTGAATCTTTTATGGAAACTGATGACTTTCAAAATATTAAAAATATTTATGGTCTAGACTCTCAAGCTATTGCGTCTTATTTTAAGGCTTTTGCTTCCTACATTAAAGTGCCTAAAAAGAAGTGGAATTAGTATCATGAACCTTATAAAGATATTGCTAAGAGTGTTCCTGCAAGAAATACTGAAGTTTCATGTTTTACCTGAACCTTATATTGAGAAAATGGCTTTCTCAGTTAAGGTAAAGGAACATTCACTACTGCAAAAATGCTTATAGCCTCCATGTGGTTAGTGATCGGCAAAATTGTGCCTGTCACTGGTAAACATGACCAGCGACAGGCATGGATAAGCCTGTCACTAGTATAAAACACTAATGACGGGCTCATAGAAGTTACTTTCACTAGTATTTTTTTGAAGACCGGCTTAAAAGAAAAAAATATTTAATGACATGCATTTGTAACTGCCTGTCACCGGTAACTATACGGTCAACTACGGAGAATTACAAATGCCTGTCACTAGTATCTATATACTACTATTAAATGAGAATACATCATTCAGTTCGTTGATAGGATCTCGTGTCTCGGCCTACAAAAAAATCGGAAGCGTTCCATACCATCTATCCATCGTTGCCTAGCCTTATAATCTAATCTTCCTCACGGAGTCACGTTGACCAGATCCCGTCGCACGCCCCAACCCTTCGCACACGCCTCCAGTCCACGATCTCCACGAACGCCCGATCTAACAACCACCCAAGGCCACAACACATGCACACGGCTGCCGGTCCCATTAACTCTGGCCTCGTTCCCCGGTGAAGGCCACACCCGCATCCGCGTGTTCCTCTTCCTCGCTCCCATCCCACTCCGTCTCGGCGTCGCTTGCAACTGCCTTGTCGGCCTCCTGCGACTCCGGCCACTATATATGGAACCCTTGCTGCCGATGGCGGCGGCGATGTGGGGGCTACATGTGGCGACGTTGTGCACGACATCGATTAGATGGCCTGTCCCAAACATCGCCGCTGCAAGCGCGACCGCGCCGCCTCCGCTTCACCTGCTGCCCGTCGCTAAGTTTCACATCAGCACTGCGGCACGTCTCTGCATCCAGGCATCCAGCTCGGCGACGTCCAGCCCCTCCAAGTTGTGAACTACAGTAAATTTGCAAACCATGGTGGACTGAATTTCTGCTGCACGTCCGCATCATGTGCTCCACACTGAAGCCACGCAGGTTTGTTGACCCATCGCCTCACCGCTGTAACAGCAATTCAGGGGTTTGGTTCAATCTTCTGGTCCTATGCCACAATTATATGGGAAGTTTTCCTACGGTGAATGGCTTTGCTGAAATATGTTGCGCAGTATATATGCACTTGGAGTAGCAGTACTTGTCACAATTATATGGGCCATGTTGGAATAGCAGTACAAGTACGTGTTAATCGTTTGAGACAAATCATGTATTTTCTTGAATCTATTGCAGGTTACCATCCGTTAATATGTTCCTCAATCTGGTGGCAAACAAATTTGATTACATGTACGTGGCACTTGCAGATTTACTACTCATAGAAGCCCCACAAATTGAATTTATTCCTAATATCTGATGTATATAAAATAAAATTAGTTTTCTATACCATAGATGAATTTATGAGTGGTGGGAGGGAAACAGATTTGGTCTGCATCGCCTTCAGCTGCGTTGTCTGCATAAAAAAGGTCAGACACGAAACAACTCAGATCAGTTTGATGCCAACTCACTTTAATGTCTGCATGAGGCTTTATAAACATTTGTCCATGTTAGCTGATCTTATATTTACTAATTGGAGTGTTAGACGCATGAAACTACTGGAGGTTTCCTATCGAATGAATTTGCATTTTTTATGACATCTGTTGCCAATGCTTGCTAAATCTCCTGATTTCTTCACGATGTATCTAACCGTTGCGTCTTTCATCTTTATGAGTGAAGGTTTGGACTTGAAATTGTTTACTGGAAACATTTCACCGGAGGCACAAGTTAGTAGTTAAAATTGTTTTGCTAGTCAATGATTGGCTTCTGCAACTAATACGACATTACGGTTCTATGCTATGTTCTTTTCCAAGAAAGTTATTGTAAGTTCTTTCTAATTCTAACTATGAACAAACATTTTATACTAGTTTACACTTAACCTATTTAATTTTCCATTGCAGGATGTAAATATAAAAGGACGATTGTATGGATGACATCCATACATCAAGAATTCGACGGGGAGAAGGAATGGAGAAGGCACTATGAAAATTTTCACTTTATTTCTTTAATTTAGTTTGATAAATAATTTGTAATGAATATGAATAGCTAGAGGATTTAGTGTTCAGATTTCATTTTCTATCAATATGATGGATGTAACTCAGATTATGTTTCCCAAGATTTAGTTAATAAAGCATTATAATTTATTTATGATTATTCTTGAGTTCTGATTTATGGTAAGTACATATCACTAATGATGAGGTAAAAGCACATACTAGCGTTGAGCACTAGCTACATAGTGACGGGCACAAATAAATGCATGTCACTAGTAAACACCTACTAGTGACTAGGACAATTAAATGTCTGTCACTAGTACACATACTAGTGACAGACACTTGCCTGTCACTAGTAACCTCGTACCAGTGACTAGTCATCAGTGACAGACGCTTTGCCCGTCACTAATGGGCCTTTTGAGCTTGTCATTGATAGGTTATTCTGCAGTAGTGATTTTATGATGGCTAGTATGGTAGATGAAAGTACGAATAAAGCTGTTGACCTTGATAAACAAATGGTTGATGAACCTATTGTAGCAAATGTGAAATACTTTGTTGCTAAATATGAAAAAGAGAGACACCCTATCCTTTGTAAGGATACCTCTAATATTGTTTCACATAGTAGTGTTATGAGAGCTAGTATTCCCGTGTTTTCTGTTAGAATAAGTGATCATTGCTACGATGGTCCTTGTGATAGCTATATTGTTAAGTTTATGCATGATACTGAAATTTACTATGAGAGAGGGAAAAGTGTTCTTATGTATCTCAATAATATCAAGTTTCCTCGTTTTATGCTGAAAGTTTTTATGTTGCACTTCTTTTGCCTTCTTATGCAAGTTGCCTTTGGTTTCAACAACTTGTTTGTTTACAAAATCCCTTTGCATAGGAAGTGGGTTAGACTTAAATGTGTGTGTTTTTGCTTCTTAATGCTCTCTTTCACTTCAATTCATATCCCTATGAGAGCTTCTTCGAAATTATCATGCCCATCTTAATGGCTATAAAGAAAGAGCTTTATGGGAGACAACCCAATTTGTTTTTGATTTTAGTTTGTTTTTGTTTCTTTGCGTCTTGGAAGTTATTACTTCGGTAATAACCGCTCATTATCCGTTTTGTTTGGTTTTTGTGTCAAGATCAACCTCTAATGAGAGAGAAGTAAGATTTGGGGAAGTTGCTATCCCGAAACAGATTTTTGTGCTTCACCGTAAACATTTGTGACAGATCTATGTATGTCGGATTGAGCTGTAATTGTTTATGCTTCTGCCCCAGGTTATTATTTAACTTTCGTTAGTTTTGCACTTTTTGATTTGAGCAACAGAAGATTTTCGAAAAAATTGATCTTTACCTGCTGGTCTGTTTTGACAATTTTAGCCACTCTTGCATTTGCTTCTTTATTCGATTTCCTTTTTGAATTCTTTTTGGGTTTTTGGAAGGATTTTCTACAGTAGCTTATATTTTGACGGTTTTCAGTTGAAGTTGGACTCAAAAGGTCTTATCACTTCACTTATACTAATGTTGCTAATAAGAACTGTGTGAAGTTTTGTGTGAAAGAAATTTCCAGGAAGTGGAGCTAATGGTGTAATAAGAAAGAGAAGGGTTTTATGACTCAAGTAATAAGTGTATGAAGATGAAGATATTGATGATATTCAAGTGGTGACTCCGGAAGGATCCACTAAATACCAAATTCAGAGACCTGCAGAGCCTGTTTTCAAATAGGTAACAGTTCTGGTAAGAAAAGTTCCGCGAAAATACTATCCAACTATATTTTTGCAGTTTTCAGTCAATAAGGAAAGCTACGAAGCGAAAAAGGGACGGAAACGGAGCCAGGGTGGCTCACACCACCATGTGGCATGGGCCCTTCTCTGGCCGCACCACCAGGTGGTGTGGCCACTCCGGACTCCGCCTCCAACCCGTTTTCTCCCAGTACCTTCCTTTTGATATGAAACTTCGTAATATATAACCCCCCGGATCCCCCGAGGTTCGTATATTGTGTTTTCGTCGTGTTTTTATTTCGATCTGTTTCTGCCAGGGCATACTCTTTGAAAGATTAGAAGCACCATGGTGTCCGCCAAGGATAAAGGGAAGGATCCTATGGAGGAAGACCTCCAAGACCCCAGGAAGGAGAAGGAGATCAAGAGTGAAGGTGAAGAGGAGCAAGGCCAACACCCCCATACCGGCACTACCATTGCAAGCATTGGAGTGGTGGCGAACCCTGCCAGGATCAGAAGGACTGCACGGATGTCAACTGGAGGGAAGCCTCCGCGTCACTGCTTGGCACCACAGACACCTTCTCCGAACACCAAGAATACCTTCCATACCTTTATCCATAACCATGCAGGAAAAGAAGACTCCAAGTGGGAAGAATGGAAAAAGAATCACAAGAGCTAGGATCCACAAACTGAAATGATTATGGGCCGTATTGAGCACAACTCGGAGTTGATTCGTACTCTCACCTTCGAGATTGAGGACTTTGGGAAATTGATCAAAGAGCTCATCAAGAGGATACCACCACCACCGAAGGAGTAATTCGTCATCAGGTTTAGCATCCCCTTGGTTTGTTCCAAGCTTGGGGGAGTGTCGCGGTATCACATCACTATCTTCTATCTCTTCACCTTATTAGTAGATTCATATCATGAATAGAGGTATTATTATGTAGGATGGTTTGCATTATGGAAGTGCCCCCTCTCTCGTTAGATATGTATCCCTTGGTGTGAGTTTTCGTTATGGAATATTAATGAGAAGTTCTATCGTTCACTCTTTTGCATAGCTTATATTAGTTTCCAATTTGTGGTTATATGATTGATCTTGTTGTTAGTATTGGTATCACTTTGGGATCATTGAGTTAATTTCGTTGGTTTTGGGAAACCTAGCTCGGTCAGTAGCAACACCTTTTTGAGAGTTGAAAAGAAAAAGATAGAAGTACTCTAGAGAAAAATAATTTCATCATCTTTCTTTCTTGATTTGCCCATAAGTTTAGTATTCTCTAGTTAAGATCTTTTGTGCTTCCAAGGAAGATTGCATGTTTGTCTTTATCACTTTTATGTTTGTTCGTTTCCTTTAACTCTTATACTTGCTACCCAGCCTTGCTAGCCAAAAACCCGTACTGAGAGGGTATTCTTCTTGTGCATCCACTCCTTTAAACCAAAACCTTTGCCATTTGTGTCCACCATACCTACCTAGTAGCATTATTGCTATTCCGAGTAAATTCTTGTTTTATCTACCTCCCAAATTAAACTTGTTATGTGAAAATTAGTGATTAAAGCTCTCACGAATTGATGGCACACTTTACTTTCTTGCATTTAATAAACTTGAACCATTGGATCCTTCTTTGTTGCGTATATGCTTGCGCTTTATGAGTTGAAGTTAGCCGAACCATGTATCATGGGGACCGCTTTCAACACTTCATTTGGTACTTTGTACCTAGTTGATATCATGTTCTTTTGCTTATGGATCCCGGCGGTGTGAAATAAAAGTGGAACTTGTAAGATCATGGAGTTTATATGTGTGTTAGAGAAACGCCTGGGCCGCTAGCCTAAGCCATGCCTAATCATGGTGGAAACTTGCAGCATAACTATAGTGAGCATTCTATGAAGCATCCTCAATAAAAACCTATGCAAATAGCAAATAAAAAGATCGCTGAGATGCTCACTGTCTGCTTGCCTTGTCATTTTGATTATGGGATAGCTCATGTGTCATGTGCAAGGGGTACCCCGTTGGCGGTTCTCAATGATACACATGTATTTACAATGACAAGAGCTTGCTCGTGACTGAAGTTGAGTAGCATGAGGATCGGTACTCATAAGTAAGGGGCATGGGATTTCAACTTATAACTTGTCAAGCATATCCTCTTAGTTGTGTCACTTTAACCTTAATCACAAAAAGATGCCTATGATAGGGGCAATGAGAGCTGAAAGCTAGTAAGTATCATAATTTTTGGGAGCTCTTTATGAGACTTGAAATCCCTGCTTCCCGCTGCGAAGGGCCCTTTCTTTTACTTTGTAGTTGAGTCAGTAAACCTATTCCCTTCTATCTCATCAAGTATTTTGAGTTGTTGTGTTGCATTCATTCATATGATGATTTATTCAATCATGTTTCTTATGTTCCTTGCTTTGCACGTTGCTCTTATCTTGATGTTTACTACTTTGAAAGCTATCATTGAAAAACCAGTTAATTGCGAACTCCAGCAAATTATCAACTATTCTTTGACCAAGAGATAAGTTTGCCATTACCAATTATGATTCACTTTTGTATCTTTATCGTGTTTCCTTTACTCATTGCAAGTTAAGTTATATAATAGTGAGTTGTCTTCTATTATGATCTATGTATTTGATGAATGTGATGCTTCTTTTCCGTATTCTTTTATCGAATCTTCACTCCATAAACCTGAGGCCATGTTTATTGAGCTCAGTTTCGCTTGGGGACAAGCAAAGTCTAAGCTTGGGGGGAGTTGATACGTCCATTTTGCATCACTATTCTATGTCTTAATTCACTATTATTCATTGATATATTTCGTATTGAGAGGTGATACTTATGTTATTTCATCTGTTTTTGCATGGTTGATGACTTTTGGATCATGGACCGTTGCAGTCAGGATTCTGATGGAAAAGGTGCTGTTTGGAGGCAAAATTCGCGAAGATCAGAAAATCTGGGAAAATATACGGAAAATCCTATTTTTCCAGAAGACTAAGGATGCCAGAAGATGGAGTGGAGGTGGGCCACAGGGGGCCCACACCACCCCATGGCGCGGGCAGGCCTAGGCCACGCCTAGAGGTGGTGTGGCCACCCTGGCCCACTCCAGCCTCTCCCCTCTGGCGTATATCATCCCCATGAAACCCTAAGACTCGGGGAGCGGCCACAGAAAGATGCCGCCACCTCTGCGGGGCGGAAAACACCGAGAGAGAAAGATCTCTCCGGCAGACAGATTTCTGCCAGGGGAATTCCTTCCCGGAGAGGGGAGATCATCGCCATCAACACCACCATCAAGATGGACTTCATCGGGATCATCATGATCATCATCATCATCACCATCATCATCACCATCAGCACCCTCATCACCATCTCCATATTTCTATAACAATTGCGTTGAATCTTGCGTAGTTCATAGGGGAAACTTTCCCGGTGTTGATTAATCTTTGTAGTTGATGCTATTGAGTGAACCATTGAATTATTGTTTATGTTCAGATTGTTATACATCATTATTCCATCTCTGATCATGATCCATATGATGTCTTGTGAGTAGTTCATTTTGTTCTTGAGGACATGGGAGAAGTCTTGTTGTTAGTAGTGGAGGTTCGTTGAGAAAGATTCAATAGATTGTTATTTAAGCTGTGGTGTACTTCTTCTAGTGGTGTCATGTGAACATCGACTACATGACACTTCACCTATAAGGGCCTAGGGGAATGCATTGTGTATTTGCCTACTAATCGTAGGGGTTGCTGGAGTGACAGAAACCTGAACCCCCGTGAGGAAACCATTCCACAAGGGACGTAAGGGTCTTAGAGTTTAAAGCTGTGGTTAGGTTTCTACCTTAATTACTTTCTTGTACTTATAGATGTTTGCAAGGGGTATAATCACAAGTATGTATTAGTCTTGGATGGGGCGGTACATTAGCAAAGGTTCACCCACACAACACATAGCAAGCTAAAGAAGATTAATCGACTATATGAAGCGAAAGCACTTGATAGTCTTCCCATGTGTCCTCGAGAACGTTTCGTCATCTTAAGTAATACAACCGGCTTGTCCTTTGCTGCATAAAGGATTGGGCCACTTGCTGCATTTATCCCTACTGTCTTTTATTCACTCGTACTTTGTTTACTTGCTTTATCAAAAACCCCTAAAAATTCGTTTGCTAAGTATTTGTAGAGAATTCCTGATCCATACCACTAGCCAGCACCTTCTGCTCCTCGTTGGGTTCGACACTCTTACTTATCGAAAATACTGCGATACACCCCCTATACTTGTGGGTCATCAGCAGGCAACTGGCAGAGCGGCTTCGGCAAAACCATCCCCAACCCTCGCGATAGCGAGCGAGTGCACTTCGGCACTCACCTTGACAGAGGTCTAAGTTTTCCTCCCTCGGATTTCTTTTCCAAGGTTATCGATCACTATGGAGTTCGACTCCATCATCTCCCCCCGAACTCCATCTTAGAGATGAGCGCGTACGCATCTTTGTGCGAGGGGTATCTCGGCATTAGGCCGAGCCTTACTCTCTTTCCGTATTACTTCCTTGTCCGGAGAAATTCCATTGCTGCCGGTAATCCTTATATTACCGGTACCATTAGTTTTTCGGGTAGGCAAGAGCGCGTTTATCCTCGGATTATGGACAATGAGTCAGCCAATCAATGGCTAGCCACTTTTTTCTATCACAAGGATATTCCTGCTCCCGGCAAAGCTACTCCTTTGCCAACTTTCATCGATGGAGCCGTCACGCCCCAAGAATCATGGGATGAGGTCGCTCAGGCTCTTAGTGACGATCTACTTCTCGCCAAGAGGCGGATCGAGTACTTGATGAAACACAAGGGCCTGAGAGGGTCCAACTTAGTCCAATGCTGGGTGTCACGTCGGATCCAGCCTCCCAACATCATGGAGATCGACGGATGCACTCCATCACGTCGTCGAAGAAGGATTCCCTCCGCATCAGCCCTAAAACCAACATGGAAACGATTATGTAAGCCAGATCAAGTGGCTAATAAGGGAGCAGATCGAGAGGAAGATTCTGGAGTTGTCCCTGGACATGCATACAACGGAAGATCCCATTGTGCTGGTAAGCTTCAGCAACAACCCTTTTTATGTCCTCATCTTTATACTATTTTGCAATACTGAGATACTTCTTCTTTTTAGCTTACCGACCTCCCCGAGTTGGAGTTTTCTCCTATCGAGGGACATCCTCCTGAATTTTCTCAAGAGGAGGGAGAATTGGTTCCACTACCAGACATTATTCCCCGGAAGCGTAAAGCTCCAACAGTGGCTATCAGCACAAAGGAGGTGCCCATTGTGAAGAGGTAACTTTCCTCACAATTTATGCCTTTGTACTTTGTTTGTAATTCTTTCCGAGATGTAATGTTCTTTGTTCTATTACTTTCTCAGAGCTAAACAACTCATCAAGGGCAAGGGGAAGGGAGTTACTACCAAGCCCCTACGTCAGTTGAAGCTAAATTTGGCTTCTCCTGCCGTGGCTCCTCCGACTCCTGCCCCTCAGCCTTCTGCAGTGCCGGAGATTACTCCATGTCTAATCGTTGTGGAATATCCGGCTCCTTCAGCAGAGCCAGCGATACTTCAATCGCAAATTGACGTCACCATGGGTGACTCAGGTCTTGATAAGGGTGAACCCTCTTCGGGTAATGATCCCTCGGCAGAAATCTTCGCCGACAATCTCTTAAGCAATCCGGGACTTGCCAAACTTGGCCTTTCTCGGAAATCTGCCGAGGAAATCCAGCGGTTGGCCCGGCAATGCTTAGAAAGCCGGACCAGTACTGCCGAAGAAGAAGCACAAGAAGCAGAGGACGTCAAGTACTCCGAACATCTTGAACAAGTCCGCCTTCGCGACAAGGGATTAAGAGCTGGTGTGCTTCCACCACCACCAATTATTCCACTCACCCTCGCCGAGAAGGTTACCACTGAAGTGAACATGTGCTTGAGTAAGCTCACACATGAACATCATGTAAGTCGGAATTCCAACTCACGTTTTACTGTATTTCATATCATATCCTCTAGCCCCCAAGCATGAAGTTGGATAGACAATCCGGGTTTATGCTTTCTTAGGATGCCAAAGAATGAACTAGTGTAGCCCCCAAGGCTTGTGCTGATATTAGTTACAATATTAGCCTGAGTCTTTAGTAGACTTTTGACTCTGGATATTCTGACATATAGAAAGTTAATTCATATAATCACGAATTATTGAAGAATATCTGCAACAGGCGGAAAGAGATCAAAGCTCTCCGACTTGAAAATGCTCAACTGAAAGTATCCAGGGATGAGGCTAAAGGTAATCATTTCAGTACTCAAACCTTACCTTTGATTCCATAGTCGAATTTTTGTTCAACTGTTGTTCTTTTGACTATAGCACTGGTGAAGCAGTCATGTGCTATGATTGAAGGGGCCAAGAATCTTAAAACTTTGGTGGTGGAAAACAAGGACCTCTGCCAAGAGCTGGACAAGATTAAGGCGGATCATGAGAAGAGCATTGCTCAAATTCTCGAATCCTCCTCCATGGCCACCAAGGAGAGCGATCGTAAGATTGTGCTCCAAGATAAGAAAATCTCGAAACTCAGCAACGACTTGTTCAGAGAGAGGGATATCACCAAAGCACTCCGAGCTGAACTCCAGAGTCTTCGAGAGGAGAAGACCAAAGTTGACGATGTCATCTTCGGTATGTTCCCATATTTCTGACTTTCTTGCATCTTTCGACTCTTTCGAGGTCGGATTTCTTCTATTAACCATTTTGCATTACATGCATAGGCCTCTGAACCTACTGGACTCAGCCTCTGCCGAGTCTCGCACCAGTCGGCTTACACAAGTTGGCGATCTGCTTCATGACTTCCGCCAATCCATCGAGGATATTGGCGAAGTTCTTAAGGTTCCGGATATGCATAGCATGTCCGGCTTTGAAGTGCGAGACAAGGCCAAGGAGATGTCGTAGCTTGTCTAGGACTGGAACATGTCCTACACGCGAACTGCACCATAGAATGCTCTCACTATGGTTATGAGCCACCATGGAAACATGGAAATCTGGCAAGTAACCAGAGGGTACTGCAAAGTGGACGAAGACGGATAGGAGAAATACATCAAGGCTATCATGGACTCTTGTGCCAGATATGGGTGTCACGTAGCTGACTTAACCATCTACGACACTACTTTCTTCACCCGTGTGGACACGCCACCTCCGCCTGGCGAAGAAACAACATAAGTTTCTGATGATGAACAAACCGCATTAGATTTGAACATCTCAGAATGTTACCAAGGCGAGGCCAATGTATCCAGCGAGCCGACAGCTCCTACCTCTCCCCCCGCATCATAGAATATCAGAAAGAACAATTGTGTTATTCTGAACACAATTTCGGTCTGTAAATAAGTAGTATGATACTTTTGCTAGTGCCAAGTTTTATTTTATCTATTCAGCACTTTTGGCTTAAATGTTCATGTGCATGAAATGAGCACGACTAGCGTGAGCGCGCTCTTCAGGAAGCGTGCATTTTGGGCGCGCACATGTTTCCAGCCACTCGGCAGTGCGTGTATTTCCGGCCGCACGGCAGCCTGACATGTGGCGTGTGTTAGTTCACCCGTGCGTATTTCCGACCACTTAGCGCGTGTATTTCCAGCCGCACGGCATCCCGACACGTGGCTAGCTGCTCATGCAGTGCACGCGACGAATGGTAGTTTTCACGCAGTGCAATAAGGCAGTGAAGGAGCGGTGCAACTCGTTTACTGTCGACCAAAAGCGGTGCATCGCAGTACAACAAGACAATACCTGAACCGTGCACTCCAAAAACATTGTGCGGTGCACTACGACCTTAGGCAGCGCAACGCAGTACAACAGCGCAGTGCATGGACGGTGCACTGCCTAAACAGTGCGTAGTACACTGCTAGGACACCGCGCAGTGCACTGCGAACTAAGGCAGTGCAACACAGAACAACAAAGCAGTGCATGGACGGTGCACTTCCTGAACAGTGCGTAGTATACTGCCTGGACACCGCGCAGTGCACTGCGAACTAAGACAGTGCAACACAGAACAACAAGTTAGTGCATGGACGGTGCACTGCCTGCACAGTGCGTAGTATACTGCCAAGACACCACGCAATGCACTGCGAACTAAGGCAGTGCAACACAGAACAACAAAGCAGTGCATGGACGCTGCACTTCCTGGACAGTGTGTAGTACACTGCCAGGACTATGCGCAGTGCACTGCGCACTAAGGCAGTGCAACATAGAACAACAAGGCAGTGGACGGTGCACTGCCTGTGCGTAGTACACTGCCTAGACACCGCACAGTGCACTGCGAACTAAGGCAGTGCAACACAGAACAACAAGGCAATGCATGGATGGTGCACTACCTGGATAGTGCGTAGTATATTGCCTGGACACTGCGCAGTGCACTGCGAGGCACTACAACACAGAACAACAAGGCAGTGCATGGATGGTGCACTGCCTAGACAGTGCGTAGTACACTACCTGAACACTGTGTCGTGCATTGCAACCAAAGACACCGTGTACTAGACCAAAAAGCACTGCAACCTACGCATCAAAGGCAGTACAAAAAAAAGTTCGTCGAAACATATCAATAATGGATCTATTTTTGAAGATCTGTACGTGACTAGCAAGGCTGTGAAAACGGATATTGATTTGGACTCTCCGTTTGAAAGATATCGCATATTTCATGTTCAAATCTACGAAAAGAAAAGGAAAAAGGACCCGTGACCCTCTCTGCATCCACCACGTGCCGCACGGGAGAAGGCTGGTACAGTGCGTGAGGCAGTCCGCGCCCGCCACGTGCAGGCAGCAGCAGCGACGCGGTGCAACCTCCCAGGCACGCACCCTTTTTCTAGCCTTTTCGGCCTGAAATGTTAGCATAAGCACTTGTGTTTTTTTCTGCACTTATCGTTTATCTGGCTTTCCGCCTCGTCCCTTTCGTGAGCAGGCCAACCTTTAGCACGGAAACTTTGCTGAGCAATAGAGCTCAATTTCTAAACCAGTTTAAACTCGGAAACAAAGCCGGCTTCCAGTACCAACAATTCACTACTCGAAAAATGCCCGCATCTGGCGATCAGACAAATAACCAATGTACAGACTATATAATTTAAACTTATACCTGAAGGTAGCAATTTTAGAATCAGAAATCTAAACCAGAACAAACATGAGCATAAAGTACTTTGAAGTATTCTGGGATTTTCGACTGTGACACGATCATTCGGAAATAAGATGGTAAAAAACTTCTTAGAAAAATTTGAGGCAACTAATACTTCATTTCTTTTTAACATGTACACATATATAATTACAAAGAAGGATAAACTAAGAATAAAAGGGACGTAGCTGGGCAATATTCCATGGTCTGTCTAATTCTTCCGGATTTGTACTGCCTCCAGCTCTCTTTCTCTTCTTAGTAGCAGGTCTTTCTTTGACTGGCCGCATATCAGTTAGGTAGTATGAACCATTTTGCAATACTCTGCTAACCAAAAAAAGCCCTTCCCATACCGGGGAAAGTTTGTGCTTTCTTTGCTGCACAAGCCAGATAACCAAATCGCCCTTATTAAAAGACCGGTTTCTGACTCTCTAGCTATGATACTTGCGTAACTTCTGTTGATAGGCTGTTTATCTCATTTCAGCAACGACGCGAACTTCTCCAACTAAGTCAAGATCATTTTTTCTAGAAATCTCGGCATCCTCTTCGATATACGCGGCAACTCTACGAGAATTATGAATCAAATCACTAGGGAGAACTGGTTCAACACCATAGACCAAGAAGAAAGGTGTGTACCCCGTTGACCTATTCAGAGTTGTTTGCAAGCTCCATATTACAGAGGGTGATTCCTCTGCCCAAGCCCCGGCAGCACGTCTTAGTGGTGCTTCGAGTCTTGGCTTTAGGCCTTGTAGGATTAAACCATTTTCCCTTTCGACTTGTCCATTAGCCTGCGGATGTGCGATTGACGCAATGTCAAGCCGGATATTTTGTTCGTTGCAGAATTCGGCAAGCTCTCCCATAGAGAAGTTACTCCCGTTGTCCATGATAATGCTATGCGGATAACCATATTGGATTATAACATCCTCGATAAATCTTCTGGTTGTTGCTCCATCACAACTAGTGACGGGTTTAGCCTCAATCCATTTGGTGAATTTATCCACCATCACTAAGAGGTGCGTAAATCCACTTGGAGCCCGTTTAAACGGTCCTACCATGTCAAGCCCCCAGACCACAAAAGGCCATGTTATAGGTATTGTTCGCAGCTGATCAGCCGGAACATGAGCTTGTTTGGCGTATTTTTGGCAACCTTTGCACGCCTTGACCATCCGTTCGGCATCTGCCTTAGCTATAAGCCAGAAAAAATCATGTTGAAAAGCTTTCGACACTAAATATTTGGCTGTAGCATGGTGACCACACTCACCTTCGTGGATTTCTCTTAAGATTTCCACTCTTTCCGGAGATATACAGCGCTGAAAGACCCCAGACGCACTCCGCTTATAGAGCTCACCACTAATTATAGTATAGGCTTTTTCTCGTTGGACGATCTGTAGTGCAACTTCAGCTTCATCAGTCCAAATGAATTTTTTGGTCTTTTTAGGAGCTTATAAAGAGGTGCGGCTCTTTCTCCGAGCCGGCTCACAAACCGACTGACTGCAGCAATGCAACCAATTAGTCTTTGAACATCCTTCAGGCGAGTTGGCCTAGAAATATTGAGTATAGCCTTAATCTTGTCTCGGTTCACCTCTATGCCTCTTTGAGACACGGTCAAACCTAACAATTTTCCGGCTGGGATTCCAAAGAAACATTTCTTCGGATTGAGCATTATGTTGTCTTTTCATAGATTGGTGAATGTTTCCTCCAAGTCAGAAATTAGTGTTTCCTTCTTTTTGGACATCACCGCAATGTCATCCACATATGCATGCATGTTGCGTCCGATTTGATCATGGAGGCAACGGTGCATAGTGCGCTGGTACGTAGCTCCTGCGTTCTTGAGCCCAAAGGGCATCGTAACAAAACAAAAGGTTCCGAAGGGGGTTACAAATGAAGTTTTGATTTTATCTTATTCCTTCATCTGAATTTGGTGATAACCAGAATATGCGTCCAGAAAACAGAGGAGTTCTGAGCCTGTCGTAGAATCAATAACTTGATCAATTCTTGGCAGAGCGAACAGATCTTTGGGACAAGCCTTGTTCATGGCATTATAATCAACACACAAGCCTTGTTCAAGGCATTATAGAAGTGGTGTCCTTTTTAGGGACCATTACAGGGTTGGCCGACCAATCAGTATGGATGACCTCTTCTATGAATCTTGCTAACTCGAGTCGGGCTAGTTCCTTAGCTATTGCCTTACGCTTTACATCGCCAAAACGTCGTAGGGACTATTTGACGGGTTTAGCGTTCGGGTGTACATTTATAGAGTGCTTGGCAAGTTCCCTAGGTACTCCGGTCATGTTAGATGGCTACCATGCGGAAATATCTTGATTTGCTTGGAGGAACTGTTGGAGATATGCCCAAGAGGCAATAATAAAAGTGATTATTATTATATCTTTGTGTTTATGATGAATGTTTACATCCCATGCTATAATTTTATTATTAGGAAACACTAATACATGTGTGTTTTGTAAACATGTAAGAGTCCCTAGTAAGCCTCTTGTTGAACTAGCTTGTTGATTAATTGATGATCATGGTTTCCTGATCATGGACATTAGGATGTGATTAATAACAAGGTTGTATCATTAGGAGAATGATGTGATGGACACACACCCATAGTAAGCGTAGCATAAAGATCAAGTCATTAAGTTCGTATTGCTATAAGCTTTCAAATACATAGTAACCTAATCCTTCGACCATGAGGTTGTGTTAATCACCATCACTGGATGGGTACTTTGATGACATCAAACACCACTTTGTAACTGGGTGGTTATAAATGTGTCATTGGGTATTCTGAAAGTATGTGTTGAAGCGCATGGACCGAGATTGGGATTTGTCCATCCATATGACGGATAGATATGCTCTGGGCCCTCTCGGTGGTATGTCATCTAGTTAGCTTGCAAGCATGTGACTGGGTCACAAGGGATGACATATCACAGAACGAGTAAAGAGTACTTATCAGTAACGAGGTAGAACTAGGTATGGAGATACCGACGATCAAACCTCGGATAAGTATAGTATCGTGAGACAAAGGGAATTGGTTTCGTATGTAAATGGTTCTATCGATCACAAAAGTCATCGTTGAGTATGTGGGAGCCATTATGGATCTCCAGGTCCCGCTAATGGTTATTGATAGGAGATGTGTCTCTGTCATGTCTGCATATTCACGAATCGTAGGGTGACACAATTAAGGTTCGAAGTTGTTTTAAGTACATATGGAATATGCGTTGGAGACCGAATGTTGTTCGGAGTCTCGGATTGGATCCGGGACATCACGAGGAGATCCGGAATTGTCCGGAGAATAAGATTCATATATTGGGGATCATTTTCTGAGTTAGGAAATGTTCCGCAGTGTTTGTATGAGGATTCTAGAAGGTTTCGAAATGTTCCAGAAGGTTCTGGAAGGTTTCTTGGAGTTTGCTTGAAAACCAAGGAAGGGATCAAGGAGTCCTGGTGGGTCAAGAGTAGGAGTCGTGGGGGAGGAGGACTCCTTCCCCCTCCCCAATCCGCCGGCCAAGGAGGTGGGGAGTCCTACTAGGACTCCCCCTTCCAAGGCGCCCTCCCCCTTTAAATAGAGGGACAGGGGCGCCACCTCTAGGCTCTCCTCCATAACACCAAATCTCTGCCGCCTCTCTCCTCCTCCTTTCTTCTGCACATGCATAGGCGAAGCCCTGCAGAATTCTCTACTCCACCACCACCACCACGCCGTCGTGCTGCTGGGATTCCGTGGAGAAGATCTACTACATCCGCTGCTCGCTGGAACGAGGAGAGGAAGGTCTGCTTCGACTCCGCACGTGTGACCGACTGCGGAAGCGCTGCCGGAACGTGGCGCTGGAAGGATCGTCCACACGATCTTGAGATCGGCAAGTGATCGACTACATCAACCACGAGATCTAATCTGGTTAACGCTTTCAGATCTATGAGGGTTAGTTCCTATCTATCTCATTGCACATGTCTAATAGATGAGATCTTGGCTTTTATCTAGATTAGATCTGGGTTTTGTACGTTCTTGCGGTAGAATTTTTTTGTTTTCCATGCTACGAACCCATCAGTGGTATCAGAGCCGTATCTATGCGTAGATCTATTGCACGAGTAGAACACAATGTTTTTGTGGGCGTTGATGCTTTTGTTGTCAGTGTCTTAGCGTGTACTTTGCATCTTGCGGCATGGTGGGATGAAGCGGCTCGAGCTAACATTACATGTCATCGCACATGAGACTTGCTCCACGCTTGACGTGCAACTTGCTTTGCACAAGTGGCTTTGTGGGTGTCTGTCTCTCCCACCATAGTTAAGATTAAATTTACAATGAGCATCTGACAACACTTGTATCAACGTTGTGGTTCTTGTTCGTAGGTAAGATCGGTCTTATGCGAAAGCCCCAAACCACGTAAAAAATGCAAAGAAAATTAGAGGCGTCTAACTTGTTTTTGCAGGGGTTTTGTGATGTGATATGGCCATCATGTGATTATGATTGTATTTGATGTATGCAATGATCCTTGTTGTAATATGGCAACCGACAGGAGCCTAATGGTTGTCTTTAATTCTGTTAAGACCTGCGTGTCTATTCATCTTGTAATAGCTTTATTCCAAGTAGTTGTAATAGTTGCTAGTGATGATGGACAACCATGAAGCGGCACCACTGACCTTGACGCAATGCTGGTGATGATGGAGATCATGTTCGTGCTTTGGAGATGGAGATCAAAGGCGCAAGAAGAAAAGGCCATATCATATCACACTAATTATGAATTGCCTGTGATGTTAATCCTTTATGCATCTTGTATTGCCTAGATCGCGACGGTAGCATTATAAGCTGATCCCTCTCACTAATATCAAGTAATAAAGTGTTCACCCTTAGTTGGCACCGTTGCTAAGACTCGTCGTTTCGAAGCATCTCGTGATGATCGGATGTGATAGATTCTACATGTGCATACAACGGGTGCAAGCCAGATTTGCACATGCGGAAACTAAGGTTATCTTGGCGAGCCTAGCATGTACAGACATGGTCTCGAAACACGGAATACCGAAAGGTAGAGCATGAGTCATATAAATGATATGATGAACATGAAGATTGTTCGCCGATGAAACTACATCTTCTCTCGTGAAGATCGGACTTGGTGTAGTGGACTTGGTTCGTGTAATCACTAAGATAATGTGAGGGATGTTGTTTTGGGTGGGAGTTCACCTAGTTAGTTTAAGAATTAAATTTGAACTCAATTTTTTATAAACTTAGTCTAAACTACTTGCAAATTGTTGTAGATTATGGCGACCCCCTCCATCAATTTCAATGCGTTCCTAGAGAAAGAAAAGCTTAAGAACAATGGAAGCAATTTCACGGACTGGTTCTGTGGACTGAAGATCGTCCTCAGGACTGGTCAGTTGACCTATGTGCTCGAAGCACCGCTAGGTGACCCACCTGCAGATGATGCCACCGATGACGTAAAGAATGTTTACGCCACTCGGAAAAATCATTAATCCATAGTTTAGTGTGCCATTCTATACGGTTTAGAAGCGGAGCTCCAGAAGCGTTTTGAGCACCACGACCCGTTCGAGATCATTAAGGAGCTCAGGCTAATTTTTGAGACTCGCGCGGCCATGGAGAGCTATGAGGCCTCCGAAAAGTTCTTTAACTGTAAGATGGAAGAGGGAAGCTCCGTTAGCGAGCACGTGCTCACCATGTCTGGGTACGCAAACAAGATCCAAGAGTTGGGAATATCGATTCCTAATGAGTTGGGGATTCACCATCTCCTCCAATCACTACCACCAAGTTACAAGAACTTTGTGATGAACTACAACATGCACTGCATGAAGAAGACGTTGCCTGAACTATCGTCCATGCTGAAAACTGCTGAAGTGGAGATCAAGAAGGAGCACCAAGTGTTGATGGTCAATAAGACCACCAATTTCAAGAGACAGGGCAAGCCTAAGAACAAGGGCAACTTCAAGAAGGACGGCAAGAAAGCTGCCGCACCTGCTAAGAAGCCCAAGGCTGGTCCTAAGCCTGAAACTGAGTGCTTCTACTGCAAGGGTGCTGGTCACTGGAAGCGTAACTGCCCCATGTACCTGGCGGATCTGAAGAACGGCAACATCAAGAAGAAAGGTATATTTGATATATGTGTTATAGATGTGTATCTTACTAGTAATCGTAGTAGTGCCTAGGTATTTGATACTGGTTCGGTTGCTCATATTTGTAACTCGAAACAGGAGCTGCGGAATAAACGAAGACTGGCAAGAGACGAGATGACGATGCGCGTTGGAAATGGCTCCAAGGTTGATGTGATCGCCGTCGGCACGCTCCCTCTACATCTACCTTCGGGATTAGTTTTAAATTTGAATAATTGTTATTTGGTGCCTGCGTTAAGCATGAACATTATATCTGGATCCTGTTTATTGTGAGACGGTTACTCTTTTAAGTCCGAGAATAAAGGTTGTTCGATTTATATGAGTAATATCTTTTATGGTAATGCACCTAAGATGAATGGTTTATTCTTATTGAATCTCGATAGTAGTGATACACATGTTCACAACATAGATGCTAAACGAATAAAATTGAATGATAATTCTACATACATGTGGCACTGTCGTCTTGGTCACATTGGAGTGAAGCATATGAAGAAACTCCATTCTGATGGACTTCTTGAATCACTTGATTTTGAATCACTTGAAAGATGCGAAGCATGTCTAATGGGAAAAATGACTAAGACTCCATTCTCTGGAATAATGGAGCGAGCTACAGACTTATTGGAAATAATAGATACCGATGTGTGCAGTCCAATGAGTGTAGCATCACGTGGTGGATATCGTTATGTTCTCACTTTCACGTATGACTTAAGTAGATATGGGTATGTCTACTTTATGAAACATAAGTCCGAAACTTTCAAGAAGTTTAAGGAATTTCAAAGTGAAGTGGAAATCATCGTAACAAGAAGATTAAATTTCTGCGTTCTGACCGCGGAGGTGAATATCTAAGTTATGAGTTTGGCATGCATTTAAAGAAATGTGGAATACTTTCACAGTTGACACCGCCGGGAACACCACAGCGTAATGGTGTGTCCGAACGTCGTAATCGAACTCTCTTAGATATGGTTCGGTCTATGATGTCTCTTACAGATTTACCGTTATCATTTTGCGGCTATGCATTAGAGACAGCCGCATTCACTTTAAATAGGGCACCATCTAAATCCGTTGAAACGACACCGTACGAATTGTGGTTTGGTAAGAAACCTAAGTTGTCATTCCTTAAAGTTTGGGGTTGCGAGGCATATGTAAAGAAGTTACAACCTGATAAGCTAGAACCCAAAGCGGAGAAATGCGTCTTCATAGGATACCCTAAAGAAACAATTGGGTATACCTTCTATCATAGATCCGAAGGCAAAGTTTTCGTTGCCAAGAATGGTTCCTTTCTTGAGAAGGAGTTTCTCTCGAAGGAGGTGACTGGAAGGAAAGTAGAACTCGATGAGGTTATTGAACCTTCTCTCGGATTTGAGAGTAGCGCAGCACCGGAAGATGTTTTTGTGCCGCCTGCACCAATTGGAGAGGAAGCTAATGATAATGATCATGAAACTTCAAATGAAGTTACTGCTGAACCTCGCAGGTCAACAAGGGTTCGTACCACTCCTGATTGGTATGACTCTGCCTTGAACGTCATGTTGGTGGACAACGATGATGACCCTGCGACGTATGAAGAGCTATGGTGAGCCCAGATTCCGACAAATGGCTAGAAGCCATGAAATCTGAAATGGGATCCATGTACGAAAACCAAGTGTGGACTTTGGTGGACTTACCGGATGGCCGTAAGGCTGTCGAGAACAAATGGATTTTCAAGAGAAAAACAGATGTTGATGGTAATGTTACCGTCTATAAAGCTCGACTTGTCGCGAAAGGGTTCCGACAAATTCAAGGAGTTTACTATGATGAGACATTCTCACCAGTAGCGAAGCTAAAGTCTGTGAGGATTTTGTTAGAAATTGCTGCATATTTCGATTATGAGATTTGGCAGATGGATGTCAAAACGGCGTTCCTTAATGGTGACATTGAGGAAGAGTTGTATATGGTACAACCCAAGGGTTTTGTCGATCCTAAAGATGCTGACAAGGTATGCAAACTTCAACGCTCCATTTATGGACTGAAGCAAGCATCCTGGAGTTGGAATCAACATTTTGATAAAGTAATCAAAAACTTTGGATTTATACAAACTTATGGAGAAGCTTGTATTTACAAGAAAGTGAGTGGGAGCTCTATAGCATTCCTAGTACTATATGTAGATGACATATTGTTGATTGGAATGATATAGAACTTCTTAGAAGCGTCAAAACCTATTTGAATAATAGTTTTTCAATGAAGGATCTTGGCGAAGCGGCATATATTCTAGGCATCAAGATTTATAGAGATAGATCAAGACGCCTAATAGCGCTTTCACAAAGTACATACTTAGACAAAGTTCTAAAGAAGTTTAGAATGGAAAATAGCAAGAAAGGGTTCGTGCCCATGTTGTCAGGTAAGACCTTGAGTAAGACTCAAAGTCCAGCTACGGCAGAAGATAGAGAAAAGATGAATAATATTCCCTATGCCTCTGCCATAGGTTCTATCATGTATGCCATGTTGTGTACAAGACCGGATATAGCACATGCTGTTAGTTTGACTAGCAGATATGAAAGTGATCCTGGAATGGAACACTGGACAGCGGTCAAGAATATCCTAAAGTACCTGAATAGGACTAAGGATATGGTTCTTTCTTATGGAGGTGATGAACAGCTTGTTGTAAACGGTTACACCGATGCTAGTTGGAACACCAATCCGGATGACTCGAAGTCACAATCGGGATACGTATTTATTTTTAATGGTGCTGTAGTGAGCTGGAGGAGTGCAAAGCAAAGCGTTGTGGTGAAATCTTCAACTGAATCGGAATACATAGCTGCTTCGGAGGCTACACAAGAAGCCGTATGGATGAAGGAATTCATTACTTAACTTCGCGTGGTTCCCAGTGCGTTGGACCCGATGGCCATCTACTGTGACAACACAGGTGCCATAGCTAATGCACAAGAGCCAAGGTCACATAGCAAGCTGAAGCACATCAAGCTACGTTTCCACGCTATTCGCGAGTATGTCCGAGATGGTGACATAAAGATTTGGAAAGTACACACTGATCTGAATGTGGCAGATCCGTTGACTAAACCTCTCCCTAGGGCAAAGCATGACCAACACCAGAACGCCATGGGTGTTAGGTATATTACCATGTAATCTAGATTATTGACTCTAGTGCAAGTGGGAGACTGTTGGAGATATGCCCAAGAGGCAATAATAAAAGTGATTATTATTATATCTTTGTGTTTATGATGAATGTTTACATCCCATGCTATAATTGTATTATTAGGAAACACTAATACATGTGTGTTTTGTAAACATGTAAGAGTCCCTAGTAAGCCTCTTGTTGAACTAGCTTGTTGATTAATTGATGATCATGGTTTCCTGATCATGGACATTAGGATGTGATTAATAACAAGGTTGTATCATTAGGAGAATGATGTGATGGACACACACCCATAGTAAGCGTAGCATAAAGATCAAGTCATTAAGTTCGTATTGCTATAAGCTTTCAAATACATAGTAACCTAATCCTTCGACCATGAGGTTGTGTTAATCACCATCACTGGATGGGTACTTTGATGACATCAAACACCGCTTCGTAACTGGGTGGTTATAAAGGTGTTATTGGGTATTCTGAAAGTATGTGATGAAGCGCATGGACCGAGATTGGGAATTGTCCATCCATATGACGGATATATATGCTCTGGGCCCTCTCGGTGGTATGTCATCTAGTTAGCTTGCAAGCATGTGACTGGGTCACAAGGGATGACATATCACGGAACGAGTAAAGAGTACTTATCAGTAACGAGGTAGAACTAGGTATGGAGATACCGACGATCAAACCTCGGATAAGTATAGTATCGCGAGACAAAGGGAATTGGTTTCGTATGTAAATGGTTCTATCGATCACAAAATTCATCATTGAGTATGTGGGAGCCATTATGGATCTCCAGGTCCCGCTAATGGTTATTGATAGGAGATGTGTCTCTGTCATGTCTGCATATTCACGAACCGTAGGGTGACACACTTAAGGTTCGAAGTTGTTTTAAGTAGATATGGAATATGCGTTGGAGACCGAATGTTGTTCGGAGTCTCGGATTGGATCTGGGACATCATGAGGAGATCCGGAATTGTCCGGAGAATAAGATTCATATATTGGGGATCATTTTCTGAGTTAGGAAATGTTCCGCAGTGTTTGTATGAGGATTCTAGAAGGTTTTGGAATGTTCCGGAAGGTTCTGGAAGGTTTCTTGGAGTTTGCTTGAAAACCAAGGAAGGGATCAAGGAGTCCTGGTGGGTCAAGACTAGGAGTCGTGGGGGAGGAGGACTCCTCCCCCCTCCCCAATCCGCCGGCCAAGGAGGTGGGGAGTCCTACTAGGACTCCCACTTCCAAGGCGCCCTCCCTCCTTTAAATAGAGGGACAGGGGCGCCACCTCTAGGCTCTCCTCCATAACACCAAATCTCTGCCGCCTCTCTCCTCCTCCTTTCTTCTGCACAGGCATAGTCGAAGCCCTGCAGAATTCTCTACTCCACCACCACCACCACCACCACCACGCCGTCGTGCTGCTGGGATTCCGTGGAGAAGATCTACTACATCCGCTGCTCGCTGGAACGAGGAGAGGAAGGTCTGCTTCGACTCCGCACGTGTGACCGACTGCGGAAGCGCTGCCGGAACGCGGCGCCGGAAGGATCGTCCACACGATCTTAAGATCGGCAAGTGATCGACTATATCAACCACGAGATCTAATCTCGTTAACGCTTTCAGATCTAGGAGGGTTAGTTCCTATCTATCTCGTTGCACATGTCTATTAGATTAGATCTTGGATTTTATCTAGATTAGATCTGGGTTTTGTTCGTTCTTGCAGTAGAATTTTTTTGTTTTCCATGCTACGAACCCATCAGGAACTTGACGGGCGCGCTTTCCTATGTGCTCTCTAGGCCTACGCCTATCTGGGTCACCTTGGAGGGGTCATCATCCTTCAGTGGCGTCTTCTTCGTCTCTTCCGATGCCTTGAACTCCGGATTCGGCTTTTTCACCTCCTTCTTCGTTGCAGGCATCTCGGACTGATCTATGGTCTTCTTGATCTCCTGGTACTCCTGCGCATGCAGCACGACTTTAGCAAAGGTGTCATTTCCATCCTAGCACTCTCGTGCTTTCTTCGGGTCTCCTCTGATGGTGATCATGCCGTTGGGACCTGGAATTTTCATCATATTATAAATGTAACACGAACGAGCCATAAAATCCCAATAAGCTGGACATCCAAATATAGCGTGGTACACGCTCTTGAACGGGACCATTTCAAAAGAAAGTGCTTCCGTTCGATAGTTCTTTGGAGTTCCAAAGGTAACATCCAAAGTGATCTCTCCTAGGGAATTTGCTTATCTTCCTAGGACAACTCCATGAAAGATCATAGAGCTTTGATTCCGCTGGGTCTCCCAGATTCGCATCCGGTGTAGCGTTTTGATGTATAGAATATTAATGCTGCTACCACCGTCCATGAGTGTCTTGGAGAAACCATAGTCGTCAATAAGTGGATTGACGACTAAGGCGTATTTTCCTCGCCTGTGCAACTTAGGCGGATGATCAGCACTATCAAAGGTGATTGTAACTTCCGACCAGTCCAGATACTAAGGGACAACCGAAACTATTGCATTGAGCTCGTGTAGAACTGCTTTCTTGACCTTAGCTGGTTGAGATCCGAGGAAGGTGACGTAGGTGTCTTTCTTTGTGGGGAAGGTTTTCTTCCCCTCTGGCTTGGGATTGGAAGGATCAGCTTCCTCCGCCGGAATCTTCCTTGGTCTCTTTATCCTTTTCGGGATTCTTCTTTCCCTTATTCCGCTTAGCCCTGTAGCCAGTGATATCATCTTTCTTGATTTCTTCATTAAAACGACACTCGGCATTTGTGTGAGACGAGCCCCCATTGGCATCTAAATGATGCACACATGGGTTATTGGCAATGTTGGCCCCAGAGTAGGTTTTGCCACGTTGCTGGTCTCCTCTACCTTAGACTCTTGATGTCCCACGACTGCGTCGGTGGCCACCGCCACGTCCTCCTCGTCCTCCAGACCCGATAGTAGCAGTAACCACTGTCGTTTCCGCGTTGGGGTTTTCTTCCGAGGTGTTCTTGCGCTTTGGTTGTTTTTCCGACTGTGGCACAGCTAGGGCGTTTAGTAATCCCTCTGCGTCGTCGTCAGCATCTGCATACTTGCTCGTTGTTTCTATCATCTCTCCCAAATTAGTGACCTTGTCACAATTCAAGCGATGACGTAGTAAAGCAATTGGGAGTCCTGCAATGAAAGCTTCAACTACAGTTTGGTCGTTTACTCCTTCATAGGAGTTCTTAGTGTCGATCCATCGTCTAAGATAATTTTGGCAAGTTTCTCCGGCTTTCTGGGTGCAACACTGTAGGTCTCCTACCGTACAGGGCCCCCGATATGTGCCTTCGAAATTCCGAAAGAACGCACTTTTCATGTCATACCAGTTGTTGATTGTGTTCTCTGGAAGTTCATTGAGCCATGATCGCGCTGTCTTCCTCAACATAAGTGGGAGATATCGGGTTACGACCAAGTTGTTTCCACCTTTGGCAATGCAGCAGGCCTGGAAAAAATCCTGAAGCCAAGTATCTGGCCGAGCTACACCGTCGTAGGGCTGGATGTGTATTGAGATAACAAATCCTTCCAGGAATTTTGTGGCTCTTATGCATGGTCCGAAGCATTTTGGGCACACGTTTATGTCATCATTTTCGTAGCGCCGTGCCTCTATGTTGGAGTTAATCTGGTGTCTCGCATCACTTGGAGACAAAGATCGTTGTCCTAAGTGACACCTATGGATGCGGTGCCATGGAACCGGACTTCGGCTTCTATCACCACCTCCTCTTCCACGACACCCTCCTTGGCCTCCTTGAGAGCCGTTATGATGGCTACTTGGTGGAGAGGGTGGGGCAGCTAGATTGTTTCCGGCTGATAGCCGGCCTCCGTCTGGAGCGTCATTATTCCGGTTCCGGGGAGGGTCTTCATTGTGATGAGCCCCCTGCCGGCTTGTCTCACCATGGTTTCCATTCGTTCGTCACTCCCACCGTGGTGGGGCTCAACCAGACGGCTTGTAGGTCTAGGAGGTGGCATTCTTTGACGGTTCTCCTCCTGACGTTTCTCTTTATCTTCTTCTCTATGATCGTTCGACTCTCGCCGGGGAGGATTCCTTGGATACAGTGCAGCAATCGCCTCTTGCTCAGCAGCTGGAGCAACGTTGCGCTAGTCACGTGCAGTTCTGTGATGCTTCCCCGAAGATCCGGTTCTTGAGTAGTTGCCTTCCCAACGGTCGGAACGGTAATGCTGTTCCGGAGCATGTTGGGGTCTTATGTCATTCCAAGACGGATACCTGCAACATTGGCCAGATTGGGAGATCAGTTTTGCGCATCCGGATTTCGCGGCCCTTTGCTGCTCCAGACCCTTGGTGAGTAGCTTAATGCCCAATCGAACCTGTTCTGGGCTTGGATTATTTGACAGGATATCTCGAGCTACAACTGTGTTTTGCACCAGCATTGGATACACCAGATCTCCTTTGCTATCGAGTCGAGGCATCCCTGGGTCTCCCTCAAAGAGAACCCAGTGAACTTCCAGAAATTGATCGTCATGCGTGTGACACTTCCGGGGCTTCTGATGCTGCCGAGAGATGTACTTCTCTGCAGTTGCCATGTGTTTCTTTTCTTCCTTGATGTTTTTGGCTTCATCCAGGAGTACTTGGCGACGCGCTTCTAGGGCCTAGGCCCTTTCATCCAGTTCTTCAGCTGTAAGTTCTGGAGCTGTAGGGATAGGTGTGGTTAATGCAACATCGATGAGTTTACGCGCACCTTACGTGATCACGTGTCCATCCACCGACTCTTCTTTGTGCTCATCTGGGATAAGTGCTCCTTCTGAGTCTTCCTCATATTCCTCAGCAATCACTTCCTTTGCCGGAAGATCTTTTGCTGGGGTCTTGTTCTTCTTGGTCTTCTTCTTTGCCTTCTTGGCACCGCTGGTAGCAAAGACGGCTTTGGGCCCATTTCCTGGAGTCAAACATTGATCGGTACTTTTGGCCATTTGGTCCTCGGGATTACTCCGAGATCCATGTTGTCCTGCGCTTTAGGAGAGTTTTCTCCGGATCCTTCATCCATGGCTTCTCCTTCTTCTGTAGCTGTGGAGTTAAGCTCCTCTTCATATTCTGCGGCGAACATCCGGAAATCTACCGACGTCATGGAATCATCCGAAGATGCTGGCAAGTCGACGCTTGTTCTGATTGCCTCCAACACTGAGCCTTCGTTGTCCCCAGCATCGGCAGAGCCGGATTCGGATCCAACGTATCCGACAAAGTGCGATGCGTGCCTCCTGAGATGGTTGCGGTCTTCTTGCTAGGCTTCGTTGAAACGCCTGATGGTCCCAAGGATTGCATCCATGCTTGCGTTTTGCATCATCATGCGTCTCAACGTGTATCTCAAGAAAGGCCTTTCTGTTCCAGCGTCATCAGAGCCGGACCAGAGTTATCTTCTTGCTCTTCCTGGATTTCGACCTTCGTAGGTTGATCGATCTGGGATTCGACCTCGCTAGGGAGATCCACTCCAGATCCGACATGTACTGCGAGATCTACCTCAGGTTCAGCTTTCTCCACTATCTCTGCAACTGGTGTGGGCTGGGTGGGATTAGGGTTTCCTGAGATACGGAACTCTGCCGCCTCCACGGACAAAGGGGACCCAGCAATTTCTTCTACCTCTATTGTCAGGGGTGGGTGGGGCAGGTTCAGCGAAACCGATGTAAACATTGATCTCACCGAAAGACATGATGGTGTAGGTGGTCATGACTTCCCTAGCTGGAATCTAGGTCTCGTCGAGAATGATGAGAGGGAAGTCACTGGCATAGAGGATGCGACCGACGGCGATAGTCTCGCTGATTCTGATTCTTGCAGATTCCGCTCGGAACGTAGATTTGAAGCTCACTTGCCCCACGGTGGGTGCCAACTGTCGTCAGATTGATGACAAGTATGCCATGAGGGGGTCCTCGAGGCGTGTGGAAGAGAGGGGTGTGAGACGTACGGGATTCTGGGACGGTGAGCACACAAGTTTACCCTGGTTTGAATCCGCCGGCTTTGTATGTATCCTACTCCTGCTAGCAATCCAGTAATACGATAGAGACAGAATATGGGTTACAAGGGTTTCGCCTGTGTGAGTTGAGATTGTAGACTATTGTGACGGTTCCCTAAAGGCTCTCCCTAGGACGTCTTATATAGATATCCGACCTAGGGTTTATAGGAGAAATCTATCCGGCTACGACTAAGAGTCAGTTATAGATTACATCTTGAACTACAAGTAACACTATGGGCCTATGTCGGTAAGTCTTCTGGTCCTTTCCCGTAGCCGGACTGGACTTCGTCTCTTCTCCCTGACTGGGCCGCCCTTGAAGCAAAGCTCTAACCCGAAGTGGGCCACCCTGGTTAGTAAGGTACAATGAGGATACACGGAAAGTATATCCCCAACACTGGCCGCGCCACTACGTGGTGTGGCCACCCTGGACCACCTCCAGCTATCCCCTTTGGCGTATATTATCCCCACGAAAACTTGAGCCTCAGGGAGTGACCACACAAATATTCCTTTGCCTCTGTAGGGCGGAAAACTGCAGAGAGAGAAAGAGCTATCCGGCAGGTAGAAATCTGTTGGGGAAATTCCTTCCCGGAGAGGGGAGATCATCGCCATCAACGCCGTCATCAATCTGGACTTCATCGGGACCATCACCATCATCATTTTCCACCAGCACCATCATCACCACTCCATACCGCTGTAACAATTGGGTTGAATCTTGCATAGTTCTTAGGGGAAACTTTCCAGGTATTGATTACTTGTTGTAGTTCATGCTATTGAGTGCAACCATTGAATTATCGTTTATGTTTAGATTGTTAGTTATCATTATTTCATCTCTGATCTTGATCCACATGATGTCTTGTGAGTAGTTCGTTTAGTTCTTGAGGACATGGGAGAAGTCATGTTGTTAGTAGTGGAATTGTGTTGAGCAAGATTCAATAGTTTGTTATTTAAGTTATGGTGTTATTCTTCTAGTGGTGTCATGTGAACGTCGACTACATGAACTTCACCTTTATGGGCCTAGGGGAATGCATTGTGTGTTTGGCTACTAATCGTAGGGGTTGCCGGAGTTACATAAACATGAACCCCCGTTAGGAAACCTTTGCACAAGGGATGTTAGGATCTCAGAGTTCAAAGTTGTGGTTAGGTTTCTATCATAATTTCTTTCTTGTACTTGCGGATACTTGCAAGGGGTATAATCACAAGTATGTATTAGTCCTACGAAGGTCGGTACATTAGCATAGGTTCACCCACACAACACTTATCAAACTAAAGAAGATTAATCAACTATATGAAGCGAAAGCACTTGACGATATTCCCGTGTATCATCGAGAACGTTTGGTCATTTTAAGTAATACAACCGGCTTGTCCTTTGCTGAAGAAAGTATTGGGCCACTTGCTGCATTTATTCTTATTGCCTTTTATTTACTCGTACTTTATTTATCTGCATTATCAAAAACCCTTAAAAATCCGTTTGCTAAGTATTTACAGAGAATTCCTGCTCCAAGCCACTCGTCAACACCTTCTGCTCCTCGTTGGGTTCGACACTCTTACTTATCGAAAATAATGTGATACACCCCCTATACTTGTGGGTCATCAAGACTATTTTCTGGCGCCATTGTCGGGGAGTGAAGCGCTATTGGAGAGTGGATCTGGTAAAGGAAACTTCTACTGTGAGTATTGTTTATTTTTGTTTGTTACTTTATTTTCAATATGGATAATTCACTTAGTTTCTTATTTTGTAATTGTACTACCACTACTAAGGTAGTAGATGAACCACCACCTACTGAGAATGATACTTTTAAGATACCTACCCGAATTGTTGATCCTGATATGGATAACTACTATGCTGGAGATGGAACTGTCAACCCCGATGATCATTTGCTCTTTAGACACGAATTATGTGGGTTGTTTAAGTGTGCAGGTATTACAACAGATCAAGTCAAGAAGAATTTATTCTCATTATCACTGAAAGGAAGAGCTGAGGAATGGTATAAGTTGCTGAAGAATGGTCAATCTCTTGAATGGGAGGAAATAGTGCCTCTCTTTTATTCAAAATTTTACCCTCCAAGTGAGATTCATAAAGATCGGAATCAAATATACAACTTTTGGCCTCTTGATGGAGAGAGTACAACTCAAGCATGGGGATATTGAAGTTACTAATGCTCAAATGTCCTATTCATGAGCTCCCTCACAATATTATTATCAATTACTTTTATGCAAGACTTTCCCTTCATGATAAGCATCTATTGGATGCTTCTTGTGCTGGATCATTTACACGCATGAAAGAAGAAGGTAAATGGGATCTTCTAGACTGTATTCAAGACAATGCTGAAGCATGGGAGAATGATAAAGGAAGAAATTCAGGTATAAATTATAATTATGAATGCCTGAAATCTTTTATGGGAACCAATGAATTCCAGAATATTAGTAATGCTTATGGTCTTGACTCTCAAGTTATTGCAAATTGTCTTAAAGCTTTTGCCTCATACATTGAGATTCCAAAAGAAGAATGGAACAAGTATCATGAACCATCTAAAGATATTGTTGATTGTGTTCCTGCTAGAAGTACTGAATTTTGCACTATCAATCATGTTTTACCTGAACATTATATCGAGAAAATGCCTTTCCCGGATAAGGTAACAGAGCATCCTATGATAACTAGTGTAATTAATATAAGTACAAAGAGAGTTGTAAAACCTGATGAACCAAAAAACATTGAACCTGCAGTAGCAATTGTGAACGACATTGTCACTAAAAGTGTAGAAGATGGACACATTGTCTTTTGTGAGGATTCTTCTAATATTGTTTCACATCCTAATAGAACTAAAAAGGGTAGTGTCCCTGTGCTTTCTGATAGAATTGGTGATCATTGCTATTATGGTTTATCTGATAGTGGTGCAAGTTCAAGTGCTATTCCTTACGAGCTTTACAAAGAAATTATGCAGGAAATTAGTCCTTGTGAACTAGAAGAAATTGATGTGTAGAGAGACCATCTCTCCAATTGGTATTGTAAGAGATGTGGAAGTTCTTTGTGGTAAGATTAAATATCTTGCTGATTTTCTAGTACTTGGTTCAGCTGCTAGTAAAAACTATCCTATCTTTTTTGGTAGACCTTTCTTGAACATGTGTGGAGCCATTATAGACTGTAAAAGGGAGAAAATTTTAAATAAATTTGATGGGGAATCTTATGAGTTTAATTTTTCTAAATTTACTAAAGTTCCTTGTGAAAATGAAACTCCTAATGAGGATTTTAGAGTTGAACAACTTGCTTCTAACAATGCTTTGCAGCAATTTATGGAACACCACGAAAGTGAAATCTTCATGGAATAAACAAATGAGATTGAAGAGATTCTCCATCGTCAACCTAAGATGCTCAAGCATAACTTGCTTGTAGAAGGATTTGGGTACCACATTGCCACCTAAAAAGGATACAGTTTTCGATCTAAAACCTTTACCTGATGATCTTAGATATGCTTACATTGATGATAATAAAATATATCCTGTTATTATCAATTCTAAACTTTCAGGGAAGGAAGAGGAAAGATTATTGGAGGTTTTACTCTTGATGATTTAAAGGGGATTTCTCCTACTATATGTCAGCACGCTATCAATATAGAACCCGATGCAAAACCAGTGGTAGAACATCAACATCGTTTAAATCCTAAGATGAAGGAAGTGGTAAGAAACGGTATTAAAACTCCTTGATGCTGGTATTATTTATCCTATTGCTGATAGTGAATGGGTTAGTCATGTTCATTGTGCCCTTTAGAAAGGGGGAATTACCATTGTGCCTAATGATAATGATGAGCTTATTCCCCAAAGAATAGTAGTAGGTTATAGGATGTGCATTGATTTCAGAAAGGTTAGCAAAGTTACGAAGAAAGATCATTACCCACTGCCTTTTATCGATCAAATGTTAGAAAGGTTGTCTAAAAAGACCCATTTTTGTTTTCTTGATGGATACTCTGGGTTTTCTCAAATTGCTGTTAAACAATAAGATCAAGAAAAAACTACTTTTACGTGCCCTTATGGAACCTATGCTTATAGGCGTATGCCTTTTGGTTTGTGTAATGCTCCTGCTACTTTTCAAAGATGCTTGTCTGCTATATTTCATGGTTTTTGTGAGGAAATTGTGGAAGTATTCATGGATGATTTTTCTGTCTATGGAACTTTTTTTGATAATTGTCTGCACAACCTTGATAAAGTTTTGTAGAGATGTGGAGAAACCAATCTTGTTCTTAACTGGGAGAAATGCCACTTCATGGTCAATGAAGGGATTGTCCTTGTACATAAATTTTCTGAGAGAGGCATTGAAGTTGACAGAGCTAAAGTTGAAGCAATTGAGAAAATGCCCTATCCAAGAGACATCAAAGGTATTCATAGTATCCTTGGTCATGTTGGTTTATATATAAGGTTTATTAAAGATTTCTCTAAGATATCGAAACCCCTCACCAATCTTCTCCAAAAAGATGTACCCTTTGTTTTTGATGATGATTGTAAGGAAGCTTTTGAAACTCTAAAGAAGGCTTTAACTACTGCTCCTATTGTTCAACCACCTGATTGGAACTTACCCTTTGAAATCATGTGCGACGCTAGTGATTTTGCTGTAGGTGCTGTTCTTGGGCAACGAATAGATAAAAAGTTAAATGTTATCCATTATGCTAGTAAGACTCTTGATGCTGCTCAAATTATGCTACTACTGAAAAAGAATTCTTAGTTGTTGTCTTCGCCTGTGATAAGTTTAGACCTTATATTGTTGATTCAAAGGTTACCATTCATACTGATCATGCTACTATTAAGTACCTTAGGACGAAGAAAGATGCTAAACCTAGGTTTATTAGATGGATGCTGCTTTTACAAGAGTTTAATCTACATATTGTAGATAGGAAAGGAGCTGAAAATCCTATTGCTGATAATTTATCTTGGTTGGAAAACATCTCTTTTGATCCTATGCCTGTTAATGATAGTTTCCCAAATGAACAGTTGGCTGCAGTAGGGGTAAGCTCGCGAGGGAGCCCTTGGTATGCTAATTATGCTAACTTTATTGTCTCCAAGTATTTGCCTCCAACTTTTACAGCCCAACAAAGAAGGAAGTTCTTTTATGATTTAAGGCATTATTTTTGGGAGGACTCACATTTATATAAAGAGGGGGTGGATGGTATTATGCGAAGATGTGTTCCAGAACATGAACAAAAGGAGATATTGCGGAAATTTCATGGTAGAGCCTATGGAGGACATCATGCGGGAGATAGAACCGCACAAAATGTGCTACAATCAGGTTTTTACTGGCCTACCCTTTTTAAAGATGCAAGAAAATTTGTGTTATCGTGTGATGAGTGTCAACAAGTTTATAATATTTCTAGACGCAATGAGATGCCTATGAATTACTCTCTTGTTATTGAACCATTTGATTGTTGGGGATTCGACTTTATGGGTCCTTTTCCCCCTTCGAAAGGTTATACTCATATTCTTGTTGCTGTTGACTACGTTACTAAGTGGGTAGAAGCCATACCTACGAAAAGTGTTGATGGTGAGACCTCTTTAAAGATGCTTAAGGATATTATCTTTCCTAGGTTTGGAGTGCCTAGGTATCTTATGACTGATGGAGGCTCTCATTTTATTCATGGTGGCTTTAGAAAGACCATTTCCAAAAATGACGTTAATCATGGAATTGCTTCAGCTTATCATCCCCAAACTAGTGGGAAAGTAGAACTATCAAATAGAGAAATTAAATCCATCTTGCAAAAGACTGTTAATAGATCTAGAAAAAATTGGCTTAAAAAGTTGAATGATGCTTTATGGGCTTATAGGACTTCTTATAAAAATCCTATGGGAATGTCTCCTTACAAAATGGTTTATGGGAAAGCTTGCCACCTGCCTTTAGAATTAGAACACAAAGCTTATTGGGCAGTGAAAGAACTTAATAGAGACTTCAAACTTGCTGGTGAGAAAATATTATTTGACTTAAGTTCGTTGGATGAATGGAGGAGTGAAGCATATGAAAATGCTAGACTCTTTAAATAAAAAGTTAAAAGATGGCATGATAGGAGAATTATTAAAAGAGAGTTCCATGTTGGTGAGAAATTTCTATTGTATAGGTCTCATCTCAGATTTTTTGCAGGGAAACTACTCTCAAAATGGGAAGGACCTTTTGTTATTGAAGAAGTGTATCGTTCAGGTGCAGTAAAAAAATTATTCTTTAAAAGATAATACTACACAAGTGGTGAATGGTTAGAGACTCAAGCACTATATTTCTAGAGATTCTTACAATGAGGATATTAATGCTATTCAAATGGTAACTCCGGAAAAAATTATTAAATACCAAGTTCAGAGACCTGTAGAGTCTGTTTTCAAATCGGTAACAGTTCTAGTAAGAAAAGGTCCGCAAAAATCTGCCAAATTATATTTTTGTAGTTTTTATCTAACAAGGAAAGCAATGAAGCGAAAGAGGGACGGAAATGGATCCAGGGTGGCTCACACCACCCCATGGCGCAGGCCCACCTAGCTGCGCCACCAGGGGTGTGGCCACCCCGGAGTCTGTCTCCGACCCGTTTTCTCCTAGTACCTTCCTTTTATTGTTAAACTTCATAATATATAATCCCCCGGATCCCCCGAGGTTCGTATATTAAGTTCTCGTTGTGTTTTCGTTTCGATCTGTTTCTGACAGGTAGAGTCTCAGTTTTGGAGCCACAATGTCTTCCTCTGGATCAGCCAAGGAAGATTCCTCTGCGGACATCATCAACTCGTACATGCGTGAGTTGAGGATTCATCCCAAGGAGTTGTTGCTCAAAGATGGGGAGGTACAGATAAAAGAGGTGCAGGGCCCTAAAGGTGAAGGCAGTCTGGAGGACAGGATGGAAGCACTAGAGCAAGAAATCTTTAGGTACAAGAAGATGGCAGAACGTGAAGTGGATATGATCCATAAGATTAGTTCAGAACTCATCGCCGAGCACCGGAAGGAGACTGCTAAGCTTAAAGATGAAATTCTCTCACTCTAGCAAACAACCAGCCAACTACAAGCATAGCTCTATGACGTGCAAAATCAAAACTGTGAGTATGAGGTTAGGATTAAACGCATAAGTGTTGCTGCTGGTTTCAGGATGTTGGAGACCAGGATGTCTTTTGTTGATGGAGAGCCCTACCCTTGGAAGTCGGACGGTGACGAGAGAACACCACCACCACCGAAGGAGTAATTCGTCATCAGGTTTTGGCATCCCCTTGGTTTGTTCCAAGCTTGGGGGAGTGTCGCAGTATCACATCACTATCTTCTATCATTTTACCTTTTTAAAGAGTCACATCATGAATAGAGAAGTTATCGTGTAGGATGGTTTGCATTATGGAAGTGTCCCCCTCTCGTTAGATATCTATGTATCCCTTGGTGTGAGTTGCCGTTATGGAATATTAATGAGAAGTTCTATCATTTACTCTTTTGCATATCTTATATTAGTTTTCAATTTCCATTATATGATTGATCTTATTATTAGTATTGGTATCACTTTGGGATCATGAAGTAAATTTAGTTGGTTTTGGCAAACTTGGCTCGGTCAGTAGCAACCATACTATGAGAATTGAATGAAAAAGATAAAAGTACTCTTAAGAAATATAATTTCATCCTCATCTTTCTTGATTTGCTCATAAGCTTAGTATTCTCTAGTTAAGATATTTTGTGCTTCCAAGGAAGATTGCATGTTTGTTTTTATCACTTGTATGTTTGTTTGTTTCCTTCAACTCTTATGCTTGTTACCCAGCCTTGCTAGCCAAAAACCTGCACTGAGAGGGAATGCTTGTCGTGCATCCAATCCTTAAAACAAAACCTATGCCATTTGAGTCCACCATACCTACCTATTAGCATTTTTTCTATTCCAAGTAAATTCATGTTTTTATATTACATCGAAATTAAACTTATTATGTGAAAATTAGTGATTAAAGCTCTCACGAACTTGATGGAACACTTTACTTTCAAGCACTTAATAAATTTGAACCATTGTGCCCATCTATGTTGCGTATATGCTTGTGCTTTATAAGTTGTGAGTTAGCAGAACCATGTTACCATGGGGAACGCTTTCAACATTGCACTTATTTAGTTGATATCATGACTCTTTTGCTTATGGATCCCGGCGGTGTGAAATAAAAGGGGAGCTTGTAAGCTCATGGAGTTTGTACATGTGTTAGAGAAACGCTTGGGCCGCTAGCCTAAGCCATGCCTAATCATGGTGGAAACTTGCAGCATAACCATAATGAGTAATCTGTGAAGCATCCTTAATAAAAACCTATGCAAATAGCAAATAAAAAGATCGCTGAGATGCTCATTGTCTGCTTGCCTTGTCATTTCGATATGGGAATGCTTCCGTATCATCGAGCAAGGGGTACCCCGTTGGCGGTTCTCCATGATACACATGTATTTACAATGACAAGAACTTACTCGTGACTAAAGTTGAGTAGCATGAGGTCTGGTACTCGTAAGCACGGGGCATGAGATTTTCAACTTATAACTTGTCAAGCATATCCTCATATTTGTTCACTTTAACCTTAATCACCCCAAGATGCTTATGATAGGGGTAATGAGAGCTGAAAGCTAATAACTACCATAATTTTTGGAATCTCTTGATGAAACTTGAAATCCCTGCTTCCCTCTGTGAAGGGCCTTTCTTTTACTTTTTAGTTGAGTCAGTAAACCTATTCCCTTCTATCTCAGCAAGTATTTTGAGTTGTTGTGTTTCATTCATTCATATGATGATTTATTCAATCATGTTTCTTATGTTCATTGTTTTGCACATTGCTCTTATCTTAGTGAATATTACTTTGAAAGCTATCATTGAAAACCCATTATGTTTGAATTCCTACAAATTGTTAGCTATTCTTTGACCAAGAGCAAAGTTTGCCATTACCAATTATGATTTACCTTGTGTATCTTAATTATGTTTCCTTTACTTATTGGAAGTTAAGTTGTATAATAGTGAGTTGTCTTCTGTTATGATTTGTGTATTGATGAATGTGATGCTTCTTGTCCGTATTCCTTTATCGACTCTTCACTCCATAAACCTGAGGTCATGTTTATTAAGCTCAGTTTTCGCTTGGGGACAAGCGAAGTCTAAGCTTGGGGGGAGTTGATACGTCCATTTGGCATCACTATTATATATCATAATTTACTATTATTCATTGATATATTTCATATTAAGAGATGATACTTATGTTATTCCATCTGTTTTTGCATGGTTGATGACTTTTGGAGGATGGACCGCTGAAGTCAGGATTCTGATGGAAAAGGCACTGTTTGGAGGCGAAATTCGCGAAGATCAGAAAATCCCATAAGATACATGGAAAATTCTATTTTTCCAGAAGACGAAGGATGCTAGAAGGGGGAGCAGAGTTGGGCCACAGGGGGCCCACACCACCCCCTGGCACGGGCCACCCCTAGCCGCGCCACCAGGTGGTGTGGCCACCCTAGCCCACCTCCAGCTCTCCCTTTGGCGTATATTATCCCCACAAAACCCTAAGCCTCGGGGAGCGACCACAGAAAGATTCCACCGCCTCTGTAGGGCAGAGAACTGCAGAGAGAGAAAGAGCTCTCCGGTAGGCAGAAATCTGCCGATGAAATTCCTTCCCGAAGAGGGGAGGTCATCGCCATCAACACCGTCATCAAGCTGGACTTCATCGGGATCATCATCATCATCACCACCATCATCTCCACCAGCACCATCATCACCACTCCATACCGCTATAACAATTGAGTTGAATTTTGCATAGTTCTTAGGGGAAACTTTCCCGATGTTGATTACTTATTGTAGTTGATGCTATTGAGTGGAACCATTGAATTATCGTTTATGTTCAGATTGTTACTTATCATTATTTCATCTCTGATCTTGATCCATATGATGTCTTGTGAGTAGTTCGTTTAGTTCTTGAGGACATGGGAGAAGTCATATTGTTAGTAGTGGAATTGTGTTGAGAAAGATTCAATAGTTTGTTATTTAAGTTGTGGTATTATTCTTCTAGTGTTATCATGTGAACGTCGACTACATGACACTTCACCTTTATGGGCCTAGGGGAATGCATTGTGTATTTGGCTACTAATCGTAGGGGTTGCCGGAGTGACAGAAACCTGAGCCCCATTAGGAAACCTTTGCACAAGGGATGTTAGGATCTCAGAGTTTAAAGCTATGGTTAGGTTTCTATCTTAATTACTTTCTTGTACTTGCGGATGCTTGCAAGGGGTATAATCACAAGTTTGTATTAGTCCTAGGAAAGTCGATACATTAGCACAGGTTCACCCACCCAACACTTATCAAACTAAAGAAGATTAATCAACTATATGAAGCGAAAGCACTTGACGATATTACCGTGTGTCCTCGAGAATGTTTGGTCATTTTAAGTAATACAACTGGCTTGTCCTTTGCTAAAGAAAGGATTGGGGCACATGCTACATTTATTATTATTGCCTTTTATTTACTGGTACTTTATTTATCTGCATTATAAAAAAACCCTAAAAATCCGTTTTCTAAGTATTTACTGAGAATTCCTGCTCCAAGCCACTCGTCAACACCTTCTGCTCCTCATTGGGTTCGACACTCTTACTTATCAAAAATACTGCGATACACCCCCTATACTTGTGGGTCATCATAGAACTGCTCCTCTAGGACCTTAGCCTTTTCTCCAAGTCATGCGACATGAGATCGAAGAAGTTGGGATTGGTGTTGTGAGTGCTACTCCATAGAGTTCACGGGCACTTGGAGTAACCACGTGACCATCCACTGGATCATATTTTAGTTTAGGAGGAACTGGAGTGTCTTCCGGGGTCTCTATCTCGATTTCTCGGTCAACGTCTTCATCGTATTCTTCTTCTGTCCGAAGATCCGACTTTGAATTTCTGTTCTTATTCTTCTTCCTTGGCCCCCTCCTATCAACCTTTTGGTGGGTTCTAGTGCAAAAGACGGCTTTTGGTCCTTTACCTAGAGAGAGGCTTCCATTAGTGCTTTCGGGGTGAGAAGGTTCTGACACTGGGTTAACGGAATTTTCTCTGAGATCCATGTCTCATGCGGGGTGGGGTTATCTTCATTGTAACCTTCATCCATACTATCGTATGGACTCAGATTGCTTCTTCTCCTCCGTGCGCAGCTTTAGAGTTGATTTCTTGACCATATTCTTCTTCGTACGCCCGGAGCTCGTCCAACGTTTTCGATTCCGAAGGGGAGACAGTGAGTCAGTATTTGTTCTTATGGCATCAAGCACTGAATCATTGTCAGCTCCAACATTGGCAGGGCCAGATCTAGAGCCAACATAGCCGACAAAGTGAAATCGATGAGATTTGATGTAAGCAAGGCTTTCAAACTCAACATCCGAGTAGCTTTGGATAATTTCAATGACCCTATCAATCTTAACTCGTGGATGAGCCATCATCTTCCTTAGCATGTTCCTCGAAAGTGAATTTCCTGCTCAAGCATCAACATAGCCTGATCCGGAGCTATTACAATGGTGTTTTGTCTGAGATTCGATCTCAATAGGGAGAGCATCCTCAGATTCGTATTCCACCACGTTCTTTGCCTCAGGGGCAGGTTAGGTGGGATTAGGGTTTTCTGAGATCTTAAATTCTACCACCTACACAGACAAAGTGGATCCATATTTTTCTTCGGCCTCCATCATCACCTTTGGGGTGGGTTTGGAAGGTTTAGTGAATTCGAGGTAGATGGTGATCTCGCTGATTGGCATGATGGTGTAGCTTGTCACGGCCTCCCTAGATGGAATCCATGTCTTGTTGAGAAGGATGAGAGGGACGTTGCTGACATAGAGGAAGTGACCGATGGTGATAGTTTTGCTGATTCCCGCGCGCGTGGATTCCACCCGGAACGTAGATCCGAAGGTCACTTGCCCCACGGTGGGTGCCAACGTCGTCGCATTAAAGACAAGTACGACACGAGGGGGTCCTTTAGTCATGGGAAAAGGTGGGGTGTGAAACATACAATTTTCTAGGATGGTGAGCACACAAGTTTACCCAGGTTCAGATCAGACTGTGGTAGCCAGATCCTACTTCCTGCTAGAATCCATTATATTGGCAGAGCCAAAGGTTTATAGAGGTATACAAGGATTGGTATCGCGTGTGCGAGTTGTGTATGATGATGCCCTAAAAGTTGTCCCCTAGGTTGGCTTATATAATCATCTGACCTAGAGTTTACAAGAGAATCCTATCAGTCTATGGTACAATGTCAGTACAATAATACGACTTGGACTACAAGGGAAACTACATGCCTAAGTTAGTAAGTCTTCTAGGCTTTCCCATAGTCGGATGGGTCTCTGTCTTCTTTCCCTAACTGGGTGCGGTGACCCAGCACACCACTGCATGATGTAGTACACTATAGTCGTTGACATAACACTAATGAAACACTATTCACTAGTATTACATCTCTTAGAGTGGTACAACAGAAACACAGCAGATCCAAGACATGACTATAGGTTACAACTCGACTCTTTACAAAAGATCCATAGAACACTCTAGATTAAAGAGAGAGAAAGAACTTCTTACAAACAAGAACCAGAAACACTAATTCAGAAATATCTAGTAACTAAGACTAGCATCTTAACTATTTGGCTTGCCATTGCTGCTATTGCAATGCTCTACAGAAATAGGTTTTATTGCTAGGGAATCTACTCCTATCCAAACCGACATTTTATCTTCACTTCAGCTGATGTATATGTTGACTTCATTGAATTTATTGAAGAACTTGAGTTGTCGATGATGGTTTCTTGAGCAGAAATTGATGTTGACATCGTCTTCAATGGCTTAGAACCTAGCAAGGGTTAAGAAGGTATGGTTGTGTACGAGTGTACTCAGAAACTTCACTAAAAAGAAGTGTATGATGCACTATCTCTACAGCCACGGACCATAGGTCGTAGGCAATGCAGGTTTTCGTAAACATTTCTTCAAAGGTTGCTTTTACTCTGAAAAATATATCCGACAGCCTTCACAGGTTGACTAGAACCTTCGTGGGGTTCCTTTCCTGCCGCGTTCGTAGCTTCTTCCCAGAACAGGGAGTAACATGTCACAATTCTTACACTCTGCAGAGGTACGTCACTTTTCCCACATGAAACCTTAAGCTTTGTTGCACATCCGGGAGTATGTCCCCGTTCAAACTTCCATGGTTTGAGGCCCAACTTAAGATCCAAGCCAATCGCTGCCCCTCTCCGCGACCCCGCATGAGACACGATCCCCCGAGACAACTACCACGGTTACTCTTTGGGTAGCCTCTCAGAGAGTCCGTACGCAGCTCTGTCTAGCGGTCACCATCAGTTATGGTGAACTCAGACCCAGTCAGAGATGCACAGATAATCTAGACGCCAAGATCACAGGGAACTAAGGGGTCCCACCCATGTGCTGGATTCTCTAGAACTCCACGAGAAATCAACAGCCTCACGATAAGGTCATCTGTCCATGCGAAAGGAAGAACATCCAGCTGACTTCTCCATCCTATTCCAAATCTCATGGTTGACGCATAATATACGGCGCTAGAATCACTGGCGACATTGCTAGTTAAATCCTAGATATTATGTTCCTTTACGACTGGAACTGTATCAATAGATTATTACCACTTGGTAAATAATCCATAATCATATTATTATGAAAATAGTATTTTCTGTCCTTTTTTGAAATGCAGGTTGTAACATCCCAAATCTTTAATCAAAGATATTAAGATCCAAATCACCCAATTTAGGGTTAACAAAAACTTTTTATTATTAAAAATAAATATGAATGCATATGTGTGTTGCATTAATATAGAATTGTTTGGAAATGCCATGTTTGTTTGTTCTAATGGTTGTAAAATGATTCAAAGGTGAATGACACATCATCTAGATCATTTAAAAACCAAATCCAAAGAAAAAGAAATCAAATGGAATTAATAAATGCAAATGGTCACTTTTGCCATTTTAATCCACTAGGCCACTTTAGGTTTAGAAGTCAATTTCAAACAGAAACAATTCTAACTCTTTGCACCCCTTTCTAGTACAAGTAAAGATCTACCAAGGCCCACTTTGAATTCTTACAAAAACATTTGAACACTAATTTTAAATGACAATTGAAAATGGAATCAAGTGTATGTACATAGATCCCACTTTTTCAAAAACCACTCAAATGAGTTCACCTTGACAATCCCAGGCAACCACAGATGCTTAAGCATATAACTAGCACCGCCAATCCAGCACCGTCCCTAGCTCCGCCGCACCCTACTGCGCACCCTTGTCCACCCCACGGAAGCAGCCGAGCCCTGGACCACCGAGGAGCAGCCGCGCACCGAGCCTCTGCGCCATGCACGGAGCATGCGAGAGCACCATCCCGGACAGGCCAGCACAAGCCACGCCTCGACCCCAGCTTGCACGCGCCGCTCTGCCATAACCCCAACATGCTCTAGCACATGCCCTTTTCCCGCCGCGCGACCAGCAGCCACCACACACAGCGTCGAGGACCACCTCTACCGCTCAGAGCGCTAGCCTCGCCTGACCAAAAGCCACAGCCCCTAGAAGTGCCATTGCGTCGTAGATGACCACCAGGAGGCAACCCACCGTCCGCCTAACTCGGCCATGCCTTTAGCCCCTGTACCGTCGTCTCCGACGAGCCGTGCCCATTCCGCTCTGCCCCTTAGTCGACCCTATATAAGGAGCCCTCCCCAGCCTCCATTGCCGCACTCCAACACTCCCCACCTCCCACTAAGTCCCTCGGACCATCCCCGGATCCACTCGAGCAGACGTTCGCCGGAATTTCCACCGGAGTCACCGTAGCAGAGGAGAAAGGGGCCCGTCGATTGCGACCACCCCAGGAGCCGCCGTGACCACGCCTGAGTCCGCCGTCGTCCACACGTTTGATCGCCCCCGTTGCCATGTTAGCTGGAGCCCTGGTAAGTCCCCACTCGACCCCCACCGAGCCGCTAGGGTTTAATCTCGCCGGTGACCAGTCCGTCGTCGATGATGAGCCAGAGTCGTTGATCTAGATTCTAATCGCACGGTCCACATCGCCCCGTACTGCTTCGCATTTAGTTCTGCCGCTGACATGCGGGAGCCCCCTGTCAGCTGCCCTCTACGCCACGGAGTGTCACTGTACCGACCCATTTAGTTTCACGCGCTGGTCCTAGAATTCAAATAAATATTTTCTAATTTAGACTTAATCTAGTTTCTGTCCACATGTTTAAAAATCATTTCAGAAAGATTTACTAAACCAAATTGAATGATTCAAACTTTGTTAGAAACATAATCAAAATATCTATCCATGCCCGTTGGATTTAAATCAACTGGAGTTAGATATCTCACATAGCAAAAATAATAAGACAGAGACTTTTCTACATTCGAACATTTTTCAAAAATCAACCATAATAGATTTTGAGATGATTCCAACTCTCAAAAATCACATTTGACAATACCAATCTGAATATGTAATAATATTCAGGTTTACGCGTAGTGACTTTGGACTAGGACCAACATAATGCTATATAGGCATTTCTAGTCACTTTAAATCATTTAAATAATAAACTTAAACTTAGTGAAATATGATCAAATATTTAAATCACATTCCCATGTATTAGAATATGTGGTGATGACATGTGTCCACATGATCCCATATTTTAATTGGAGAATATTAAATCTTAATTAATTTCAATGAGTATAAATTACTTTTCTCAAATAAAATAAATGAAACTAGTTCATTAAATATTGTGATGATTATGATGATGTTAGATCATCAAGTGTGTGCATTAGTGTACTAAATAGACTAGTTAAGTATTGTCTGGTGATTGTGTATTCCGTATATATTTATAGACGATAGTACCGACCAAGTCTACGAGGATGAGGAGTTCTACCCCGAAGAAGACGAGGAGAATTTCAACCACTTCACCAATGAAGGCAAGCTATTGTTAGCAATCTAGAATTAAGCACGATGCATTAGGCATGCTTTGGTTATACCTTTTTGATTTATACCCATCCCAAGTATTACTTACAAGCTTTACTTTATTTTACTTTACCAAAGTTCTTTATTTTGTTTATAGATAGCATAAAGAGTATAACACTTGGCCTATCTAGTTAGGCGTAGATGTCATTCCATGGCATGAGATTGAGATTAGCATCCCACATTAGTGAACACTCTTAACTTAGTAGTTTAGAGCTCAACCAAAAACTTGATCACTTTAGATGGGAATACTTGGTGAAAATGACTTATGAAAACCTTGCAATGATGAGTCATTCTATTGAGATGTTTTGACATGTGTTGAGAAACACAACTAGTTTATGATGATGAAACGGTTGAGGCATGAGCCTTATCCCTTTATAAAAACTGATGGTTGGGTTCGAATGCGATACCATTCCAATTTTACTATACAACCGCAATACCTGAATTGGGTAAGGCTTAGCTAGAAGTTTATATGCATTAGTATTGGTTCCCTCACGAGAGAGGTTTGAGCCGAGGCTACCTCTCAATGTTGTCCACCTATGCAGTGCCCAGGATGGTAGATGGCCATGGCTAGGAGGCCTAGCTCATAGGAGAGGTGGTTATACGAGAGTGTGTGAAGGAAAGGTTATGTTTGATTATCTGCATACTAAGTATGATGATTCAGGGTTATCCCTGACAAATATATCGAATTTTTTGGTGAAAGTGTACCACCTCTGCAGAGTGTCAAACTATTCGAATAGCCGCGTCCACGGTTACGAACAGTTGGAGTGGCCATACTGTTCCGTTGTCAGATGTTTTCAAAATGACTTACAAAATGTTTTGTGACATGACTTGACCACAACATGGTTGTGACTATGACAACTAAGTTCCCACTTAGGTGATTTAGAACTTTATTTTTATCTTTCTTTGTTTCTGAACTCAGCTTATGTTTCAAACTTAACTTTGCAAATAAACTTAGAGTTTAGCATTCCTAATAGAACTACCCTACTTGTTAGTGATAGTTTGCGAGTACTTAAAGAGTACTCATGGATTTGTCCCTGGCTATTCCTGTGGCCAGACTATGAAGAGGACTATCTGGAAGAAGGAAATCAGGACGGCTACAACAACTAGGACTATCTCCCATCGTCAGCATTGCCTATGACACTGAAGATGGAGCCCACCGCTACGCTATTTATTCCGCTACTTGTGTGTATTAAGACTTGATCATGAGATCCTTTATTTCTGTAAGACCTTATTATGGTTTGTAATGGATGATGTACTATGATATCCAATCTATTATGTCTCGCAAAAATGGTAATCCTGGGATTGCGATGTATGGCATGACAGGCATCTGGGATAAAAAATCCGGGTGTTGAAAAGTTGGTATTAGAGCCATCCTGACCATAGGATACCCTAGTTAGAATGGACGTCTGAACAAAAACTTAGTTCCAAGACAAAAGAAGTGAGTATTTATGAAAACCTATTTCCGCTCTTACCCTTGAGATTCTTTCAAAAATATTCATGTTCCTAAAAAATTCTTACATTTCTACATAAAATTTGACACACTTGAGCACTTCACTAACTTACTCATCCTAAATTCTTATATATGGAGGTTTAGTACTGCAAGTTCTACTAGTTGGGCAATGGAGGCCAACTGATCTTTGAGAGGGATCTTGATGCACTGTCTGAGTACCTTGAGCGCCCGCATCCGGAATTCTTCGGAGCTCAACTCAATGACCACCTAGGAGGAGATTTTCAATGGCTGATAGTTGCTGATCTTCGAGGCAAGATGGAAGCACCACTTTCCGAGAAGATTCAATTCACCATGAGAGAGAACAACTGGCTAGATGGATTAGCCAGGGCAATGCATGAAGCTCTCGCTCATCTTTGCGCACAGAATATCACCTTGATCCAAGGAACTCGCTTTGCTCACTATGCAAGGCGTGATTCTATGGGAATGCCTCTGGAGATGCCAAGTCACCCGGAGTTGAAGCGCCAAGTGGAGAACCTTGACTTCCTACTGTACGATAGACAGAAGGAATTGGACAATGCTCGAGAGTACGCCAACCACAACCTTGCCACTGCCGCCCAGAAGGCCCAGACTTTCTCACTGCTCGTCAAGGATCGGCAATCACTTCGACGTCAACGCGCAAAGAAGGATCACACCATCGACCGTCTTTGCAAGAAGGTGGCTGACCTCGAGAAGACCATCAAGGAGCAAGAAGCTCAGCTTGCAGCAAAATAAGATGAAGAGGAAGAAGGTGAAGACACCCAGGGGGATATTCACTCATAGCTCAGCAATGATGATGACTATCTGGAGGATGATGCCATGGACTTCTACACAGACGATGATAACTCCGACTTCATCGACGATGAGTAGATGCACTAGAGAAGTATCGTAGGAAGAAGATGTATCGATCCCATTGTATCCTAGCTCACAGAATGGTTCTTAAAACCATATGTTTTTTCTTTTGTTGTGGCATGTGTGTGTTTGTATCATGTGCTTTGCTTGAATGAAGGAAAAGAAGTTAGTTTGCAAAACCTGAGTCAAACTCAAAGTTTTAGCTTTTGAAAACAAAACCATGAACCTTAGAACTTTCCCTCTTACCCCTTTATCTATCTCAATCTTTAGATGACTCGTGGAAACCAAGGAGGGAGCAGCTCATCGCAGGACCCGATGCTGCAGATTCTGCAGACGCTAATTGCGGACCACGAAGCTAATAGAGCAGAGCGCCAAGCAAATCTAGCCACCGTGTAGCAGATCGCCCAGATGGACCATAATAATCAAGGTCTTGGAAATCAGGATCATCATGGATCTAAACTCAAAAACTTCCAGAATACCAATTCCCCTATCTTTAGCTAGTCTGAAAACCCACTGGATGCTGATGATTGGTTACAGACCATGGAGAATAACCTAGAGGTAGCAGGATTTGACACAAATGAGCAAGTTCTGTTTGCCACCCACTATCTGGCAGGAGACGCAAGAGCATGGTGGAACAGCACCCGTACCATGAACAACGGTCAAGTGATGACGTGGGAAGCTTTCAAGACTAAGTTTAGCCGCACCCATGTGCCGCAAGGTTTAGTCACCAGAATGAGAGATGAGTTTAGAGAACTGAAGCAGGGCAGAATGACTGTAGTCGAGTACCGTGACAGATTTCTATCCCTCGCTAGGTATGCACCTAATGAGATCAACATGGAAGACAAGAAGAAGGAGAGATTCCTAAATGGATTGCATGATGAGATGCAAACGGTGTTAATCAACATACGTTTTGAAGATCTGGAAGAGCTAGTCAACTCTGCCATCCAGATGGAAGGAAATATCAACCAAGCCAACGACAATCGCAAGCATAGAATGATGCACCAGAGTGGACCCAACAGTCACCAGAAGTATCGTCCCAACCCGTCTGCCGGATATGCCCAGCAGAACAATAGACCCCCAATGTCTCACCCAAGCTACCCTAACTATAGCGGAGGAAATGTGATGACCGGAGGGAACCACAACAACCACCCTGGCAACTCCAACAACTTCAACCGTGCACCGCACAAGTCCAACAACAATAATACTGCCCCAAGGACTAGAAGCAACGCCGTGCTTGTTGCATCCAAAGAAAAGTCCCAGATTACTTGTTTTGAGTGTGGAGTGAAGGGTCACTACTCTAATGAGTGTCCCAAGAAGATTTCCGCCACTGCCAATGTGAATGCCCCAGCTTTGCAGCAGCGCCGTGTTCATCCCGGAAGAAGATTCGCCCCAAGGAATCCTCACAACCGCAACGGCCGGCTTTTCCACATGAACACCGAAGAAGCCCAAGAAGCGCCAGATGTCGTGTTGGGTATGTTTTCTACCAACTCAGTATTAGCAAGAGTGTTGTTTGATTCTGGAGCATCGCACTCGTTTGCATGCACTAGTAAGATTCACCCAACCAAATTGAAGCATGTTATGATAGTTCAAATACCTGGTTCAACCACCAAGGCTACAAAAATTTGCAAGGATGTACCTATCAGAATTCATGACATAGATTTGTATGCAAATCTATTAGTACTTGGAACCAAAGGTTTGGAAGTAGTACAAGGAATGGATTGGATGTCGAAACATAAAGGATTGATCGACTGTGCCAAGAAAGCCATCACCATGAATGGTACCTCTGGAGTAACAGTAGAGCATGTTTTTGAGACCTTGCCCCGTCAGTTCAAATGAAACAAGAGTCTAGCCCTACCCACCATAGACCAAGTCCGAATAGTCTGTGAATTCCCCGACGTATTCCCGGATGAATTGCCCGGTATGCCCCCGGATCAGGATATTGAGTTCATTATTGAACTAATTCCTTGAACTAGACCCATAGCTCAGAGACCCTATAGCACGAACCCATCAGAGCTAGTGGAGCTGAAGAAGCAACTTGATGCTATGCTGGCAAAATGCTTGATTCAACCAAGCGCATCACCATGGAGATTGCCCGTTTTGTTTGTCGACAAGAAGGATGGAGGTAACCGTTTGTGCACAGCTTACCGAAAGCTAAATGATGTCACCATCAAGAACAAGTACCCATTGCCAAAGATAGAAGATCTATTTGATCAGTTGACTGGTGCCAGAGTGCTCTCTAAGATTGATCTTAGGATTGGTTATCATCAATTCAAGATTCGTGCAACGGATATTCCAAAGACCTCCTTTACCACTAGATATGGGTTGTAGGAGTATACGGTCATGTCTTTTGGATTAACCAATGCCCCCGCTTATTTCATGAATCTCATGAATAAGATCTTTATGAACTTTCTAGATAAGTTTGTCGTGGTGTTTATTGACGATATTCTTATCTACTCCAAGTCAGAGGAAGACCATGAGCAACATCTAAGAATCATCCTTGAAACCCTTAGAGAACACCGGTTGTATGCCAAGTTCAGCAAATGTGAGTTTTGGCTGAAAGAAGTAGGATTCCTCAGACATATTGTGTCGGTAGGAGGAGTTGATGTGGATCCCGCCAAGATCAAAGATGTTGATGCATGGCAAGCCCCAACCACTCAAACCCAAGTCCATGCATTTCTTGGATTAGCGGGATATTACAGCAAATTCGTAGAAGGATTTCCGACCATCGCAAGACCCATGACCCAATTGTTGAAGAAGGACAAGAAGTTTGAATGGACCGACAAATGTGAAGCAAGTTTCCAAGAACTCAAGAAGAGATTGATTTCAGCCCCAATATTGATTATGCCAGATATCAAGAAGTTGTTTGACGTGTATTGTGATGCATCCAAGATTGGTGTCGGATGTGTGTTAATGCAAGAAGGCAAAGTCATATCATATTTGTTCTGACAACTGAAGCAACATGAGCAGAACTATCCTACCCATGATCTTGATCTAGCAGCTGTAGTTTTAGCCCTAAAGACATGGTGTCATTAACTTATGGGTAATCGCTGTGAGATTTACTTAGATCACAAGATATTGAAGTATATTTTCACTCAGAAGGAGCTGAATATGAGGCAAATGAGATGGATAAAGTTAATCAAGGATTATGACCTTGACATTCACTATCACCCCGGCAAAGCCAATGTGGTAGCGGATGCTCTTAGCAGATTGCTGTGCCGATTAAACACAATGATCAAGGAGAAGCAACCTAGTTTGCATGTGGAGTTGGAGCAGTTTAGAACTGAGCTAGTTAGCAAAGGATTCTTAGCTAGCATTGAAGTTTAATCCGCTTTTATTAGTCAAATCAAGAAAGCCCAGAAGGGAAATGCATGTATAGACGGAATCAAGCATCGTATTGGTACAGGAAAGGTACCTGGATTCACCGAAGACGAAGGAGTTATGTGGTACAAAGGACGTATCTGTGTGCCAGCAAATTCGGAGTTGAAGCAAGTTATCATGCAAGAAACTCATGATACTCTTTATTCTATCCACCCCGGAGGAACGAAGATGTATCAGGATTTGAAGGAGAAATTTTGGTGGGACAAGATGAAGAGAGAAATCGGAAGCTACATCGCCAAGTATGATATCTATCAGAGAGTCCAAGTGGAACATCAGATACCCGCATGACTGTTGCACCCATTGCAGTTTCCGGAATGGAAATGGGATTCCTTTGGAATGGACTTTATCACCGGTTTGCCTACTTCTAGTAGGGAGATGACTCAATCTGGGTCATCGTTGATAGATTATCCAAGGTAGCCCACTTTATACCTGTCAAGACAAGCTACCAGAGTTCTAAGCTAGCAGAGTTGTACATCGCTAGAATTGTTAGTTTGGATGGAACCTCCAAGACCATAGTATCGGATCGAGGAACCCAATTTACCTCAAGATTTTAGCAGAAAGTCCAAGAAGGATCGGGAACCAATCTGAACTTGAGCACAACTTATCACCCGCAAACCGATGGGCAGACTGAAAGAGTCAACCAAAACTTAGAAGATATGTTAAGAGCTTGTGTGTTAGAGTACGAATCAAAATGGGAAGATTGTCTGCCTTTCACGGAATTCTCATACAACAATAGTTATCAAGACAGTTTGCAAATGGCCCCATTTGAATTTCTATATGGAAGAAAGTGCTGTACCCCTTTGAATTGGTCGCAAGTAGGAGAGAGTCAGATTTTCGGACCCGACATCCTATGAGAAGCTGAAGAGAAGGTTCACAAAGTCCGTGAGCACCTCAAGACCGTCCAATCAAGACAGAAGAGTTATGCTGACAAGAGACATAGAGACCTGACTATCAATGTCGGAGATTTTGTTTATCTCAAGGTTTCGCCATTGAAGGGAACGCGACGCTTTAGTCTAAAAGGAAAGTTAGGACCCAGATATATTGGACCCTTCAAGATTCTAAATCGTCGAGGAGAAGTATCGTATCAACTGGAACTGCCCGAGGAGATGTCAGCCATCCATGATGTGTTCCATATCTCGTTACTTCGCAAATGCTTAGAAGTGCTAGAGAAGAACGAAGTGTTCAAGAACATCGATCATCGAGCCGTTGAGATCAACAAGGATCTGACGTATCGTGAAGTGCCCATTCGTATCTTGGAAGAAGCTTACAGAACCACCAGGACCCGGAGTATCAAATTTCTCAAGATCCAATGAAGCAACCATACCGAAGAGGAAGCCACTTGGGATCGAGAAGATTACATTCGGACTGAGTTTCCAGATCTCTTTAGTTCCTAGTTTTCTTTCTTAAATCTCGGGACGAGATTTTGTTTAAGGGGGGAAGGTTTGTAACATCCCAAATCTTTAATCAAAGATATTAAGATCCAAATCACCCAATTTAGGGTTAACAAAAACTTTTTATTATTAAAAATAAATATGAATGCATAAATATAGAATTGTTTGGAAATGCCATGTTTGTTTGTTCTAATGGTTGTAAAATGATTCAAAGCTGAATGACACATCATCTAGATCATTAAAAAACCAAATCCAAAGAAAAAGAAATCAAATGGAATTAATAAATGCAAATGGTCAGTTTTGCCATTTTAATCCACTAGGCCACTTTAGGTGTTCCTAGAAGTCAATTTCAAACAGAAACAATTCTAACTCTTTGCACCTCTTGCTAGTACAAGTAAAGATCTACCAAGGCCCACTCTGAATTCTTACAAAAACATTTAAACACTAATTTTAAATGACAATTGAAAATGGAATCAAGTGTACGTAAATAGATCCCACTTTTTCAAAAACCACTCAAATGAGTTCACCTTGACAATCCCAAGCAACCACAGATTCTTAAGCATATAACTAGCATACCCACCAAAAATCTTTTCAAAATTCAATTAAAACTTTCTTGCGGCCATTTGGTCAAACACTTGGTAGACAGAGAAAAACTTGCCTAACTAATATTGTTGCTAATCAACTCTTTGTCCATCTCTCGACCCGCTCTGCTCTTCCCTGTCTCCCCTAGTTCCAACCAAGCCATTAAGGAGCTACCCCTTAGCCTCTAGTAGCAGTGTCACGCCGCCCGTTCTTGGTCGCCGCCGACCAAACATGGGCAAAGCGCCAGAGACCAAGCCGTGCCAATCCAGCACCGTCCCTAGCTCCACCGCACCCTACCGCACACCCCTGTCCACCCCACGGAAGCAGCCGAGCCCTAGACCACCGAGGAGCAGCCGCGCACTGAGCCTCTACGCCATGCACGGAGCACGCCAGAGCGTCGTCCCCGATAGGCTAGCACAAGCCGCGCCTCGACCCCAGCTTGCACGCGCTGCTCCACCATAACCCCAACATGCTCTAGGACATGCCATTTTCCCACCGCACGACCAGCAACCACCATACGCAGCGTCGAGCACCGCCTCTACCGCTCAGAGCGCTAGCCTCGCCCGACCAAAAGCCACCGCCCCTAGCAGCGCCATTGCGCCGTAGATGACCACCAGGAGGCAGCCCACTGTCCGCCTACCTCGCCCATGCCTTTAGCCACCTGTACCGTTGACTCTGACGAGCCGTGGCCATGCCGCTCTGCCCCTTAGTAGACCCTATATAAGGTGCCCTCCCCCAGCCTCCATTGCCGCAGTCCAACACTCCCCACCTCCCACTGAGTCCCTCACACCATCCCCAGAGCCACTCGAGCAGCCATTCGCCAAAATTTCCACCGGGGTCGCTGCAGCAGAGGATAAAGGGGCCCGTCGATTGCGACCACCCCAGGAGCCGCCGCCACCACCCCAAGAGCCACCACGACCACGCTTGAGTCCGCCGTTGTCCACACGTTCGATCGCCCCCATCGCCATGTTAGCTGGAGCCCTGGTAAGCCCCCACTCGACCCCCACCGAGCCGCTAGGGTTCAATCCCACCAACAATTAGTCCGTCGTCGACGATGAGCCAGAGCCATTGATCTAGGTTTTAATCGCATGGTCCATATCGCCCCGTACTGCTTCGCATTTAGTTGTGCCGCTGACATGCGGGGCCCCACTGTCAGCTGCCCTTTGCACCATGGAGTGTCATTGGGCCGGTCCATTTAGTTTCCCGCGCTGGCCCTAGAATTCAAATAAAGATTTTCTAATTTAGACTTAATCTAGTTTCTGCCCAGTTGTTTAAAAATCATTTCAGAAATATTTACTAAACCAAATTGAATGATTCAAATTTTGTTAGAAAGATAATAAAAATATCTATCCAATCCCGTTGGATTTAAATAAATTGGAGTTAGATAGCTCACATAGCAAAAATAAGAAGACAGAGACTTTTCTACATTCAAACATTTTTCAAAAATCAACCATAATAGCTTTTGAGATGATTCCAACTCTCAAAAATCACGTTTTACAATACCTACATGAATATGTAATAATATTTAGGTTTGCGCGCATTGACCTTTGACTAGTACCAACATAATGCTATATAGGCATTTCTAGTCACTTTAAATCATTTAAATAATAAACTTAAACTTAGTGAAATATGATCAAACATTTAAATCACATTCCCATGTATTAGAATATATGGTGATGACATGTGTCCACATGATCCCATATTTTAATTGGAGAATATTAAATCTTATTTAATTTCAATGAGTAGACATTACTTTTCTCAAATAAAATAAATGAAACTAGTTCATTAAATCTTGTGATGATTGTGATGATGCTATATCATCAAGTGTGTGCATTAGTGTACTGAATAGACTAGTTAAGTATTGTTTGGTGATTGTGTATTCCTTATATATTTATAGACGATAGTACCGACCAAGTCTACGAGGAGGAGGAGTTCTACCCCGAAGAAGACAAGGAGAATTTCAACCACTCCACCAATCAAGGCAAGCTATTGTTAGCACTCTAGAATTAAGCAAGATGCATTAGGCATGCTTTGGCTATACCTTTTTGATTTATACCCATCCCAAGTTTTACTTACAAGCTTTACTTTCTTTTACCTTACCAAAGTTCTTTACTTCGTTTATACATAGCATAAATAGTATAAAACTTGTCCTGTCTAGTTAGGCGTAGATGTCATACCATGGCATGAGATTGAGATTAGCATCCCACATTAGTGAACACTCTTAACTTAGTAGTTTAGAGCTCAACCAAAAACTTGATCACTTTAGATGGGAATACTTGATTATCTGCATACTAAGTATGATGATTCAGGGTTATCCCTGATAGATGTATCAAATTTTGTGGTGAAAGAGTACCACCTCTCTAGAGTGTCAAACTATTCGAATAGTCGCGTCCGCGGTTATGGACAGTGGCCATACTATTCTGTTGTCAGATGTTTTCAAAATAACTTGTTAAATTATTTGTGACATGACTTGACCACAAGATGGTTGTGACTATGACAACTAAGTTCCCACTTAGGTGATTTAGAACTTTATTTTTATCTTTCTTTGTTTCTAAACTCAGCTTAGGTTTCAAACTTAACTTTACAAATAAACTTAGAGTTTAGCATTCCTACTAGAACTACCCTACTTGTTAGTGATAGTTTGCGAGCACTTAAAGAGTACTCATGGCTTTGTCCCTGGCTATTCCCGTGGCCAGACTATGATAAGGACTATCCGGAAGAAGGACAGCAGGACGGCTACGACAACTAGGACTATCTCCCATCGTTAGCATTGCATGTGACACTGAAGATGGAGCCCACTGCTACGCTATTTATTCCGCTACTTGTGTATATTAAGGCTGGATCATGAGATCCTTTATTTGTGTAAGACCATATTATGGTTTGTAATGGATGATGTACTATGATATCCAATCTGTTATGTCTCGCAAAAATGGTAATCCTGGGATTGCGATGTATGGTATAACATGCATCTGGGATTAAAAATGCGGGTGTTGACACAGGTTATGACACAGTTGAGTTACAAGCATAGAAAATATTCAAAGGACATGAGAAAGTTGTGAACTTTCCTTTTGCGATTGCAAGATTATGCACTCACAGTCTTCAAGAAAATAGAAGATCCATATTTTGTAAACAGCATGATTGGTCTGGTAAGGACTAATGTTTAAAGAAGCAAGATGCAACAATGCATAAGTAATGTAATGCAATTTGATAAATGCGAAACCCCGGAATAGTTGTATCTGATCTAGGGTTTAGAGTTTGTGATGAGTTCTTTGGAATGTGTTGCACTTTTATCTCAGTTTCACACTTGTTCTTCTTATTAAGGCGTGTGAGAGTGTGTGTGAAACAATAGTAAATACAACAAGTAGTATACAATACTAAAACATTCAGATGGAGCATGGTATCTGAAAGATTACTTCAGCAAGATTATTAATTGATGAGAGATTTTATATGTAAATGCTTAAGAATTGCCTTGAATATTTCTTATTTAACTAGTATTATCAAAGGGAAAATATTACTACATTAAACAATCACAACATAAGTGGTGGAGATTTGCATGTGTTGTATAAGGAACCACATTGTAGATGGTTGACGTCTTAACATTTCACAAAGTTAGACTTTAAGTATGATTACTTGAAGGAGTTGGTATTTTATTAAAGTTATAAGTGAATAGGATTCTTATGATGAACAATATACTATTTTAGTTGATTTTATAATTGGTAAAATCTTTTTAGGAAAATTAAAATATCCTTAATTTGAGATGATAGTTTTAGTAGATATATTTTAAAATGGTTTGACCTCTTTTAACTTCATTTAAACATGAATTTACTTGCTATTACATTTTTAGACTTTAAACAAACAATACTAAAGGCAATAGTAAAGATTTATAGTTTTTTAAGGAATTAAAATAAAATAAAAGAGTTAAAATAAGATTTATTAGACCTTTACCTTTTATTTTACTTCAAAAGTGAGAGTTGACATTTTTTATGTGTAGAATTTATTTTTGTGATCAATTTGTTATATTATAAGTATTTTTGTGATTTTTAAATAATAAGTTATTATTATTTTTAAGTTTTATCACTTAATAAATACTTAATAAATAGTAAATATTAGTTAAGTGATACAAAAAAATTAAACATGTTTGTAAATGTATATTTTGTTTTTATAAGAATTTTGGTATATTATTTATAGTTTTCTTATTTACCAATGTTAAAATATGAATTTTCAAAGTATTATTACTTATAAAATATTTATTAATTAATAATTATTTAAATAGTTAACATATTAATGTTTGTTAATATAGTTAAATTATAGATTTTATTTTTCTTAGTATTTTGATATATTATACACATTTTTCTGAATTATAAAACAAAAGATATAGAATTAACAAGATTTAATCCTTTTATTAAATTTCTGAAATTATATTTATGTTTAAACTTATTTTGTTTTATCTATTTACTAGACAAATAATCTTTTTACACCCGGACCCAAACTAGACCTAGCCACTGACCAGTGGGGTCAGGGCCACGTCATCATGGACTGGTCAAAATTAGGATGACTGGCTATAGGTGATGCAAGTGTGACGTCACCTCGCCGGTGACATTCCGGTGGCGAGCAGCGGCGGCGATTTAGTGTAAATCAGCAAGCATAATTGGTATCGTTCGAAAGAGGGGACTGAGGCGAACCCAGTGGTGACATCGCCACCCATTTTTGGTTAGTGGAACAGTGACGGCGATGAGCACCAGCGGTGGCGCTCGCCGGCTGAATGACGAATACGACCACCGGTTGACCTAGGATGCTTAGGTAGTGCTAATCGACACATAATCTTACCCTAAACTTGATGGTAGGCTTGGTGATGTGGACGACGACGGGAAATGAGCGCGGCGTTGCGGATTCCGGTGAACACCAACGAAAGGGAATGATGAAATTTGCCCTCCTCAAAGCTCCCCTTGATGATGTGCTCCTCCTAGAGGATCTATAGAGCACTACGCTTCTTCCGGACTACTCCAAGGTCACCGAGATGGCCTACATCAATGGTTAGCCGGAGCTCGCCGGCGGTGGCTTCGGTGGATTTGCGGAGAATAGAGAGCAAGAGAGAGAAATAGAGAAGGTAGGGATGGATAAGAACGTCGATGCAGATCTCCACGGTTTATTTCTAGGTCTAGTCGGCATTAGAGGCGACGTCACGATGGCGACGAATGCCGAGATGCACCAGGGACCTAGGAGCTCAATATGGGCATGAATCGCTGCACATTTGTCAAACTAGCGGATGCCTGGCGACTTAGACAGAACTCTGGGCGAGTCAATCGCGTATGGGCGGTCTCGAATGATGGAGGCGACGTGGAGCTCGCCGGCGTGCTATCGAGCATGCGAAGGAAGACGAGAACGACGATCCTCTACTCACGTGGCCCCACTTGATAGAGAGAGAACGAACGGGTACCGGGCTGGGCTGCTACTGGGCCGATGTTGTTAGGCCGGTATGGGCGGTAGACAGGCAGAGAGAAACTATGGGCCGGCATGCTGCTCGGGCCAGCTCTTTTTTTCTTTCTGTTTTTTTCTATTTTTCGTTTCTTTTCAGATTTTGTATTTTCACTTTTGCTTTGTACTCTATCCCATAAAAAATTTATTTGCTAAGTAGTTATAGCAATACTTAGATGTATTTAGTATACTTTTGTGAACTTTTATTATATAAGGTTATAGTTTATTTATTTCTTTATATAGGTCATTTTTCTTTTAATAATTTGTAAGGACCTTTGTTATGAATTTAATTTGCATAATAAACCATCACTTATAAAAGGATTTATTACTACTCATCCATAAAACTTGATTCTCATTAACTTTATAGTTTTAAGGAAACCTTTTTATGGTGATCCTTCATAATTATATGATACATCAAGTTCTAAGGAATTAATATGGTTAATATTATTCCCATCAGCTTAGGTGATATCAAAGTGTATATTTTGTTATAACTTTCATAGAAGTGAGGGTTTAAAAACTATAAATGTGTACCATGGATAATAACTCATCTTAGAGTGAGCTATTTAGATTTGTTCCTAGGGTGATCTTGCTAGTTCTATGAAACTAGGTTTCTATTAAGCTTTAAGACAATGAGGTGGACAAGGCCTCCATCTATAAACACTCATCTGGTTCTCTAATTATCTCTTGGAAGCTTCAATTGTCCAATAGGTATTGTTCAATGGTTACCTAGGAATAGGAAATGGTTTCACTATCCAATTGATTCTAGGGTTTTGAATAATGCACTAGACATGGGTCTTGTCATGGCTGCATGTATAGCTTGCTAAAGGTTTCTAAAGAATTCCCATCCTCACACTTCACTAAGCTTGGATCATAGTTAAGGAATTCCTTTCCTAAATATACTCTATATAAATCTCTCTTATCTTATTCACAAAGATCTCATCTTCCTGAATAAGACAATCATCTGACTCCACCATATCCATCATCATATGATGACATGGTCATGTCACTTCAACAATACTCCATTCTTACTCCTAATATATAACTCCTCTTAAATAACTAGCATTGATATACCTATCAATGTAGATACTGCTAACTCCATCTATTAACTTCCTTAACTTCATCTTGCAACTTCTTCCAATGCTTACAAGATTATAGTTTTCTTTATATATCACATGTGATAACAATCCTCTAGAATAGGTATGGTACTACTCTCCACAATACAAGTTTGTTCTTGTATTAGCTTGATTAATCTACTACACTTCCAACTACTCCATATGTTCATGTTATATACTTCATCATACTCTATCTTGACTTCTCAGGATCGAACTAGATGATTCAGCTTACTAGGCTGTACCTAATTTGGTATACTCACAAGTCTTCTTCAACATCTAGTCATCCATTCTCAAGTGACTTGGGAATAATGACCACCAACCCTTGATCATGCTTAGCTTAAGCTTCTAATTGTCTGATCAACATCCATTAACACTAAGTAATCGACTTGTACTTGTCTCTCTATAAGAGTTATCTTGTTAAGGAAACTTACTTTTAAGTTTGTACCTACTTGGCTTAACAAGGTTATTACTTGATACTCTAACACTACTAGCTTTCTCATGGCTCCTCAATTACTAGCTACTTCTTGGGTTTAGGTACTGCTTCTAGTTAACTCAAGAGTGAGTTAACTCCTCTAACATCAAATGGTTTGGTCTCCACTAAGGCTCTCATTCCATTGATGATGGCACACTCAACTATATCTAGTTCTTCCTTCATATTAATTTACTTAAGGTATTTGGACGGTCAACACAATAAGTCAAAGGCTATGAGTCAATATGTTCTAGATCAGGAATTGATCACCCAATATTGATGATCAATTGATACTAGGACTTGGTTAAATAGATATGGCACCTCTTAATATCATATTAAGAGTATGTGCTGGATGGTCTTGGCTTGAATTCCTTTCTACTCTATCTGTGACAAGAGTTAATGTTTCAGAACTACCATGATACCCATGGTAAGAGTAACTATGGCAAACAAGTGTTTCAAGATTTAGTTATAGAGTTTCTTTTACTTAAATTATGTACTTAACTTGCTATTCAAGGTTTGTGGTAGATAATACCTTGATATCATCTTTAAAACATTAAGTATTCATCCTTGAGTTGTGGTATGGAATACCATGTAATGATCTCTAGAAGATCTAGTACTCCTTATTAAGTAGTGTGTTGTGACTTAGTTTTATTACATTTGATCTACCCTTAGATCAAATTATATTACCCAAAGATAAGGTTTTAGCAAAGGTCACATTGAAACTTATCGCAGTCAACTTGATGATCTACTTTAGTTCCACCAAGTTAAGAGAAGCTTCAATCACTTTGACAAGTTTTATTTAAAAGCGCGAAAATTATTCAGATTTTCTATGCATAAATGCAATGCACACACCTGTGTTCAGCTTATTTCTAAGCTCTAATGCTGGGATGTTACACTGGGCCTCCTATGGATCAAAGCTCTAACCCGGAGGTAGGCCCCCTAGTTAGTGAGTAGTTGTGGGTATACCCGGGAAATATATACCCAACAATCAAACTCTCAGCTAATTGGCTTAGACTTCTCTTGTTTTGTTCTTCAAGCAACCTACAAAATAAAGTATTTTCCTTGCGTCCCCAACTCCACCGTGTGGTTGTCAAGAACAAGTTTTTGTATTATTAAAACAGAAATAACTATAAATAATAAAAGTAAAAGGGAAATCTATAACTAGGCAAGAAAGTAAAAATAATAAAGTAAAAGTTTTTCTGGGTTATTGTTTGTGTTTTCTAATAGTAAAAGTGTTTTTGTTGTTTTCGGATTTAACTAGTGCAACAAGTATGAAAGCAATGAAAATAAATTGAAGTCGTGTTTCTTATAATAAAAGTTGGACTAGGGTTTCATGGTTTCACTTGTCTATTCTCTCATAAAGTGTAGTGGCATAAAATAATTAATAAGCAATACTGACATGGGTATGTCCCACGGGCATCCAGGTTTGGCCTATACGGTGCAGCCCAAGTGAACCCCATGGTAAAGCCCAAGAAGATTCGGGTGGCCCAAGTCCAGGATGACGCGACTCCTTGGGAAACACCACAATCTGTAGATAGGAAATTTAAAGGGAAAACCCTAATCTGTAACCGAATCGACTTTCTATACCGAGACCTAGACCCCTATATAAAGGCTAGGAGGGGTTGTCGAGCAAAAAAGATCACACAACCCTAGTTCACACATTGCCAAATTGCATCTGCGCATCCTTGTAATCTTCGATTCTATCAATAACAAAGAGCAGACAAGTAGGAGTAGGGTCCCTTACGAGGGCCTAAACCTGGGTAAACCACGTGTCCCCGATGTGCTTGTTTGCTAGCTGATCGATACCTCCAGCGCTCCTCACTTCCTCAAACCCAAGTCAATTGGTGTCATCTGTGGGAACCGGGAGTGCTGATGTTGCAGATTCGTAGGCCCCATCACCTGCGATCTACAATTCTGATGCAGCAGAGAACTGCCTCCTCTTCGGCACCTTCGACTTCACCGTACACTCCTCGGCGACTCGCCTAGATTCCAAGTCTGTAGGCAACAGAACCAGCATCACGATCAGAAGCTTATGCTTCTAGGTCGACAAGATCGGCATGCTTTGCTTCCGCGACCACTCGCCGGCACCTTCGATTGCACCTGCCTTGTGGTTCCCACCACTGTTTGGCACCTTGAGCGAGCTCATTGCTTTGGCATGAGCCTACGACAGAGACAACAACAATAGTTGTGACTCCAATCTGTGCGATCTGGTGGAGGAGGACGACACCTACCACTCTAGGTCAGAAAGATGTGCAAGAAGCAACTTCCCCAACCGCTACATGTTCGTTGTTGTCACCTGCGGTGATAGAGGCACTCATGGAAATAATGGCAACAAAGGGCCAACAAATAGATCCCCCACCAATGGCCCTGGCAACGCAACTCCTACTAATGGCCCCGCCTACGGTGAACAACCCAACCCTCCCAATCCCGACACCCAGGGCGTAAACGCCAAAAATGGGTCGGAACGCTAATAGATCCACCTCAACAAGGCTGGATGGGTGCAAGTCAGGGAAGCCCTGCATGACGAGAATATCATTTTGCGGCTCGAAAGTTGGGGCGCCCAGGCAACACAGTACCCAAGTTCCCTAAAATCAGCTGGGATGACTACAGTTGGTGTGCCAAATACTCAGAGGGTCTTTTTTGGAATGAATTCAACTTTACGTTTCAATACAAAAAATCAGGCTAACGGCCGTCAAGTTGGCCCCCCCTTTCAATGCTTGCTGTTATGTCGCTCCCGTCGCTTAGGTGTCAATTAGGCTTGCAGCGTTGGTGCCTGCATCCATTATGCGTCTCCTTCTTCCTCGGAGCGGCAATCTGTGGGGCGTCGCAGCCATGGCGCAGAGCTCGGACAGGGACGAACCTGCTCGGCCTAGCTCTCCTCCCTGTAGGCTTGCAGCATTGGCGCCTACATCCGTTACGCATCTTCTTCTTCCCTGGAGCGGCAATATGTGGTCGCGGCCATGGTGCAGAGCTGGGACGTGACAAACCTGCTCCGTCCCGCTCTCCTCCCCATCCCGAGTCGGAGCTCGCCCTCACCATGCACGCACCCATGGCACGATGAGGAGACGAGAATTGGTTCTCGGTGAGATCTGTCACCGTGTCGACCATGCTCGATTCTGTTTCCTCCTATAGAATCCGAGCTCATGGTCGCCATGGTTTGCACCCGCACAAATTCTGCCACCTCTACCGAGGTCTCTGTGGTAGCTCAAGTTCTGTCATGTTGGACCTGTAAGCGAATTTGGAGCTGGGCGGCGGTAACCCGTTGTTGAACCTGCAAGAAATTTGCTGAAGACTACATGCCTCTCCAAGGTCTTCGGCTGATGACAACGTCCACCTCCGATGTGAGATCATTTAGTTACTTCAATACAAAAATTCGACCAATTTAACTTCTTGATGTATTCCTTGACAATTATAATATAATCAAGCACTAGAAATATTTTGTAGTGTGCATGAGCATGATCAGTAATATAATTGAACACTAGAAATTTTAAGGCACTCCATATAAAGGAGTAGATTAATATAGAAGGTTCACCAGAGACACCACGGATATATTGTCTAACATGCCACACACAGGTAATAATTAACTAAAACAAAATAAAAGCAGGGGCGGCAGCAGGAGGCCAGGACACGGAGACGCCCAGCAGGGCAGGGGCATATCAGCAGGAGGCAGCGACAACCTAGTCGATGGGATATAGGCCAGTCCTAACATACTCCCGGATTAATTTGCCGAAGGCTGCGTGCCGCGCCAAGGTAATCGGCCTATGGCTTCTGCCTTCGCCTCTGCCAACGCCCTTCGCGTGCTGGATCATGCTATCGAGGTCCATGTTGATTGCTCTGCCACAGAATGGGCAAAACAATCTCCCCTATGATGGAAACGGATTAGCCCACACCGTAACCGCCTCAGCACGTAGCGGCTCTTGTTGTCCCTGGATACCTTGCTATCATCCACTTCATCATCATCCTCCTGCTGATTTTTAAGAACATAACTTAGAACTCATACATATGATTGAATTGTATTACAACTCAAGAATTGACAACATGTGCATGTAAGACAATATATACGTGGATATCAAAGATAAAGCATCTCAGCAATAGTTTGATCGGTTCATATATCATTTCATTTCAACACAACGACAAATAATTGCATCAGACTGTATGTAGAATAAAGATTGCGGCCTCATAAGTTTCTTCAGGGACGGCGTGAGTGAACCAAGTAACAATTTCACAACCTATATTGTTCTTGTACATCGCCCCAGGTTCACTAACTCGTCCCTGAAAAAATCTGACACCAATGTGTCTGCCTCTCTTTTGGGACAAATTTGAATCATTGGCCACAATAAGAAATTGAAATGTAATCGTAAAAAAAATATTCAGGGATATACATAGTCAGGTACAAAAACAAGCCTAAATATTGTAATTTTAAATAAAAAGCAAACAATTGATCTTTAGGTACATGTTAAAAATACTTATGATCAAAACCATTCATATACATATGCATCATACCTAAAAGATCAGAAACAATTCAAGGATCATATATGTAGTTCCATATGAGAATCAATCTAGGGCCTCATAATTTGTTTCAGAGATGGAGTTGGCGAACCAAAGTACCAACATCACAACCTATATTGTTGGTGTGCATTTCTGCCTCAGGTTCACCAACCCATCCCTAAAACACGACACCATCATACGTGTCTCCCCTTGAACTCTTTTGGGGCAACTTTCAATCATCGGCCTCGGTGACAAACTAAAATGTAATTCTTATACACTATGAATGCATGGAATAGATAATTCAAATATCATAGTTCTATGAATGTAGAATAAAGATTGCGGCCTCATAAGTTTCTACAGGGATGGCATAAGCGAACCAAGTAACAATTGCACAGCTTATATTGATCTTGTACATGGCCTCAGGTTCGCTAACTCATCCCTGATAAAATTTGACACCAATGTGTCTACCTCTCTTTGGGGAAAATTTGAATCATTGGCCATAATAAGAAAATGAAATCTAATCGTACAAAACAATATTCAAGGATATACATAGTCAGGTACGAAAACAAGCCTAAATATTGTAATTATAAATGAAAAACCAAACAATTAATCTTCAGGTACATGTTAAAAGTACTTATGATCAAAACCATTCATATACATATGCATCATACTAATCATTAAAATATCAGAAACAAATCAAGGATCATATATGTAGTTCCATATGAGAATAAATCAAGGGCCTCATAATTTGTTTCAGAGATGGAGTTGGAGAACCAAAGTACCAACATCACAACCTATATTGTTTGTGTACATTGCTGCCTCAGGTTCACTAACCCATCCCTAAAACACGACACCATCATACGTGTCTCCTCTTGAACTCTTTTGGGGCAAATTTGAATCATCAGCCTCAGTGACAAACTAAAATGTAATTCTTATACACTATGAATGCATGGAATAGATAATTCAAATATCATAGTTCTATGAATGTAGAATAAAGATTGCAGCCTCATAAGTTTCTATAGGTATGGCGTAAGCGAACCAAGTAATAATTGCACAGCTTATATTGATCTTGTACATGGCCCCAGGTTCGCTACCTCATCCCTGAACAAATTTGAATCATTGGCCACAATAAGAAATTGAAATGTAATCGTACAAAACAATATTCAGGGATATACATATGCATCATACAACGCATTCATAGATCCAAAACAATACATAGATTATATATATAGGTTCCATATGAGAAAAAAATTAGGGCCTCGGTTTTTAGGCGATGGAGTCGGAGAACCAAAATACCATCAGCACAACCTATATTGTTTATGTGCATTGCTACCTCAGGTTCACTAACCATCCCTAAGAAAACGACACCATCAGATGCCCTTGCACTATTTTGGGGCAAAATTGAATCATTGGGCTCAGTAAGGAATAAAAATGTAATGTTATAGGCATGTTGTGTATCGAAATCAACACTCAACTAGCAAACTCAACTAGATAGCAGATGAGCAGATTGGGATATTTGACTAGACGGATTGGGGTTTTGTGACTAGATGGCAGATGCATCAATCGACCGATCGAACCATAAATATACTACCCTACTTGAGCAAAAGAATCTGTACACGATTGAGAAAATCCTATGTATGAACAGCGAAATCAGCAGCTGCGAGTAGAGAAGCTAGCAATGTAGTACCTTGGACTCCTCATCAGGGACCTCCTCCTCGAACTCGTCATTCTCCACGATTGCGTCGAAGATTTCTTGTACAGTGATGGGGTCGTTGATGTAGAGCACCAGATTTCCTCCGCCTGCCGCCTGCCCCCCATCCAGATCTGTCGCTGGCACCACGACGTTGTCGGCCACCTGCTGCTCGGTGGCGACGGCTACTACATGCTGCTCGGCGGCAACAGCTACTGGCTGGACGGATGAGCTCGCTCCCTCGATGGCGCGGTGACGAGCGGCGTTCATGCTCAGAGAAGACTCCTCCGCCTGCTTGGCGACAACCGTGCCATCTGCTGATGCGCCTTCAACTGGCTTCACCTCTGGCTCGTCTCCACGCGTATGCTTCATGGCGCACCAAGGGAAGGAGGTAGTGCAAGCGAGGGAGCTTTGGCGCGTGCGGTAGGTGTAGATTGGGGTCTTGGGACTAGACAGACTGAGGGAAAATGTCACGAGCACATGGAAGAAGAAGGTCGAGGGAGGTTATAAACACAAAACCGTTCGTAGTCCTCGAGTGGACACGTGTGGTAGGCGGGGAGCGGCGGGCTACCACGATCTCCACCTTTTTTTTGGTTTCCCTTTTTTTGGAACAGCCACGATCTCCACTTTAGAGCTGCATTGAAAACACGCTCATGGCAGACCTTGATTCCACTACATGCAAGTGGCGCAGAACCAATTTCTAGCAACATTAGATCTACACGAGGGGGGCCTTGACTCATGGAAGTTACTAGCGGTAGGGCCCAGTTGGAAGTGAGATTGAGAACGCTGCGTAAAAGCGGGATATGTCTTATTAAAATAAATTGGCAATAAATTGCAGCGTCCCGTCAACAACCGTGCACTCGATGACCCCGTTGCCCTGTGCATGTGTTGTAGTAGCAGTAGTAGGCTTTTCAGACTTGATTAAACATGACATGACCGCTCAACGACATTTTCCATGGACGGCATCGTGTTCCTTCTTGTAGAGGGAGACGTCAAGATGGGGCCTCGTCAAGATGGTAGCTCATTAACTGGCAGTTTGAAAGAGTACCCTTTTCCTCTCTTGCTAAATAGATATGTTTCATTTTGCCCCAATTTGGTAAATCTAGAGAAGATTCTCTCTTTGATAATTCATTCCCTTTTGGACCTCTTTTGGCCTCCGATCAGGTAGCAAATCTAGAGCAGCAAATCACACTAGGCAGAATACATTCATTCAGAAAACAAAACAAATGTAGATATAGTTGTGCGCAGCTAAATAGGATATAGCGATAGAAAGTAGGTTGCTTAACGAGGTGGATGCATTCAGCCAGAAATAGGATGCAAGCAAAATATAGAAAATCAAAAGAAGCTGCTTAGCAGCAGCAGCCGCTGCAGATGCAGATACATTCAAGGACACATCCAACCCGTTCATGCGCCAACGCTTCCGCCTCCCTCCAGCGCTTCCTCCACTTCTTGCTACCCAGTCCCTTGATCTTGGGGGCCTTAGGCCTGATTGGAGGCATGCGACCCACTTTGACGGCCACCCGCTGGAGGTTTTGGAGGTGAATGCCGAGAGCTCGGTGTTTAGCGATGTAGGCATTGATGTTCATGGTCTTGCGCTTGCCGCCTTTGTGGATGCCAGAGCCCGCGGCCTCTGCATGCTTCAGTAAGGTGTTGAAGTCGGTGCTGCTAGCGTGACTCACCCAGCAGTATACGATCCCCTTGCGGAAGGGGAAGCTGTAGTTGCCGCCCCTGAAGAAGGCGTCGTACTGGCTAGCCCGCAGCCTCCTCAGCACCTGACGAGCCTTGGTGTGAATGGACTCGTCATCGTTGCAGACGTCGTCAGAAACCTATTGGAAGAAAAGGAAAATGGGGGAGTAGAAGATGTAAGAAGATCGAGCAATCAAAATGCGAACAAGTGAATCCTAATAAACCAAGATCTAGCATCCAATGATGGGAACGGTAGAAGAACCAGGGAAGGGTATCAAACCCTAGTTACCTCCGACCATGGGTCGTCGATGCCGGTGTCGTAGGGGTTCAGCGGAGCGATGTACTTATCTAGATCGTAGGTGCCCAAGAACTGCTTGATCTGCTTATGACCAGTGGGGGCCTCGACTGGGGCCTAGACCGGGACGACGGTTGCTTTCAACACGTCGAGGGGGACCGGCGAGGAGACGGGGGGCCTCCCCGTCGGCGGCCTCGGAGGTGACGATAGCCACCTTATCCTCCTCGGCCATCACTGGTGCGGACAGGGTATTCTCGGGAGTTTGCGGATGCTGGTGGGACAGTGGAGAGGGTTGCGTGGGGAGAGTGAGCGAGAGTGAGAGTGGGTGTGTGGAGAGGGGCTCTATAGTTAAGGTGGATGGAAGCAAGGCACGTCTCGTTGCACCACCGTGCAACGCACCATGCAGTTTATTGCACCGTGCACCACGACACGCGCACGGTATGCCACGTTTTTTCCCGGGTCATGTATGGCAGTTCTGTATTGATCCGCATGCAAAGGGCGCATACACAATTTCTATGTACGAAGTTTGATACGACCCTAAAATTGGCGATAGTTAAAAGTGAAAATGTAGAGGTGAAAGTAGGTGGTTGTATGTTAGGTCTCGTCGAGCTCAGCTCTTCGGCCTCCGGCTAGCGCGTGCAAGTTTCATACGGTCGGGCCCAGTTGGAAGTGAGATTGAGAGCCGCTGCGTAAAAAATGGGATATGTCTTGTTAAAATCAAGTGGCAATAAATTGCAGCTGTCCATCGACGACCGTGCACTCGATGACGCATGCGTTGTGGCGTAGTAGTAGTAGTAGTAGGCTTTTTAGACTTGATTAAACATGACATGACTGCTCGTCGACTTTTTCCATGGACGGCATCGTGTTCCTTCTTGTTGAAGTCTCGCTGAGGGAGACATCCGTGTTGTCTCACGCTGTACTATGAAGGGCACGACGTGTGAAACGATCATCGTTGGATCGCATAGAATCAATGGTTGGTGCACACGATCCGCATGACAACTGTGACAACCAATCATGGAGCAGCAGACCGGGTGAGTACAGGTTTGGGCTTCTATGAAAGATAGAGAGAGGGGGGCAAAACTGAGTAGTACCACATAAAACCAAGGGCAAAACTGAGTAGTATAAAAATGGAAAGTGTCTTGTACAAGGAAATACATCGTGGCATACATCAAATTATGCCAAGATAGATCCACTGAGTTCATTGGATGTGTGTTCTTCTCATAAACCACACATGGATCCACCAGTGTGATTGCATGTCTGCACTTTTCATTAACCACAGTTAGAGTCATTGCATGTCTGTTCTTTTCACAAACCACATATCACTAGTGTCATTGCATGTGTGTTCTTCTCATGAACCACACAAGGATCCACCCAGTGTGATTGCATGTCTGTTCCTTTCACAAAACAAATATGGATCCACCAGTGTCATTGCATGTCTACTCTTTTCACAAACCACATATCACTAGTGTCATTGCATGTGTGTTCTTCTCACAAACCACATAAGGATGCACCAGTGTCATTGGATGTGTGTTCTCTTCACAAACCATATAAGGAACCACCAGTGTCATTGCATGTGTGTTCTTTTCATGAACCACACCTACTGTCATTGCATGTATGTTCCTCTCACAGACCACACATGGATCCACCAGTGTCATTGCATGTGTGTTCTTCCCATGAACCACGGCTAGTCATTGCATGTGTGTTCTTTTCATGAACCACACCTAGTGTCATTGGATGTGTGTTCCTCTCATAGACCACACATGGATCCACCAGTGTCATTGCATGTCTACGCTTTTCATGAACCACATCTAGAGTTATTGCATGTGTGTTCTTTTCACAGACCACACATGGATCCACCAATGTAATTGCATGTGTGTTCTTCTCACAAACCACATAAGGATTCAGCAGTGTCATTGGATGTGTGTTCTTTTCATGAACCACACCTAGTGTCATTGCATGTGTGTTCCTCTCACAGACCATACATGGATCCACCAGTGCCATTGGATGTGTGTTCTTCTCATGAACCACAACTAGAGTCATTGCATGTGTGTTCTTTTCATGAACCACAGCTAGAGTCCTTGCATGTGTGTTCTTCTCACAAACCACATAAGGATACACCGGTGTCATTGCATGTGTGTTCTTCACATGAACCACATCTAGAGTCATTGCATGTCTGTTCTTCTCACAAACCACATAAGGATCCACCAATTTCAGTGGATGTGTGTTCTTTTCATGAACCACACCCAGTGTGATTGGATGTGTGTTCTCACAAACCACACATGGATCCACCACTGTCATTGCATGTCTGCTCTTCTCATGAACCACACATGGATTCACCACGTGTCATTGCATGTTTGTTCCTCTCACAAACCACACATGGATCCACTAGTGCCATTGCATGTGTGTTCTTTTAATGAACCACACCTAGTGTCATTGCATGTATGTTCCTCTCACAGACCACACATGGATCCACCAGTATCATTGCATGTGTGTTCTTCTCATGACACACATCTAGAGTCATTGCATGTCTGTTATTCTCACAAACCACATAAGGATACACGAGTGTCATTGCATGTGTGTTCTTCTCATGAACCACACCTAGTATCATTGCATGTGTGTTCCTTTCACAAACTACACATGGATCCACCAGTGTCATTAGATGTGTGTTCCTCTCATGAACCACATCTAGAGTCATTGCATGTGTGTTCTTCTCACAAACCACATAAGGACAGACCAGTGGCATTGCATATCTGTTCTTTTCACAAACCAAATATGGATCCACCAGTGTCATTGCATGTCTGCCTTTTTCACAAACCACATATCACCAGTGTCATTGCATGTGCGTTCTTCTCACAAACCACATAAGGATTCACAGGTATCATTCGATGTGTGTTTTTTTATGAACCACACCTAGTGTCAGTGCATGTGTGTTCCTCTCAGAGAGCACACATGGATCGACCAGTGTCATTGCATGTGTGTTCTTCTCATGAACCACGGCTAGAGTCATTGGATGTGTGTTCTTTTCATGAACCACACCCAGTGTCATTTCATGTGTATTCCTCTCACAGACCACACATGCATCCACCAGTGCCATTGCATGTGTGTTCTTCTCATGAACCACAACTAGTCATTGCATGTCTGTTGTTTCCACAGACAACATATGGATCCACCAGTGCCATTGCATGTGTGTTCTTCTCATGAACCACAGCTAGAGTCATTGCATGTGTGTTCTTTTCATGAACCACATCTAGAGTCCTTGCATGTGTGTTCTTCTCACAAACCACATAAGGATACACCGATGTCATTACATATGTGTTCTTCTCATGAACCAAATCTAGAGTCATTGCATGTCCGTTCTTCTCACAAGGATCCAGCTTTGTCATTGGATGTGTGTTGTTCTTACAAACCACACATGGATCCACCAGTGTCATTGCATGTGTGCTCTTCTCATGAACCACACATGGATCTACCAAGTGTGATTGCATGTCAGTTCTTCTCACAAACCACACATGGATCCACCAATGTCATTGCATGTCTGTTCTTTTGATGAACCACACCCAGTTTCATTGCATGAATGATCCTCTCATAAACCACACATGGATCCACCAATGTCATTGAATGTGTGTTCTTCTCATGAACCACAACTAGAGTCATTGCATGTAAGTTTTTCTCAGACACCACATAAGGATACACCAGTGTCATTGCATGTGTGTTCTTCTCATGAACCTGGGCTAGTGTCATTGCATGTGTGTTCTTTTCATGAACGACACCCAGTGTCATTGGATGTGTGTTCCTCTCATAGACCACACATGGATCCACCAGTGTCATTGCATGTCTGCTCTTTTCATGAACCATATCTAGAGTCATTGCATGTTTGTTCTTTCCATAGACCACATATCGATGCACTAGTGTCATTGCATGTGTGTTCTTTTCATGAACCACATAAGGATCCACTAGTGTCATTGGATGTGTGTTCTTTTCATGAACCACACCTAGTGTCATTGCATGCCTGTTCCTCTCACAAACCACACATGGATCCACCAGTGCCATTGCATGTGTGTTCTTCTCATGAACCACAGCTAGAGTCATTGCATGTGTGTTCTTCTCATGAACCACATCTAGATTCATTGCATGTCTGTTCTTCTCACAAACCAAATAAGGATCCACCAGTGTCATTCCATGTCTGTTCTTTTAATGAACCACACCTAGTGTCATTGCATGTATGTTCCTCTCATAAACCACACATGGATCCACCAGTGTCATTGCATGTGTGTTCTTCTCCTGAACAACAGCTAGAGTCATTGCATGTCTATTATTCTCACAAACCACATAAGGATACACCAGTGTCATTGCAAGTGTGTTCTTCTCATGAACCACTGCTAGAGTCATTGCATGTGTGTTCTTTTCATGGACCACACCCGGTGTCATTGGATGTGTGTACCTCTCATAGACCACACATGGATCCACCATTGTCATTGCATGTCTACTCTTTTTATAAACCACATCTAGAGTCATTGCATGTCTGTTCTTTCCACAAACCACGTATGGATCCACCAGTGTCATTGCATGTGCGTTCTTTTCGTGAACCACATAAGGATCCACCAGTGTCATTGGATTTGTGTTCTTTTCATGAACCACACCTAGTGTCATTGCATGCATGTTCCTCTCACAAACCACACATGCATCCACCAGTGCCATTTCATGTGTGTTCTTCTCATGAACCACAGCTAGAGTCATTGCATGTGTGTTCTTCTCATGAACCACATCTAGAGTCATTGCATGTCTGTTCTTCTCACAAACCACATAAGGATCCACTAGTGTCATTGGATGTGTGTTCTTTTCATGAACCACACCCAGTGTCATTGGATGTGTGTTCTTCTCACAAACTACACATGGATCCACCAGTGTCATTGCATGTGAGTTCTTCTGATGAACCACACATGGATCAACCAAGTGTGATTGCATGTCTGTTCTTCTCACAAACCACACATGGATCCACTAGTGTCATTGCATGTTTGTTCTTTTAATGAACCACACCCAGTGTCATTGCATGTCTGTTCCTCTCATAGACCACACATGGATCCACCAGGGTCATTGTATATGTGTTCTTCTCATGAACCACAGCTAGAGTCATTGCATGTCTATTATTCTCACAAACCACATAAGGATACACCAGCGTCATTGCATGTGTGTTCTTCTCATGAACCACACCCAGTGTCATTGCATGTGTGTTCCTTTCACATACTACACATGGATCCACCAGTGTCATTGGATATGTGTTCCTCTCATGAACCACATCTAGAGTCATTGCATGTGTGTTCTTCTCACAAACCACATAAGGATACACCAGTGTTATTGCATGTCTGTTCTTTTCACAAACCACATATGGATCCACTAGTGTCATTGCATGTCTGCTCTTTTCACAAGGCACATATCACCAGTGTCATTGCATGTGTGTTCTACTCACAAACCACATAAGGATCCACAAGTGTCATTGGATGGATGTTCCTCTCATAAACCACATAAGGATCCACCGGTGTCATTGGATGTGTGTTCTTTTCATGAACCACACCAAGTGTCATTGCATGTGTGTTCCTCTCACAGACCACACATGGATCCACCAGTGTCATTACATGTGTGTTCTTCTCATGAACCACGGCTAGAGTCATTGCATGTGTGTTCTTTTCATGAACCACACCCAGTGTCATTGGATGTGTGTTCCTCTCATAAACCACACATGGATCCACTAGTGTCATTGCGTGTCTGCTCTTCTCACAAACCACATAAGGATCCAGCAGTGTCATTGGATGTGTGTTCTTTTCATGAACCACACCTAGTGTCATTGGATGTGTGTTCTTGTCACAAACCTCACATGGATCCACCAGTGTCATTGCATGTGTGTTCTTCTCATGAACCACACATGGATCCACCAAGTATGATTGCACGTCTGTTCTTCTCACAAACCACACATGGATCCACCAGTGTCATTGCATGTATGTTCTTTTAATGAACCACACAAAGTGTCATTGCATGTCTGTTCCTCTCACAGACCACATATGGATCCACTAGTGTCATTGCATGTGTCTTCCTCTCATGAACCACCGCTAGAGTCATTGCATGTCTGTTATTCTCACATACCACATAAGGATACACACTAGTGTCATTGCATGTCTGTTCTTCTCATGAACCACACCCAGTGTCATTGCATGTGTGTTCCTTTCCACCAGTGTCATTGCATGTCTGCTCTTTTCATAGAACACACATGGATCCTCACATGGACCAGACATGGATCCACCAGTGTCACTGCATGTCTTCTCTTTTCATGAACCACATCTAGAGTCATTGCATGTTTGTTCTTTCCACATACCACATATGGATCCACCAGTGTCATTGCATGTGTGTTCTTTTCATGAACCACATAAGGATCCACTAGTGTCATTGGATGTGTGTTCTTTTCACGAACCACACGTAGTGTCATTGCATGCCTGTTCCTCTCACAAACCACACATGGATCCAACAATGCCATTGCATGTGTGTTCTTCTCATGAACCACAACAAGAGTCATTGCATGTGTGTTCTTCTCATGAACCACATCTAGATTCATTGCATGTCTATTCTTCCCACAAACCAAATAAGGATCCAGAAGTGTCATTGGATGTGTGTTCTTTTCATGAACCACACCCAGTGTCATTGGATGTTTGTTCTTCTCACAAACCACACATGGATCCACCAGTGTCATTGCATGTGTGTTCTTCTCGTGAACCACACAAGGATCCACCAAGTGTGATTGGATGTCTGTTATTCTCACAAACCACATAAGGATACACCAGTGTCATTGCATGTGTGTTCTTCTCATGAACATCACCCAATGTCATTGCATGTGTGTTCCTTTCACAAACTACACATGGATCCACAAGTGTCATTGGATGTGTGTTCCTCTCATGAACCACATCTAGAGTCATTGCATTTCTATTCTTCTCACAAACCACATAAGGATACACCAGTGTCATTGCATGTATGTTCTATTCAAAAACCACATATGGATCCACCAGTGTCATTACATGTCTTCTCTTGTCAGAAACCACATATCACCAGTGTCATTGCATGTGTGTTCTTCTGACAAACCACAGATGTGTCATTGGATGTCTGTTCTTTTCATGTACCACACCTAGTGTCATTGGATGTGTGTTCTTCTCACAAACCACACATGGATCCACCAAGTGTGATTGCATCTCTCTTCTTCTCACAATCCACACATGGATCCACTAGTGTCATTGCATGTCTGTTCTTTTAATGAACCACACCCACGGTCATTGCATGTCTGTTCCTCTCATAGAGCACACATGGATCCACCAGTGTCATTGCATGTGTGTTCTTCTCATGAACCACAGCTATAGTCCTTGCATATATGTTATTCTCGCAAACCACATAAGGATACACAAGTGTCATTGCATGTGTGTTCTTCTCATGAACCACACCCAGTGTCAGTGCATGTGTGTTCCTTTCACAAACTACATATGGATCTGTTGGAAATATGCCCTAGAGACAAATAGTACTAAGGACTATTATCATATTTCATATAGTTTATGATTAAGTTTTATATCATGCTATAACTGTGTTGAGAGGAAACATCAATACACGTGTGATATACAAACAACCAGGGGTTCCCAGTGAAACTCTAGTCACTAGTTCATTGGTCAACAGATGATCAAGTTTCTTGATCACGTGGCATTTATGCCAGTTGGAAATGAGGTCATCTCATTCTATGAATGAGATGATGAACCAATACCCAACCTAAATATCGTGACCCGATCATGTCACGAAGTTCAAGTTACGATGATTAGAAATGGATCCTCGTAGACTATTCCTTAGAGCATGAGGCTATATCAATCACTGTCTCCCGAGAGTGCTTAGATAGCATCAAACGCCATTTGGTAAAACGGGGGTTATAAAGGTGTGTTCAGGTATTCAGAGGAAACCGTAGAGGCAATATATGTCAAGAGCGGGATTTATCCGTCCATGTGACGGGAAGATACTCAAGGGCCCACTCGGAGAAGTTATATCCAATAGTTGCGCATCATCTGATTAGATCACGAGGATATCACTTGTCGGAACGAGTTAAGTAGCATTGTTCAGTAATGAGATTGCACACGACATGGTGATGTCATTGATCAGATCTCGGGCAATGCAAGTATCGAGTGACAAAGGGAATAAGACACGACTGTCCCGGTTCAAACGACGAAAGATCTTCGTGGAACGCACAGGGGTCACATGGCCATCCAGGTCCCTCTGTCGATCATTGGTGTGGGAGTGTCCCGACCATGTCTAGAGTCTTCCCAAACCGTGGGGTATCACGCTTAAGGGCTTGATGATGGTTAGAGAGTGTTCATCGGATCGGTAGAATCACCGAAGAAAAGAAGGGAGAAAACCAGAAGGGTTTTGGTAAGTCCGGGGGATGTCCGGAGTGGAGGTGGAAGGTGTTCCATGGTCACGGAGGTTAAATTATATGTGAATAGTTGTTAAATATTGATTTAATCATTTATTCATATTTATTTAATAAAGAGAAAATCAATTAAAGGTCAAAAAGGCTTAATGGGCCAATTCCGGAGGGAGAGGGCCCATTAGGGGAAAGGAGAGAGGGAGAAGGGGCAATGGGGAGGCCGGATGGGCCTAGCCCCCCCCCCCCCCCCCACGTGGGGCCCACTAGGTGGCCGGCGGCCACCTCCTCCCCCTCCTCTCCTTTAGTCCCACCCCGGGACTTTGAGGGAGGTAGTACCTCCCCTCCCCCTATATAAAGTGCGGTATTTGGCCTAGAAAAATACACCAATAATCAATAAAGGTCTCCCCACTTTTGTGTGGACCTCCAATTTATATTTTCTCTCTCCCCTCTCTCTATTGTGACCGTGGTCCCAAGTCTGGACTGCGCGAGCGAGAGACATCTTCACCGCGGAGTGCCGTCGCACTGCGGGATTCTGATCCGGGAGCTCTACTTCCGCAACTGCTGCTGGATCGGGGAAGCGGGAGTCATCGTCAGGTACCAGACGTGTGTAACTCCCCACGAGGTGTTTCACTTGAGGCACTCAAGTCATTGGAGCCAGAAGGAGCGCAAGGACTTCATCACGACCTTGAGGTGAGCTTCGGCTCGTCTACATCAACCACGCTCTCCTGAGCGTTGACAACGCTTTTTGGTCTTCAAGGGTAAGTTCGCGAAAAGCCCCTCCCGTTACTGTATTACTAATAGATAGGTCCTGGTAGCTTCAGGGGTTCAGGGGCGTAGAGTAAAATTTATTGTTTTCATACGCGGAACCCCAACAGTGGTATCAGAGCTGAATCTAAGCGTAGTAATACTAGTACGGGTAGAACACACGAGATGTAGCGTGTGGGCGTTGATCTTTTAGTTGTTACCCTCCCACGTGTACTTGTGCATACCGTAGTAATGCTTGATGAAGCGGCCCCCAACCGACTTTACGTGTTCATTCGCGAGACTGGTCCACGCTTGACATACAACTTGTACCGTATAAAGTGGCTTAGGGGGGTGTCTATCTCTCACGCATTAGTTGGTATACCATTTGCAACGGAGGGCGCCGAAAGGGGTGTAGTAGAGACAACTACTTGATCAGCGTTGTGCTAAAAGTTCGTAGGTAAGAACAATTCTTGTGCGAAAGCCCATTCAGCCACGTAAAACATGCAAAGATAAAGTAGAGGTGTCTAACTTTGTTTTTGGGGGGTAGTTGCTTTGTGATATGGTTGTGGCGAAGGTAAAGTGATTACCTTTTGTTGCATAGTAGTAGATAGTCACGGTAATGACAAACTACCACGCTGGAATGACACCGGTACCTTGGTGTCTACGGCGCTAGAACCCTGGCGCCAGAACCCGGTGACGGCGGATGGAGATCACAACGGGAAGGACCATATCACATAGCATTTACATTCAATGTTATTGTTTGTATGTCTTATTGTGTGCTAGTATTAGATACTCGACGATAGCCTAATAAGATGATCCCTGTTAAAATTACCAACGATTGTGTTCCCTCCTTAGTGTGCACCACCAAGAAAGTTCTTCGGTATGAGGCGATCTAGGGTTACAGGCCTGGGTGTCAGACATATCTACGTTCGGATACAGTGGGTGTAAGCCATGTTGCACAGCGAATACACTAAGGTTGAGTTGGCAAGCCTAGCATGCCACAGAAGCGTGGCCTCGGAACACGGATGGTCGAAAGATCGAGCACGAGTCGCATGAATGATGTGACCGACGTTTAGCGTCCACCTTTGAACCCACATCGATGGCCGTGATCAATCGGGGGAGATGTGGCTGATAGGGGTCGTGTTATCACTAGAAACCCTTTTGGGGATAGGTGTTTCTGAGTGGAGTTATCATTAACTCATTTAATTATGAACTTAGTCTAAATTCCTTTTGCAATTGTAAATGTAGATGGGACCTTTCGTGTTGACAATTGAATGGTTAGAAGGAGAGAAGCTCAGATTAGATGGATCGAATTTCTCCATTTGGGTTGCCAGTCTCCATGTTCTACTTTGTGAGAACGACGTGGTCGACTACATACTTGACAAGATGGATTTGGATCTATCCACGGACCTTGAGACCCCAGAGGAGCGGAAAGACTGCTATCTCCATCGTGAGATGGCCTCCTATATTTCAGTTGTGATGCGTTTCAGAATGGTGGACGAGCTGTGGCCTTTCGTGGGTGATGTCAACCCTCGTTCGGTAATGCTACGACTTAGGACACATTTCGTGGAGCAGACACACATTTGGGAGCATGAGCTGATGGGAGACTTCCTCTCCATTAAGATGGAGGAGAACTCGTCACTAGACGGTCACTTACAGCACATGCAT